>ML782671.1:320308-337812 GCA_009831015.1 Picea engelmannii
CCGGAAACCCTCAACCGGGAAAACCTTTCTTTTTCATTATATCGAATTTCACCATTCTCCATACAATATATACAATGTTTTTAGGTATTCCGTAGATACCAAAACCCTAATCCCTTAATTCGGGATTAATTTACAAATCAGCTAAAAATAGAAAAATCCGCTAAAAATAACAAATAACCGCCCAAAAAAAAAAAAATTCGGGGCGTTGCCCCGAACGTTGCGCGTAACCAGGGGGGGGCATACCTGCCCCCCCTGGGACCCCCCTAGGAAGAGCCTGGCGTAACGGCAAAGCCCTAGGTGAAGGGATCGTCAGACGCAGTTGTCGTATCTGATGCACCCACACACACACACATGCAAGGAATATAACACATACCCAACAGAATCCTTTTTGGATTTTGTTGATCATTTTCAGCTTGCTCATGAAGATGTGATCATGATATTTTTTTCAAAGTCTCTGATCAAAAAATGTTGCTGCATGGTTTAAAAGTCTGAGAGCTGATTCAATTGGTTCTTGGACCGAATTCTCTAATGTTTTCCTGAAGTATTGGGGCAAGTAAAAATCTTTAGATTCCTACCTTGTTGATTTCTATGCTTTGAAATGAGAGCAGGATGAAGCCCTACCTGTTTTCAACAGAAGGTTTTATCGTTCTTATCATGACATGCCTTTGGAGTTCAGACCTACAGAGACAACTGCCATGATGTATTATGTCATGAGTTTTCATTCAGATCTTGTCCTTCTTCTGCTAGAACGGAAGTCTTCATCCCTGACCCAGTTGTTTGAAGATGCTCAAGAAGTAGAGGAGAACATTTGTGCTTCTCGAAGGATCTGAGGTCGATATTTCTTTGAAAACCTACAAGCACATGAGCAAGTAGAATGTCATTATACCTCAGATTTCGAGCAGGGGAATAATGAGGTTGGTACAGTTTTAGAACAGCAGTGGGTATGTAAGCTCTTTTTAGATTCGGATCTAAATTTTCCAACAATTTTAGAGTACTCCAGAGATAGTGCTCTATCATCATCCGCTGAGGATTGTTCTGAAGAAAACAGTAAGTATGAAACAGATAAGGGAAAACAACTTGAAAGTGAGTACATTTCAGATTCAGAATCAGATTTTTCAGTATGTGTAGAGTATTCCAGAGTCAGGTATGAGTTTGAATTTCATGACCATTTTGCAAATCAAGAAGAGCCTATGATAACTGATAATTATATAGGCAACTACATGTTTTCAGTTGATCAAAATTCATATGATGTAAAACCTGTTCTATCATCATCTTTTGTACATTTGTCTGAAGAGGAAGTTACAATCATTGATGATCAATCACCGATATCAAAAGGACAAGAAGATAGTCAGTCCTCTTGTAGAGAAACAATCATGGTTGAGCAAGAGGTTACCATGGACATGCAGCTTTTTCCCAAGGAGCAACATGTTTCTTATTTTCTTTTCAAGGATCCAGTAGCATTTTTCATGGATCTATATTTTTCAAAGAACCTGAAAATTTCAGATTTTCTTAGCTTGCCAGTGTTTCTGAGTAATTATGATTTCCTGAAAAGCTCCTTGTCACTGTGGTTGCATGTTCAACTTCATTTGTTGATCAGTAATAAAGACAAGATTTCTTCATTGTTCAAATTGCTTGGATGGATACTATGTAAATCAACATTCACTTAACAAATGGCAGAGCTGGTTAGTGTAGGAGTAGGCAGAGGAATAAGCTTGCCATACGAGAAAATGAGATCTTTTTCAGTTGTTGATTTCATAAATAAGCAGGACAGGTCAAAGGAAGGTTACAGGCAAGCTACAGTTAGACTATAGGTTTGCTGAAGAACAGTTGCATAGACCAGATGACTCCATGCCCAATGCTAAAGGCTACTGAGTCTAGCTAGGTTCTTGGTCACCTCACATGGAGATGCCCATCCCAGTTGGAGCCAAATGTTAGCTCCCAAAATGAAACCGTCCTTTTGGTCGGTTTTTATGGTGGATAGCATGGCTATTGGTAGTTTCCTCAATTCATTTTTGAGTTTTTCTAGATGCAAAACTTAGGTTTTGATTTTTGTCTTAGAAAATAATATGACCCATAAAGGTCTTCTTTTCAAAATTATCATAATTCACTTTCAATAGCTAACGTGTGTCCAAAAGATGAGTGTTAGCTATGGAAAGTGGTGACTTTCAGCAGCTAAGGAGCGTCTCTCATAGGTCTGTGCGCTGGTGAAAGTGTGGAAGTCCAAAATATTCAAAGATGCAGTGTCGCGGGTCGTGCGCTGGTGAAAATGGAGACTTTCCACAGCTATGGAGCGATTTTTACAAGGTCGTGCGCTGAGGAAAGTGAAGGCTTTCAACAACAAAAAGGGGTTCTCCACAGGATCATGCGCTGGTGAAAGTAAATACTTCCAACAGCTAAGGATAATTTCTCACATGGTGGCACGCTGAGGAAAGTGAAAGCTTTCAACAGCTAAGAAGCAGGGTCGCGGGTCGTGCGTTGTTGAAAGTGAATACTTTCCGCAACTATGGAGCGGTTTTTACAAGATTGTGCACTGTTGAAAGTGAAGACTTTCCGCAGCTATGGAGTGGTTTTTACAAGGTCGTGCGCTGGTGAAAGTGAAAACTTTCCGCAGCTATGGAGAGATTTTTACAAGGTCATGCGCTGGTGAAAGTGAAAACTTTTCGCAACTAAGGAGCAGTTTTTAAAAGGTTGTGCGCTGGTGAAAGTGAAAACTTTCCGCAGCTAAGGAGCATCTCTTAAAAGGTCACGCGCTAAGGAAAGTGAAGACTTTCAACAGATAAAGGAGGTTTTCCACATAATCATGCTTTGGTGAAAGCGGCAAGTATGAACAACTAACATGAGCATTTTCCGTGGGCCATTGGCTGAAGAAAATGGAAATCACGTGTGTGATATCCACGTTTCTAAAAGAAAATGATGATATGATCATCCCAAATCATGAAAATCCAAATCATGCGCTGATGAGAGTGGGTAATGATGGAAACTCAATTTTTCACATCAAAGTAGGATCACGATATGGATCCTATCCAGTGACGCATGATGCACACTCATGGCTTCAGAATGGCAATTTTGAATTCAATAACTCAGGTACAGAGGCTGTACCGCCGGGCTGACAGCATCAAGTCGAATCATTGCTTCCATGTAATACATTGTTCACGAAGGTTTTTAAAGTTTCTAATGTTTCAAAACAGAGCCTATTCCTGAAGTGCTTTCAACAACACAACACCTCGGCCCAATAGCATATCACAGTGTTTGGTGTGTAGAACCGTTTGGGGTTTTGAATTGCAAATGGAAAGAATGATGCTTAAAATTGCAGGGCACTTTTCAATCCCTTCCCAAGCTCCAAATGAAGATATGAAAACACCATTGGAAATCTTAGATTCTCTATATGTCGATCGACTATTCATACATGAAAAACGGATTTTCTATGACCGAGAAATTTGATTTTGAAAATCTGCCCACTTTCAACAGCTAATTCGCCGAAAATTTTGCTAGTTAGCTATTGAAAGTGTCGCCTTTCAACAGCTAAGGAGCGTTTTTTATGGGCTATGCACTGGTGAAATCCCGTCATGGCCAAAATGTTACGTTTTTCGCCTAGATCGTAATTTTTTGCATGAGAATGAATTGAAACCTCTTCTAAGGCTTATTTAATGAATTATCAAGTCTATTTAATCAGCCACTTTTGGAAAATGAAGAGAAGAAAGGTGTACAAATGTCATTTACCATATTTAAAAGAGGCAGGATTTCAGGGTTTTGGGAGCCACATCACATAATTTGAATTTCAGAGAGCCTTGGGAGGCTGAGCTACACATCATCAGATTTCAACCACATTTTGAGGGCCAGCAGATAAAGATTTACCTATTTTGAGGATCTATTCCTATTTCTTTGTAAATATTGTTTGTTTACTATTTCTGGAAATTCAGATCCATAATTTTAGGATCTAATAACTGAATTGTTAAGCTATAAAGCTACAAAAGGAAGATGAATGAAAGGGGGAGAATTTTGGATACAAATTTTTTGTCTATGTAATTGACTACTTCTCTTAATACAAAGGATAGTTTTCTTTTGTTACTTATATTGGTTTTTCTCATATACATCTTTAGTCTGTAATTTGATTCATTTCAGTTTAGCCATTGAGAACTGTCATCTTCTTGTGTGGCTCATGAGTATGAATCAAATGATTTTCTACTATCTCGTATGACCCTGCATATCTATGTATTTGGTCATCTTGAATGGTGTTCTTCACACTTTATTTCATTAATGTTACTGATATTTGGTATCTAAAAGCATTGTCTCATTTGAACATATGATTATTTGTCCATCATACAACCTTCTTAGTTATCCCATTGTCCCAAACACTTTAATTATTCATAATTTATTAAGTTACCAAGCACCTTTGGTCTACAACCACAAAGGGTTTCTTGGAGTGATAACACCTTAAATCTTCATAAAGAAGAAAATTCATGAGGACAACTAAGAACATTTAGTGTATGAAATCTAAAAGGCTTGCATGAAATAATTGCATGGATCGTATCTTCATATTTTTCCATTCCATGCAACCTACTATTAGCTCCTAAAATAGATATAAGTATGAGAGCCAAATATAAGGAAAATAGGTCCATACAGAAACATCGTTATGTTGGAAATTTGTAGCAAGAATCCTTGGTCTTGAGTGTGATACCATTGTTGAATGTTGGGAACTAGTATTAGTGTGATCTAATTGTACAAGAGGACTATTAGCCATTCATTTGGTTATGTTGTTGTGATGTGCTCTTGGATCGTTCTTGTTCAAAAAAGGTGGACTTAGGTCTATGGAGGATGACTTTGGGTCCTGAAGATATGAGTTGTTTGAATACTGAGATCCTTTTAACCAAAATATGTATTGTTTAACTTTATGAACGGATTACCAATAACATTCAATATGAGAAATATAGATAAATAGTGAACAATAAGAAACCACACATATACATAGTACACCAGTATTTTACGTGGAAACCCAATGTGGGAGAAAACCATGGAATGATTTTCTTATATGTCAAAAGAGTTACATTCATAGGAAGCACCAACTTCCTTGTTTTCCATCTACAACTAGAAGGAGGATACAACCCCCTAGTTTCTCAGGCTCCAACCTAAAGGAAGCTAAAAATCCCTTAGTTTTCTGACACCAACTGGAAGGAGGCTACAACACCCTTTCCTTTCCGTGTCCAACTACCCTGAAATATAAGTGCCAAAATACTGATACTGCCACTATCACTATGTCACTGTCAATCTTTCACTGTAAAATCTATCACATAAACATGTACCAACAACCTATCACAACATATACAAACAACTTGTCACATCCTGTATAAACAAACTATCAAAATAATCTCCTCAACCAATTAGATCTGTCAATGTTACTTACATAACCTATCACTGTTTCTATACTTCATCAACTCCACTCAAACCCTTATGTCACAAACCCTCATTCCAAGATCCACAAGAATGTATTCCAAATCAAATACTCATTATCTACTAAAAGTTTTATGTTAGACTTATACATAATATAGGCACTAACATACACAGTAAACCATACCTCTCAACTTGTAGTTGACGTCATAGATGCGATATTCAAAGCTTTGGATTCCTCAATAGATCCACTCCTTGTGTTCTGTAAACATGCAGATATTTATACTTTGTCCCACTCTGGCTCATGGATGTCCGCTCCCTATGCTTTGTAAATGCGTGGATGTTCATGCTTTGTCCCACTGTCGCTCATGGATGTCCACGCCCTGATGGCTCTGTAACTTGTGGATTTCCTTTCTTTTATGACATTTCACATTTTCCTTCATTGAACCATGCAGATGTTGGTGCTATTCCTTCACTGCAACTCGTGAATGTCTGCACTCTTCCTTTAATGAAACTTTCAGATAATATTTAGGAAAACCCTATACCAATTAGCTAAACTTCATCCCTTCGACTTTTGCAAATTCTCTCTTCACTGAGCTTTGCTTCCTCAAACTCACTGCTTCAGATTTGTCAATACTTCCTACCCATAATCATTTATAACATAGATATTCAATGTGTTCAATAGGTGCTAATGGGAGTCTCTTGATATTTTATTTATACTTTCCAAGTGTCTTCCTTTAGGGGCCATCTTCTAAATGTTTTACCCATCTTCCCTCTTCTAGGGATAACCCACTTTCTTGTTGCAACTACTTTACACATAATTAGTAAACTCATAACTTCTTATTACAATTAATTTATTTTAAATTATTTTCTTATTGCAACAACTAAACCCATAATTAATTCTTAGTTTCAACCACTTTGACTAGAAAACTCCTTGATGAATTTCTAGAAGCTTCTAGAATAATTGTGATGTAGGATCATCGCTCCAACTCATATGCGTCAATGATCTAGTGCATAAGCGCACTAGGAGGGAACGAATCCCAAAGAGGGAGGCGCCAGTATTCTCTGATTTTGATCTTAAATTTAAAATTTAATGTAATTAAAGTTTGTAAGGATCAAGGAAGGTGAGTTCTTGTAATATGTGAGGATGAGTGTAAGTCTCATTTAATGGACAACAGTTCGATGGATCTAGATCCGATTCATAATAGATGTTTATTTATTGTAATAAATCCTTAGTGGTAGGATGCTTAAATGCGAAGTGATAGCACTAGAATGGTCCAGAGGAATGCGCGAGAATCCACTCCATGTATAAATGCATGTAATGTATGCCCAATAGAGGTTGTTGTTGATAGTAGTTGAGAGAGGGAATTGAGACTCTGTTGCAGTCTAGTCTTGTACACAGTGTAAAGACCATTCAATTTTAATACAAAAGGCATATTTCCCCGCATCTTATTATTTGTGTGTTTTATATGTCTTTTTATGAATGCAATTGAATGGTTACTCTATATGGTTAGGAATGTTGTTAGTGCATGCATGTTTCCTTTTTCAGGAGTAGGATAGAAATTCTCTATTTGTAGTTTTCTGAGTAGTTTTGGGATCTTTAGGCTTGTGCAAGGAGTGCACACCAGAGTAGTTGAAAAATATTTGAAGCTAATGAAAGGAGTGTGTTTCAAACTCTATCTTGAGTTCAAGAGATAGAATGCCAGGTGGGCACACTAGAACAATTCATATTCATAAATCTTAGAAAGAATAGTGCAAGGAGGCACATCAGAGTTACTGAACACTCTGAAACCAAGCTCAAGGAAGTTTTGAGCTCTAAATACTTCAAAGGAGGAGGCTCTTCAAGGAGTGCATTGAGAAGGCACAAGGAGTGCATGAGAAATATGCTTTGATTTTCGTGAGGATATTTCCAGGTGGGCATACCAGAGTTACTAAACACTCTGAGGATTTAGCACAAGGAGTGCACAAGGAATCTTCTTTGAGTTCTATGAGAAGGTTTCCAAGTGGGCACACTAGAATATTAAGATCAGGAGGAGCAATGCAAGTCTTCACAGAGAAATCTCAAGGAGTGCGCCAGAGGTCAAGTGGTTTCATGTCCACAAAATCTCAAGTGAAAGAGCGTATTTTCTACCAGGAGGGCAGAAGAATTTGTTGAAGAAGAAAAGGGCCAAGTCCCTTTCAAAACCTTGAAAGAGTCGAAATATCAGGAGGTATAGCATAGGTCGAGACCAAGCAGTCAGTATTGTAGAGGAAGAATTCAAAGGTTAATCCTTTGATAATATTGAATAATCCTTCTTTTGGAAGGAAAACATAGCCACGACAGAGGAGAGGTCACAACAGTCATTATATTAGTCGCGGAAAAAAATCTGGACCGTTGAATATTAAGTCCATACTAGAGGAGGAGCATGTAAAGGAGGAGAAAATATCCTAGCGATTGTATCTAAGCACGTGGATTGAAAACCATCGAACCTAGGTAAGTTGCACAAGAGTTAACCCTGGAATTCCTTCACACTTTATGAGTTTAGATATTTTTTGAGCTTGGGTGAAAAGGAGTCGGAACTCCCGAAGTTCTGAAGTACAAAATAATTCTAGACCATTGATCAAAGGAGGACATGTGTCAGTGGATCATGCAATCCGAAGGATCAACTATCTAGGAGAAAGGAGGTGCAGTGGAGAAAATTTACAAATCTCCCAAAGCTCTAAATTACTGGAGAAGATCCTCACCGTTGATCAGGAGAGTACATGTGGTAGTAGATCCTATAGTTTGGAGACTAGGTACTCTATAAGGATTGGGTCATAGGTTGAGTTGAGTCGAGAAAACCTGAAGGCCAGAGGTCATCGCAGTCATCCGTTGAGGAGGGACATGTGGAGAGCAGATTGAGAATCCATCAATTCAGAGTTTGGTACTCTGGATTTTTGTAGATTTTATCCTTTTGTAACTCCCAAAGGCCGAAGTCCCAGAGAGGATCATAGTTTTCCTTTAGAGTGGATGTGTGGACCATCGATTATGGCCCTTCACGAGTTCATTGATTCAACACTCCCGGGGATTCAAGATGTTGTTCTTTGGAGAGCTCTAAAGCCTGAAGGATGGATTAAATAGTGATCGTTGATCCGTGGAAGTACCAGAACCATCTAATCTGATTAAGAGTTCATCTCTCTAAGAGAATAAAGTGTTCAAGCAGACCATTGATTGGGGTTGTAGTTCAACGCTCCATCATTTTGGTGTTCAAGAGGAACATCGTGCAACCCTATTGAAACTCTCGAAGTCTGGGAGCTCTGAAGTCCCAAATATTTCGATAAAAAGAGATTTATCCCATGGTTTTTGGTCCACGGTCCCTTGAAGGACTTGTGAGTACTCAGGGACTCCTGAAACTTGGATTTTTCATTCATGAAGAAAGATTTAGGACCTATGTATTTGATTTCTAGGGCTCAACAAGGGCCTACGAGCTCATCTAGCTCCCAAATTTGATTGATACTAGACCAGGAGGTCGCATGGGCCTCAAGGGGGGGTGGGGGTATGCATCAAGGGGTATCAGAGCTTCATTTTTTCTACAGGTTGTTGGCATGGGAAATTTTTTTATCTGATACCATCAAGTGGTATCATAGAAGGATTTTTTTTGTAGACATCGAACAAAAAATAAGAAGATGGCTATTGAAGACTAGAAGCGAGTTCGAAGAGAAGACTGCAAGAAGATGAGAAAAGAAGAGATGGATAAAGAGATCGAAGAGATTAGAGTAGAGATCGATAGGATAATGTTGAATATGAAATAGAAAGCGCGCAGAAGATGGAGGTATGAGTAGACCATGAAACAAAAGGTAAAGTAGCCTATCCAACAACTGATTTTCAAGAGGAAGAAAAAGGTGTTGAAAAGGTGGCTGAGGGAAGTTGAAAACCTTAGTGGCACAAAGGAAGAATTAATTTCCATATATGAACTAGAGACTGGAGAAACCCTTAGTGAGAAGGAAGCAAAGAGATCAGTCAAAGATATCGTAGACTATTAGGAGGGAATAAATGAACTTTCATATTTCCAGGTGGGAAATAAGAAGAGATCAATTGAGGATCTCATAGACTGTCAGGAGGGTAGAAGTGAAAGGTCAGATTGCCAGGTGGGAAAGATGAAGAAAATGAGACTCTATGAAAGTCTCAGGAACTCAGAGAGGGGTTCAGATCAGAAAGGAGTGCTAATAGAGGAGGATCATAAATGCATTTTTATTATTGGGGGGATCAATATATTCCTTCCAAGTAGCCCAGCAGAGCCTAGTGTGAGAATTTCACATGAGTAGGTGATGCAGGAGGCATCTAAGGAAGAGGCCATGGGGCCAATTATTTTTGAATTTAACAATTTTTGTATTGCAAGTGCAACAGAAGAAAGATATTCATCAGACACTATCATGGAGGAGGAGCTTGAGTAGACATTGACATATACCCAAGTGATGAGAGAAGGAGAGGAGCTTTCAGGTAAGATTCTCACTTAGTGGGAGACAAAGTTAAATTTGATGGAGGATTGGTTGAGAAATCCAGTGAAAGAAGAAGACTTCCTTAGGGATGCAGTCATGAAGAGTGGAGAAGAATTCCAGCCTGAGGAGAAACTGGATGATGATGAACTTATGCCAGAATAAAGAGATGAAAGAATAACTAAGGAACTAACAGAAGTTAAACTATCAGGGAAGATGGCTGAGCAGCAGGTCAGTACCATTGCTATAGAAGTGGAGTCTGCAGTGGAGTGGTAAGTAAATTCCACAAAAAATAAATTCAACATGGAGGATCAGGATGATATTCCCTTGTTATCAGACTAATCGGTAAGTGCAGACACTAACAAATATCCCTAGATCCACCTAGATCTAGAACAAAACACACCAAAACATAACGCTTTCCTTAAGTGTTAGATATTGAATTTACTAACTAAAGAGGGATGGGTGACATACCGTTTAAATGTTTCTTCCTCTCTCCATCGCCATCCTAGCTCCGTTCCAATGCTCATTCAATGATGAACCTACAAAAGAACACAACCAACCAAAGTGATAGCAATAACATAGCATAAAATCAATATAAACCTATGTATGTGATCAAGGAATCATACAATAAAACACAACAAGCTTTATAGGAAAGAATCATATTACTGTATCATATTGAATGTGAAAGAGATATTACAACCATGGACTTGATGTCGTAAGGTCCCTTCCAACTTTCCTTCGTTCCCCACACACTTTCACTCCAAGAATTTTGAGAGCATAGATCTGATGATATTCACAATCTATCTTGACAAAGCAAATATCAAAGCCACTCCAACCAAGCTAATAATTCCAAGCAAACCAAAGCTAACAAGCTCAAGAACCCCTTCTCCATGAGAGCTCCTCTCCTTTTATAAGTTGAAGAGGATAAGGTGAGGAGGTTAGGATGATCCCACTAAATCATGAAAGCGAGTAAGATCCAAACCATTCGAATGCCACCTCACCATGGAAGTTTCTCCTTCTAGAAGATTCGAGAAAACACTCGTTTTTCCCATGTGTAATCATTCTTGCACCTTTCCTATAGAGTAGCTTGTGAACAGTTCACACCCTAAGTGTGGATAGCCTATGAGAATCAAGCATTCTCGCACCCTAATACATAGGCAACCTGCGAACTTCCTTTTTTACGGGGTTTTTACAAGGGAAAATGCAACTTCTTTTCTCAAGAAAAGTTCTTCTCCCTTCTCTATTCAGGAACTCAGGCCACTGACCCCTCTGAAGGAAACAGATAGGTTTACATCATTAATGATCATAGGGATGACAAAAATAATGTGTAACAGAGATCCCCCCAAAGTATGAAGTTAGAACAGAGTGATCGCTGAAATACTTTGTCAAGTGTGTGTAGGGAACAAGGAATAGTCAATCGGAAACATGCCAACAAACAAGGAAATACAGTACAATAATATATCATCACTGAGGTAGGCATTCCCATACTCAGAATACAAATGACTCAAAGCATAAATGGTGACATGCAAAGATCCATGTCAAGTAAGACAGGTCATGTCCACGAAACATACACTATGGATCCATTCCAATATGACTCAAATATGAACATAGCCACCAAAAATACATTGTGGATATATGTGTTAAAAACTCAAATTTGAACATAGCCACTAGACATACAATGTGGATCTATGCAACAGTACAAACTAAATATACTCCAATGCAACCTGAATCTATCAGAAAAGATCCAGGGTCTTCATCGCCACCACTCTATAGTACAAATCTAACCATGCGAATACATGTGTTGAAGTCGAACATGGTAGAAACCACTTGATTACCAGTCATTAGTGTATACCATTAACAAGTGCAGGGGAAATCACCATTAATGTCAATGAATCCCAAGGTACACTAGTACAATCCAACGAATGTGAATTAATGAGTTGAAGTCGAACACTCGGCGAAATCTCTCGATCAAGGGTCAATAATGAAAACCCACTGTCGAAAGCGAGGAAACCTTCCATTGATGCATGCAAGTTCCAAGGTACCAATTGGTTTCTAAGTCTAATTCCTGGATAATGAGTTGAATTCGACAGGAAAAGACTCATCATATGAGGGCCTTAATGTATCCCACACCAATGACATGAAACAGGTAACAAGATTTGATGTATATCAGAGTAACAAGTGATTGAATACTGACTCAGGGATGGCCGACACAATAGAAGGCTTAAAGACTGCAGAAATGGCTGATGCAATAGAAGGCTTTTCGGGTTGAACTTCTCTTTGAACATATTGACGACACGACAACTGTCTTGGAAACACTAACTCAACAACAGGGATCACAAACCAATTTGTAATCTTATAGGAGTATGATCAGGAGACAAGTGGATTTTCCAACCTAGACACAAAGCAAGTGAAAGGGTGTCATGTTCAAAAGTGACTCTTTCATGGAATACAGGTTTAGACACAATTCTTTCCCAATTTCCCCCCCCACCATTTTTGGTGAGTACCTCTTTATTTTTACTTAAGCTTGAGGAGGATAACATATGCTTGTAATGTAAGCTCATCCTTCAGACAAGTCCCTCAGAGTATGTTTAACAAACCCTAGGAAGGAGTGGTTCGGTCCCATATGGGCCTTCCGATGTTTGTTTAACGAGTCCAAAGATAGAAAACTCGAAGGTTTTTCATGATTATAGAGTCTATAAAACACTTAAAAGAGAACTCTTTCAGTTCCTTTTTCGTAAAGTAGTCTGATGAGACCGAAAAAGAGATAAACTATCGCTCAACAGACATTTTCTTCAAATACTTTAATGAGCTTGAAAAGAACAAGGTCGCTCGACAATCTTTTTATGTTTAGAGAGTCTGAAAAGAGCTTAAAGGGAACTCCAGGGGGTTCATTTTTCGTATAACCTTTACGAGTTCGAAAAAGTGATAAAAGTATACTCGGTTACATTCTCATTGATTTACAAGCATGAGAAAGAACAAATACTAAGCTCAGTAACTTATTCTCATGTATTAACGAGCATGAGAAATAACAAAGACTAAGCTCGGGATTGTTTTCATTTTTACGCAAGCTTTAAAACAAAACAAAACTATGCTTGGAATAGATTTTAATTTTTTTATGCAAGCTTAAAAACTAAACAAAATTGTGCTTGGACCTGGTTTCATTTTTACGCAAGATTGAACCAAAGGAAACTATGCTTGAGGTAGGTGGTTTCATTTTTACACAAGCTTGAACCATATAAAACTATGTTTGGACTTCCCAACGCATAACACATGGATGGTTGGTACTTAGCCCCCATCTTAAGAAACTAGCAGCTCTACTTCAGCATGAAGTCTAGAGGCTGGAATTATTTCCCCCCAAGCTTCGTTTCATCCAACGACAAAGGCGGAGGAAAGGAAGCTTCAAATACTAGACGAAGGACTTGACTCAAACAGAGAAGGGGCACACTATTTCATTTTTTCATGAGCTTGACATAGAAACAAGAACTATGCTTGTAACCTATGTTTCATTTTTTAATGAAGTTGCCACAGAGACGAAAAACTATCCTCATAAGTGGTTTCATTTTTTAATGAGCTTGAAATCAAAAAACCATGCTCAAAGACCTCTGTTTCATTTTTTAACGAGGTTGCCTCAAAGATGAAAAAAACTATCCTCGGACTTCTAAATCATGGATTCCAAGAGGAAAATGCTCTGGAAGGAGACCATGTTAGGGGCCAAAAGTCGGTCATGGCTTCCAAGAGGTCTTCACTGGAAGGAAGAAACACACTCAGAAGGACACCATGTCGAGAGTCACGACATGAGTAAAGAGATCAAGCTCTAGCAACCCTATCGAAGAGATCACCGTGTCAACTACCAGATCTAAGTCATCAAAAGTCGAAGCCATGGCAGACAACGCCACATAATTGACCTGTGGTGGGGGAAATACCATCTACATATAAGAACCATTCAGGGAGGTAATCCAGGTGGGGTCAATGAATGAAAGTTGATCAACAGTCACAACCCATCCATCATGAGGAAAAGATATCACAAGAAAAAGAGTTGACACAATAGGTTTCATGGCATAGACATAATCCCACCCAAGGAGTAAAGAAAAATCCAAGGGGTCTTGGACTACCATGACGTCAATGAAGATAGTTTTCCCTCCCAAAGTTACAGGAAACTAAGGAAGGGTCCCTAAAGGTTGACTAGTTCTTCTGTTAAAAGCTAACAGATTCTGCGTAACCGGTGCAAGTGGAGGATAACCCAAATCTTGCCAAGCAATAGAGGAAAAAATACTAACAAATAAACCTTCATCTATCAATGTTTGAGGAATGTCCCAACCACAAACCTGTATTGTAATATGGAAAGGAATGTAAGAGGGAAGACGAGGTCTAGTTAGCACACCCCAATCAAAATGGATGGTCTCATTACTTGGAGGGAGTTTCACAGGAGGAGGAATACCCCCTGACATGGTAGAGTATGTATCAATGAGAAAAACATGGGTAGTATCAGGTTTACTCTCTAGCGGGAGAGTAGGATCGATCGATGGAGAGATCAGATCGGCCACTTGAGTTTCATTCTCCAAGGAGAGAATGGGGTCGAGAGATGGAAACGGATTGACCACTTGGGTGACACTCTCTAACAGGAGAGTGGGATCGATTGAGGATGGTATCAGATCAACCACTTTAGTTTCAATATCTGAGGGGAGAGTGGGATTGACTGAGGATGGTATCGGATCAACTGCTTTTTCAACTGGTTCAACTAAGGACATGACTAGATTGATGACATGATCAAACGGATTGACCGGTGAAGGGACCGCAGTGATCATTCCATCAACTATTGGAGGATTGAGAGAAAGCTTACGGTAAGCAACTGGAAGTTGAGGCTGTGAAACAATCATATCTTCCAGTAATTTCGAGGCTTCATCCATATGAGGACAAAGGTGAGTGAGATGACTCCCTTTGCATAACATACATGGGAACTTAACTCTACTTTTATTCTTCCCAACCGTATCATGACTGGTTGACGGAGGGTTGTCAACATGTTGTTCAGAGGCTAATGACATGGTTTGGTGAGGGCGTGTAGACCATGCTTCTATAACCTTGGATAGACCAGGGAAATCCTTAAGAAGATGGCTACCCTTACAAAGCCTGCAAGGGTACTTGGGCTTATGGGTTGTTTGGGTGATCTTGACATCATCAACACTCCCAGCACAAGTAAGAGTAACTGTTTTTTTTCCAACATGTTCGATAGTGGATGGAGGTTTGGATCCTTTCTTAATTTTCTTCTTCTTATTCTTCCTTTTCTTCTTCTTCTTATTCACCGAGTTACTAGCTTCAAAAATTTCGCTCGATGAAGAAGATGGAACAAAAGGCGACCTTGCAAGTGAAGAAGGCAAGGAAGACCTTACTGGTGAAGATGGTGAAGGATCAACATGAGGTTGATGTTCTTGGGTGGAAGTTCTTACGACCGAAGCACTTACTGCATTCGGGATTACCTGAGTGGAAAACAACCACACCGGTAATCCAATTGTGAGACCTGGAAGGCTCAAAGTAGCGATGTGAGGAGGACCAATGTTTCCATAAGAAGGAAAAACAAAAGGTTCCCCTGGAGTAGAGGTTCCTTCATTGGTCATTTCGGGAACTGATGCCATTAAAAAAAAAAATCCAATCTAGAGTCCTCTAAGAAAAACAAACAGCACACGCTAAAAATCTAGTAAGAAAGCAAGAAAACAAAACCTTTTCACAATGAACGCACTAGTTGGTGATGAAATCCAACATCGCGGGAACAAAGTAATAAGGTGTTGAGATAGAGTGGGTGGAAAAGTTATGTTGACGACCTGCTTAACGAACTTACACCCTGGTGCAAGATCCCACACATAATCATGGGTATACCCTCCAAGGAGCTCGAGTGAGTTTGGCCAACGTCGATTCCAGGTACCATGAAGACTTTCCCCTCCATAGTCACCTTGTGTAAAGAACCTAAAGAGATAGGCCACTAAGGTTACCAATTACTATAGTGATTTTTGTTGGGAAAAATACCCTACGGACTAGCAAACTAGGGTCAGACTTGCATGCAGATTTTGACTGTAAAGAAATTACTTTTTAACCTACCACCCAAAATTTAAACCCCTCTTTCGCGATACATGCATGGAAAGGAACTACTAACCTTGTTACTGATGTTTTTTTTAGATCCTCCATTGCGGTTCAACCGCTTTCTTGCACTACTCCTTCCAAAGATAACCTGCAATCAAAACGAACAACTATGCATGCATGCTACTTTTCTACTTGAGGGTTAGAAATTAAGCATAAATAAAACAAACCATAGATAACTCATGGATTGGGATGGGAAAAGTATTCTTTTATTATTTGAACAATGAATCAACTTACAATCAAAGTCGAGACTGGCCACCTCTCCTTGATCCTAATCCTGGGCTCCTCCTCTTCTGTCCTCCAACTGCTTTGCGTTAATTCTCCTTTGGCTTGAGGAAAGGCTAAAGGGTTGGGACAATGGATTCGACAAATGGGAAGAGTTTCTTTGCTATATGTTTCCTCCTCCAAATGGCACCCCTACCCCTTCTTTTATAGGCTAGAAGGAGCTAGGGTTTTGGACAAACTCTTGGCCATGCATGGTCGGGAGTTTTAGTTAACTGACCCATAGCTTTTTGTCCCATCGGTAAATTTCCTATTTTTTTGTTTTTTTAGGTACACGCAGGCTGTAGTGGGCCTGCCAGTGTGCACAAGCACGCAATAATGGGTTAGGGCACGTGGGCCTTGACCCAAGAGGATTTCCGAAGAGTTTGTTTAGCAGATGTTTTGGCAATGAAGGGATATGAGTTGGCCTGACGCCAGGTAAGCATGTGTGGTGCAATTTAGGGTTATAATAGTGATGCCTGGGGAAATAGTCGATAGTCTGATCCACATGCAAGGGCAGGGTATCTAGCCCGACATCAACTTGAAAGGCTTCCACTCATCATTGTGCGTATACCTCTCAAGCGAACCCCATAATACATGCAATATCTACACCAAGACCAACAAAGCAGGGTGAGTAACACTGCTAGTCTCAATGCGACCTTGTGATTGACCCTTGTGTTAGAAGGGCTTCCTAGGAAAAAATGTAATAAGTGGATTTAACCGCTCCCTAACTCAAGATTCTATGTTTGTTTGCAACTTTGGAAAGTTATCTTTCACACCTATTCCAAAGCCTTACAACTAATCTAATGTAGGTTTGCTACCAGAAAAGATAAAAATGTCTAATCAATTTTTATAAGCACTTTATTTTATGGTTGTTGTTACTCAATAGGAAAATGGCATGGACAATATGGTGTTTCGACCGACTCGAAAATTATGCAAAGAGATGAAGATGCAATATTTTCATTTTGATGAAAGCTATGCTATGAGAAGGAGAAAACATTTATCATTCCCAGATGCACAACGTCCCAAAATCTTAAAACTCATCAATATCAAGATTCTCAAGAAATGAGAAAAAAGTACTGTACACCAATGCACGATTCATGGCCCCCCCCTCGGCCATGAGGGGGAAAGTTTTTCATAATTTAAGATAAAAAAATGCCAAGAATCATGCAATTTCACTACTTCAAATGCAAGGATGCCCCCAATCTAATATAAAGCAAGAAATTAAATCTTTTTGTTTCAAAAATTTCACTAAAAGAAATAATGAACTTTCT
>ML782671.1:362907-405419 GCA_009831015.1 Picea engelmannii
CGTGCGCGCGGACAGAACAGAGGAGAAAAAGCGCTTACGTGCCCGACGCACGCCTATGGGTGGGTATACCCACGCGCCTGAGTCAAAAAGTCCGGGAAGAAAATCCGGATCAATTTCTCTCCAGTTTATGATGAATTGACTATTAATCAGGTCAGCAGAGGCCGGTTTGTGCACCTGCAAGTCAGTGAAATCAAAAGGAAAGCAAATAAATCCCAAATGAGGGAGGAATTTATACCAAACTCCCTAGTATGGTCGCCAATCTGTTTGCACTCTTTTCATCATTTGATGAGCAAAAAGTGAGTGCTTACATGCCTAGTTGGGCTCTGCTAGTCATGACAGCTGTATGGTAAAAGGTTAGAAAGAAAACAACAAAGCTACTAACAAGAATTAAACAAAAACTAAATGAAACTATGAGCATAGGAACAAAAATAAAAACAAATGACAATGGACCAATATCACCAATGTATTAGCTAGTCTGATAGATGAAATCCAAAGATACACAAAGGAGAAAGAGGACTTGGGTCCCTTCTCTCTCCAATGGAAGGCTCTTGAGGCCCTCAACTGATTGCTCTCCTTACAAAGAAAGGATGAAATGTGGATGAAAGAACTCCAAGCTTATTCACTCAAGTGAGGGGTGAATAGCTTATGAAATGCAGCTTACAATGTGTGTTGCCAAAGAAGAGGTCTCTAGAAATCTCAGCAGCATAACAGTATGAAGAATTCCTTGAAGAAATGTTGTTCATTCATGGCTTTTTATAGCCAAGCATTGGGTTATTATGCAACCTCTTTTGAATGTGAAAAGGGGCTCTTTAGGGCACAATTAGGTCTTTGACCAACCTCCCTACGCAGATTGAGCTCGTATTTGGTGTCAAATCGACTTGGGAGCCGATCCATTAGTGGTTGGGAGGCCCACCAGCTTCATAAATGTACCATTTGGCAGGCGCGCGGGTTTTGCACCCCACAGCCGTGCATATGCGCTCCAAGTACGAAGATGTTGCGCGCGTGCGCGCGCGCGCCCAGTGAGTGCAAAGCACCTTGTAATTTTTTGGCCATTTTGCATAGTTTTGACCCTTTTGTTGTGCTGTGGAATTAATCCTTGTGCCATGAATGACTATTTTTCTGTGCTGATGCGGAGTTCTTGTCGCCTTGTGCGGACGAAATTTCAGTGATAACACCAGCATCGTCCACATATTTAGAGTACCCCATAGGTCACTTAACTCTACCCTCTGCAGTTGTTCATTTTGTCCCACCTCTGGCACAACTCATCCCCAGTCTTTTCGTCCCCTTCACACTCGACCTCGTTACACAGTTGCAGCCACTTTTTATCTCATACATCCTCCAACCAAGGGTAGTCTTGAGTCTTCTCACTTTTTGACTTCGTCCATGTACCTCTGCCACTTCCTCACCTCAGTAGATTACATGAAGTCCTTTTCTTCTGGGAGTCGCGTTCCCCTTTTGTCGACATCAACACCATTTTTCCAAAAGGGCGACAGTATCTTGATTCTCATTCTCCATTTAATGAGAGATCTCGGATGGCACAGGGTGAAACACCATTGCTCCCTACTGTCATTAGCCCCCATAACATTCGATGCCAACACTATTCTCATGTTATGGTGGGTCTTACTTTGCGACTATTGCAGTTATTTCTATCATTTTCCGAAGACCTCTGAACTTGGTAGGGCCATCAATGCCTGCATCATCGCCGATACTTATTTCCGCGATCATTGCCTATTATTCAGAGTATGTTCCTTTGCAGAATTGTCTTCTTCCTTTATCATTACCGCCCCCGAGGGCGCTGCAGTTGTCTACACCAACACTTCAGTCATTTTTTTTCAGGGTTACATAACATGAGCATGGGGCATGCCCGCCTCTTTTGTACACAGTTGTATATTTTTATGCACCTTATGGAAGGTCAGGTTCTACCGGTTCCTTTCTCCTCCAAAGGATTGCTCTAAATGATCCCACTATTGCTCTATCTTACAACAAAATTCTCAGTAGAAGAAACATTGATGGATTTCGACTATACGTATGCTCCTAACCTCATCCATCAAGGGGCATATGTTATCACTGAAATTTCGTCAGCACATGGTTACAAGAACTCAACATCGTCAAACAGTAATGAAGTCATTCATGGCCAATGAATTAATCTCACAGCATTCAAAAAGGGAAAAAAACTATACAAAGTAGTGAAAAATTGAAGAGTTCTTTACAGAAGTTGGGCGCGCGCGCACATGCACAGAACAAGAATGTATTATGCGCGCATACGCGCACGATGCGCGGTTGTTGGCGCAAAAAGCCGCGCACCTGCTAAACAACGCATTTATTGAAGTGGTCGGCCTCCCAACCACTTATGGATCAGCTCCCAAGCCGATTTGACCCTCAAATCTGAGCTGAATCTGAATGGTAGGCTGGTCAAAGACCTAATAATGCCCTAAATGGCCTCTTTTCACACTACAAAGCAGTTACACAAAATCCCAAAGCAATGCTATAAAAATCCATGAATGCACCTCATTTTCTGAAGGAATTTCAAGTAATGTTATGCTGCCTATATTTTTTTAAGGACTCAATCCTTGACAAGAGCACTTTGGCACCATTTCATTGAGCAATCCACCTCTCCATTGAGTGGATTTGCAAGGAGTTCTTTCATCACCATTTTCATTTTTCTTGTTGTAAGGAGAGCAATCTTGTGAGGGTCCAAGAGCCTTCCCTTGGAGGAAGAAGGAACTCATAGTCCCCTTTCTTCTTGGTGCTTTGATTTCATCAATAGATTAGCCTAAAAACATTGGTGACATGGGTCTATTTGTGTTTGTTATCTCTATGTCCCTATTCTTATGATTTTTTTTTTTATTAGTTTAATTCTTGCTTATAGTTTTGTTTTTCTTTCTCTAACCCTTTCCTCTACAGCTATCATGCTCAGCAAGACCCAACTGGGCATCCAAGCACCTCTTATTTTCTCACCAAGGTGACGAAGAAGGTGCTAAAATTGTAATAAAGCCTTAGTGGTAGGATTCTTAAATGTAAAGTGATAACACTAGAATGGTCTAGAGGAAGGCACAAGAAGCCCCTCCCTATATAAATGCATGTAATGTATTCCCAACAGAGGTTGTTTTTTATAGCAGTTTAGAGAGAGAATTGAGAATCTGTTGCAGTCTAGTCTTGTACACAGTGTAAATACCATTCAATATTAATGCAAAAGGGAGATTTCCCTACATCTGATTCTCTATTTTTTTATATTTTGTTTTTGAATTCATTTGAATGGTTACTATGTATGGTTAGGATTGTTGTTAGTGCATGTATGTTTCCTTTTTGAGGAGTAATATAGAAATTGTTTATCTGTAGTTTTCTGAGTAGTTTTGGGCTCTTTAGGCTTGTGCAAGGAGTTCACACTAGAGTAGTTGAAAACTTTGTAAAGCCAACACAAGGAGTTCATTTCGAACTCTGTCTTGAGTTCGAGAGAGAGTGTGTCAGGTGGGTACACCAGAACAATTCATAAAGCTCAGAAGGAATAGTGCAAGGAGGAAAATCAGAGTTACTGAACACTTTGAACATGAGTGCAAGGAGTGCACAAGGAAGTTTTGATGTCTAAATACTTCAAAGGAGGAGGATCTACAAGGAATGCATTAAGTAGGTGCAAGGAGTGCACAACAAATTTTCTTTGAGTTATGTGAGGAGATTGCCAGGTGGACATACCATATTTATTGAACACTCTAAGGATTTAGCACAAGGAGTGTGTAAGGACTCTTCTTCGAGTTATGTGAGAAGTTTTCCAAGTGGGCACCCCAAAATATTAATATCAAGAGGACAAATGCAATTCTACAAAAAGAAAGTGCAAGGAGTGTGCCAGAGGTCAAGTGGTTTCAACTCCAAAAATGATCAGGAGAAAGAGCGTCTTTGCTACCAGGAGGGTAGAAGAATTCATTGAAGAAGAAAAGGGCCAAGTCCCTTTGGAAACCTAGAAAGAGTAAAAATATTAGGAGGTACAATGCAGGTCGTGACCAAGTAGTTAAGATTGCGGATGAAGAAGTTAAAGGTTAAGCCTTTGAGAATATTGAATAATCCTTCATTTGGAAGGAAAGCACAACCACAATGAAGGAGAGGTCAAAAAACCCATCATATTAACTCCATAAAACAATTTGGACCATCAAATATTAATTCCATACTGGATGAGGAGTACAAAAAGGAGGAGAAAAGATCCTAGCCATCAGATCTGAGCACGTGGATCGACAATCATCGGTTCCAAGTAAGTTGCATGGGAGTTAACCCTGGAAGTCCTTCAGAATTTGTGAGTTTAGAGGTTTTCTAAAGTCTGGAATCCTTCTGTATCGTTGATAAAAGGAGGACACATGTCGGTGGATTGCATAGTCTGGAAGATCGACTATCCAGGAGAAAGGAGGCGCAGTGGAGAAAATTTACCAATATCCCAAATCTTCGAAGTACTAGAGCAGATCCTCACCGTTTATCAAGAGAGTACACGTGGCAGAAGATCTCATATTCTAGAGACTAGGCACTATGGAAGGATTGGGTCATAGGTTGAGTTGAGTTGAGAACCCCCAAAGGCCTGAAGGTTGGAGGTCATCGCAGTCGTCCATTGAGGAGGGATAAATGGAGAGCGGATTGAGACTCCACCAATTCAGAGTTCAATACTCTGGAGGTTTGTGCATTTTATCCTTTCAGAACTCTCGAAGGATGGAGTATCGAAGAGGACCATAGTTGTCCATTGGAGTGGATGTGTGGACTGTTGATTGTGGCCCTTCGTGAGGTCATCGATTCAACACTCCAGGGGATTTTAGTTGTTGTGTTGTGGAGAGATTTGAAGCCCAAAGTGCAGAGTAAATAATGACCTTTGATCCATGGAAGTACCAGAACCATCCGATATAATTTGGAGTTCATATTTATAGGAAGATAGAGTGTTGGAGCAGGAAAAATCACTCAAGCCAAAAATTTTGAAGTCATTCCTCGTCGTGGATTTAAGCAAATGTTGTGAGGCATCGATTGGGGTTGTAGTTCAATGCTCCATCATTTCACCATTTGGGAGGAATGTCGTGCAACCCTTTTGAAACTCTTGAATCCTGGGAGCTCTGAAGTATTGAATCTTTCGGGAAAAAGATATTTATCCCATGATTTTTGGTCGATGGTCCCTTGAAGGACTTGCGAGTACTCAAGGACTGTCAAAATTTGGATTTTTTCATTCAAGAAGAAAGGTTTAGGACTTGTGTATTTTATTTCTAGGGATCATCAAGGGCATGAGAGCTAATATAGATCCCGAATTTGATTGATCCTAGACCAGGAGGTCACGTAGGCCCAAGAGGGGGTGGGGTTCTGCATCAAATTGTCTTCTTTTTAATCTTCTAGAGGATTCTATATTATTCTTGAGGGTCCTCCAAGTTCACAAGGCCATATATCCTTAACTATGAGAAACCATGTTGCATACCACATGTCACTAAAAATGACATAATGTGTACTATCCATCTATGATAGTATTACCTGCAATTACAATGTCTTTCATGTCCATATTCCTTTATAAACTTTAGGTTATGATTGTCTTACCTGCAATTACATTGTCCTTCATGTCCATATTCCTTGATCAAATTCAAGTTCCTTAACCACACCTCTGGGGCTACCGAAATTTTCTACTAGACTTGATTCAAGGGTTTACATAAATGAAAACCATCCCAAACTATCAACAATCTCCCCCTTTGGCATTGTTGGGATCAATGATGGCATAGAAATATTGATTCTCATGATCCCTCTGTGACCATGCCTTTGATTACTCTCTCTCCCCCTTTGAAATCAATGGAAAAGATTAACTTCCCTTTGGGGCTGCTCCCCCTATTTGACCTATCCTTTGGGCTTCTCCCCTTGTCTGTACTATCCTTTTTCTCTTCAATGGTGCCTCCCCGTGTAAATCTATGACATATATGAAAATAATTCAGAAATCATTGTGGAGCAGAAACTACTCCAAGTTTATGTCAGAGCTACTCAAAATCTTCCCTCAGAAGTGGTTTGATGAAGATATATTCTATCTTATCCTTTGTCCCAACATACTTGACCCTGATTCTCTTCTCTGCAACCTTTTTTCATGGAAAGTGAAACTTTATTCGAATGTGTTTTTTCTTGGAGTGCACCACTGTATTCTTTGAGATGCTTATGACACTAGTGTTATCACAAAATATCAAAATGGGTTCATCATATTCAACCTGTATATCCTTCAAATTTTGTTTCATCCATAGAACCTGAGTACAACATGTTGCTACTAAAATATACTATTCTTTTGTTGTAGACAATGATACTGATGAATTTTTCTTTCTTAATCATGATACTAGACACTCAACCAAGTAGAAGGCTGCTCCACTTGTACTTCTTCTATCATCAATGCTACCTTCCCAATCTGCACATGTGTAGGAAACTAGAGATAAATCATTTCCCTTTGAATACCACAATCAAATTTCTTTTGTACCTTTTAGATATATGAATATCCTATTTACTTCCATAACTTGTGATTCCTTTGGTACTGATTGAAACCTTGCAACCTGTCCAACTTCCTACATCGCATCCAGTCTAGAATTTGTCACATAGAAAAAACTACCAATCATCAATTTGTGTTGTCTCTATTCTACATCCTTAGAAGCATCATCCTTACTTAGCTTGAAACTGTTCTGCATAGGAGTACTGACTGGTTTGCAATATTCCATTCCAAACTTCTTTATCATTTCTCTGATATACTTGGTTTGAGAGATGAAGATGATTTTCTTGATCTGATAGATCTATAGTCCCAAAAATAAAGACGACTCTCCAAGTAATGACATCTCGAACTCATTCTGCATGTTTTTGGAAAATTGTTGACTCATCCTGTCATCATCACTTCCAAGAATAATATCATCAACATAAAATTCAATGAACATGATACTATCTTCATTTACCTTTATGTAGAGATTATTGTTTTCATTTCCTTTCCTGAACCCTTGTTGCTATAAATATTTGTCCAGTATTGAATAACATGCTCTGGGGTCTTGTTTGAGACCATACAATTCCTTCTTTACCCTACAAACATATTTTTCCTTTTCTGACAACTGAAATCCTTCTGTGTGCTCGATGTAGACTTCTTCTTCCAACTCTCCATTTCATAAGGATGACTTTACACCCATTTGATATACCTTGATATTTTTGTAACATGTATAAGCTAGAATCACCCTTATTGATTCCATTCTGGAAACTAGGGAAAATGTCTCTTCAAAATATACACCTTCAATCTGAGTGTATCCTTTACACACCAATATTTCTTTATTCCTGATGACTTGTCCATCCTCATTCAATTTGTTTTTGAAGACCCACTTTGTATCGATGATGTTCTTGTTCTCCAATCTTGGAACTCGTTCCCATGTGTTATTATTTTCTATCTGAACTAGTTCTTCATACATATCTTTGATCCAATGTTTATCCTGGATATCTTCTTCAAAACTGCTAGGCTCAATTGTGGATAACAATGCTAGGTGTTATTGTTTTGGTGAATGTAGTCTTCTTCTGGTTTCAACTCCTACATATTTATTCCCAATAATTTGTTTCAGTGGATGATTCTTCTACACTCATCTACTAAGGATCTTTGGAGGTACCTGAAGGTATTGTTTTTCTTGATATACTTCTATTTTGTAATATTTCATATATAAAATGTATGCAAAACAAAAATAAAATGCTAGAAATGGCAGATAAAAAACAATATAACCATAACAACACCACAATAACACTAAAATGATATCAGAATAACACCAGAAATATAACTTTGATTCTGAGAGTAATGTTCACTTGCCTCTTTGAGGGGGAAACCTCCAGTCGAGTAGAGCTCTATTATCCAATATAGGGTTCTCATACCCTCGACTCCTATTTATACTATCAAAAGAACCATCTAGAGGAAGCTCCTTATAGAAGCGAAAGATTCTATTTCGTCTTATTACATTCGACTTATTCTACCATATTGCAAGACCTTATTAATATTGACCTTTATTAGATACGAATATATTGTTCTACCTATGTGAGGGGTTAGGTCCCTAACATGTCCTCCCCCTTAAAAAAAACCTTTTCCTCAAGTCTTGAGAGGTGGAAATTGTTGCAGAATGGTAGATGGTTCCCAAGTGGCATATGCTGGAGTTGTATCTTTCCACTAGAATAACACTTCCTTGATGGTTCACTAACGCAGGAGATGCTCACGCTGGTCCAAAAATTATTGTGGTTGTAGCCAAATGGATCCTTTTTCGTCCAATTCAGGAAGGTTGGCTTGAGTTTGGCACTTAGTTCCAATCACCTTGTTTAATCATGAAACATGAAAAACATGATGTAGCTTAGAATGAATGGGCAAAGCTAATTGATAGGCCACCTGTACCACACGCTTGAAAATGGCATAAGGACCATAAAATTTGGGCGCCAGCTTTTGACAATGGTCGGCTTTGAGGGAATTTTGATTCTAAGGTTGCAGGTGAAGAAACAATTTATCCCCTTTTGCAAATTGATGTTCAAAGAGACCTTGATCTACTTGTTGTTTCATGTTATTCTAGGCCATGACCAAATTCTCTTTGAGGGTATGAGGAATAGCCTCTCGAACTGTAAGCATTTTTTCAACTGCCTAGACCTTTGAGACACCTGGTAAATATGAGAGAATTGAAGGTGGATTTTGTCCATATACCATTTCAAAAGGAGTCATGCGGGTAGTTGTATGGTATGAAGTTTTGTACCACCATTCATCTAGGGGTAACCATTGATCCCACTGATTTTTCTTTTCCAATGCAAAACACCTCAAATATGTTTCCAAACACTTGTTGACAACTTCAGTTTGACCATCAGTCTAGGGATGATAAGCTATGTTGAGATGCAATTGGGTGCCTTGTAGCTTGAACAATTCTTTCCAAAAATTGCTGGTGAAAGTTGGGTCGCGATTAGAAACAATAGAATGTGGCATACCATGCATCTTGAAGACCCGATCCATGAAAAATTGAGCCACAGTGGATGTTGTAAATGGGTGTTGAAGAGCACAAAAATGATCATACTTGGAAAGGAGATCAACTACCACCATGATGAATGATTTATTTCTCGATTTACGTAATCCTAGAATAAAATCCATAGAGATATACCTCCAAATAGAAAGTGGAATCAGAAGCGGTTGTAGTGTGCCAGGAGATTTGAGTGTTTCTCCCTTTTTGCATTGACACACATCACATTTAGCTATAAAATTACAAACATCTTATTTCATACCATCCCAGAAAAGATAACGTTTGACCCTGTCATAGGTTTTGGTAAACCCGGAGTGCCCATCTGTGGGTGTAGCATGAAGCTCAGAAAGTACCATGGATTTAAGTTTTGACTGTTTACTTAAATACAAATGACCTTTGTATCTAAGATCATCATGTAGCCAAGAGTATCCTGGGGAAACTGGAGAGTTGGACTACAATTGTTGTATCATATGCAAAATATTGGGATCGTGTAGCCATTCTTGGCGATCGTCTTGGAGCCAATCTAGTACAATGAAGGAGAGAGAAAAAAGGGATCCTTCATCTTCATATTTTCAAGAAAGTGCATCCGCAACCACATTGTCTTTTCCTTTCTTGTAAATGATCTCATAATCATATCCAAAGAGATTAGTGACCTATTTTTGTTTCTCTAGGGAGGAAATGCATTGTTCCAGAAAATACTTGAGGCTTTGATGATCTGTCTTAATTTGGAAGCATTTCCCCAATAGATAAGGGCACCACAGATCAACAACATGCAGAATAGCCAAAATTTTGTTTTCATAGATTGATTTTCCCAAATTTTGTTCATAAATTTGTTTTCTGGTAAAGGCCAAAGGCCGACCCTCTTGCATAAGGACAACGCAAATTCCTTTCCTTGAAGCATCACATTCTAGGACAAAGGTCTTTGTGAAATCAGGAAGGGCCAGAACTAGAGTGGTGCACATGGCCATCGTCAAGGTTTGAAAATCATGAGAAAATGATGGAGTATAAGTGAAAGAATTATTTTTAAGGAGTGCAGTGAGAGGTGCCACAATCTTTCGATAATTATTAACAAACTTGCGATAATAATCTGTTAAGCCCATAAATCCACACAAGATTTTGAGAGTCTTTGAGTGAGGCCAGTTTTGCATAGCTTCAATCTTTTTAGGATCCACCCCGATGTCATCATTGCCAACAAGATGACCCAAGTAATTGACTTCTGAGGCGCCAAAAGAACATTTAGAATGTTTAAGGAAAAGTTGGTGCTGAGAGAGTAGATGGAAAAATTGATCCACATGAGCAAGATGGTATGTCCAAGTTTTGCTATAGATGAGGATATCATCAAAGAAAACTAAGACAAAATAATGGAGAAAAGGATGGAAGACATGATTCATGAGGCTTTGGAAGGTGGAGGGGGCATTACACAATCCAAAGGGCATGACCAAAAACTCATAGTGGCCCTCATGAGTTCTAAAGGAAGTCTTAGGAATGAAGATCAAGTTTAGTAAAGAACTGTTCGGCACTCAATTCATCCAAGAGGTCATCAATGACAGGAATGGGAAATTTGTCTTTAATGGTGAGTTTTTTGAGGGGGTGGAAGTCAGGACACATGTGTCAAGAACCTTCTTTCTTCAGGACCATGACCACAAGATAAGAGTAGGGGATCGTACTAGGGTAGATAACACTTGCGTTAAGAATTTCTTAAACCATTTTCTCATTTTCATTTTTTTGGGAAAAAGGGTGATGATAGGGACAAATATTGGGAGGAAGTCTTCCTGGTACAAGGGGAATGGAATGATCATGAACACCACTGGAAGGAGGGAGTCCCTGGGGAGTGGCAATACCACTTGATGTTTATAAATGATGGATTGGAGGTCTCGTGGAATAGAGACACCCTTTGTAGGTGTAAAAAAAACAAAAATGATAGGTATGAATGTGATAAGGGTGAAGAGATAATCCAATGGAATAGGTCTCAAATAACTGTGCAAAAAATTCTAGAATTTTTTTTTCACACTTGTAGAGTTATACTTTGGTGTGAAGAATACTGCAGTGATGAAATGCCCAAATTCTTAACCAGGAATAAATGTGTAGTGATTTGACAACTCGAATACAGTTGTGTGACAATAGATCTTGTTTGTTTTATGTTTTGTTTCCATCCCCAAGGGTTAGGTATTAAAGGGTTATACAAAAAAGGGTTTTCCCTGTGCTATAACTCTCTAATATATGTGTGAGGTCCAATAGTAGTACTCAGCCCAATATCTTAGGACACCAACTAAGGAGGCTAGACCGTTCCCTTAGCCATACTACCCGACTACCCAGGTAATAGAGAGTATCTTCTCGAGTGTTGTTCTTGGTGACACTATAGTAGTCAGGCAGCCGATCGGTCTATCTAAAGATGGATTCAAGAAATATAGGTTGATCTGTATACATGTGTTGTCTGATGCACCACCACTCAAAGGGGTACCAACAAGGGTTATAACGGTGGCCAATAAATGTGCGCTTAAGTACCACTTGTATTTCTTGCATGTTGAATCCATCAACCATGAGTTTATGTGCATAACAATAGATCTATGTAGCTTAAAGACCTCAGAATACGTCTCTACCCTAAAAAAAAATTAACCCACAATTTACTGCTGAGGAAAGTGCTCTAATACCACTTGTAATATTCTAGATATAAAATTATGCAGAACAAAAATAAAATGCTAGAAATGGAAGATAAACAACAATATAACCAAAACAACACCACAATAACACTGAAATGATATCAGAATAACACCAGAAAGAGCACTTTGATTCTGAGAGAAATTTTAACTTGCCTCTTCGAGGGGGAAACCTCCAGTCGAGAAGAGCTCTATTACAATAATATCCAAGATAGGGTTCTCATACCCTCGACTCCTATTTATACTAAATATGTCTATCAAAAGAACCATCTAGAGGAAGATCCATATAAAAGCGAAAGATTCTATTAGGTACTCTTACATTCGACTTATTTTACCTTATTGCAAGGCCTTATTAATATTAACCTTTATTACATCTGAATATATTGTTCTAACTACGTGAGGGGTTAGTTCCCTAACATAGTTTCTCTTCCTCGTCTTCTTTTTCTTCTTCTTACCTCAACACTTCTTCATGATCCCGTTCCACCGAATCTTTTCTTCCTTCTTTTATCTTGTGTCTATATGTCTCATCAATCATCCCATTGATTATTTCCACTATTCTGTTGAGTCTTGGATTGAATCATTTGTATGATTTCCTTTTTCTTGAGTACCCAACAAGTATGCCTTTGTCAAGTCGAGAATCAAATTTTCCAATCATGCCATCTTCTCTTTTGATGTAGCATTTTATTCCAAAAATTATGAAGTACTTCACATTCATTGGTCTTCCTTTCCATAGTTTGAAGGGAGTCTTATCAATTTTATTCATGAGTATTCCTCTATTCAGGATGTGAACTTTTGTATGCACTGCCTATACCCAGAATACATCCATCAACTTGGAATCCATTAACATGGTTTTGGCCATTTCTTGCATTGTTCTGTTCTTCCTTTTGACAACTCCATTTTGTTTAGGTGTCCTAGCTGCTGATAATTCTCTCTTTATCCTATGTTCACTATAGAATTCCATAGATTCCTTTGATGCAAAATCTCCTCCATTGTCTGATCTTAAACAATTGATTTTTGAATATGTTTCAATTTCAACCATTTCCTTGTATATCTTGAAGTGCTTGAATGCCTCTGACTTCTTCCTGAGAAAATAAACTGCAGTCATTCTTGTTTATTCATCAACTAGTAGCATAAATTATTTTTCACCATTTAATCCCTTGGTTCTTGTCGATCCAACTAGATCAGTATGCAAATTTTTTCAGCAGTTTTGTTGTGGAGTACTTCTTTGATTTTAACTTGGTCTCGGTTTGTTTTCCTTGTAAAAAAATATTGCATAAAGTATTTGTAGGCTTCAAGATCTGAGGAATTTCTCTTACTTCTTATTTTCTGTTCAGTTTGGAAAGATTATCAAAATTTATGTGACCCATTCTTCTGTGCCATATGCAAACTTCATCTTCCTTTCCTAAGAAAAAAAATTATTTTCCAATTTCATTCAATATATATATGTTGCTTGGAGTTCTTACAGCTGTAGCCACCAACTTGTTTGAACCTGCTTTTCTTATCTCACATTTTTGTGAGTCAAACACAAGTATGTATCCTTGGTCACACATTTGACTTACACTTATTAGATTGTTCTTCATGTCTTCGATTAGTAGAACATTTTATGCCCTGGAATCCTTGCTTCCAAGATTGATTGTGCCTATTCCTATAATTTTGGTTGAGTTATCATTCCCAAATGAAACTAATCCATATCTTTATTTATTCAATGTTAGGAACCTGTCTTTATCACCTATCATATGCTTTGAGCAACCACTGTCTACATACCATCCACGTTTCTTGTTTTGAGCCTATAGAGAAATCTTACATTCTTCATTGTTGTATTTATATTGTTTTCTTATCCATATCATTTGTAGTTCCTATCTATGACTATTGATATTATGTTGTGATTCTTTGGGAGGAATAGTCAATCTATATTCTTTGGCCATGTGTCCAAAGTTGTTGCACTTGTATCATTCTACTTTAGTGCTCAAGGATTCAAATCTATTGTAGCTTCTTCTTTGTGCTTCATGAGACCTTCTTGGATAACCATTTCTTGTGTAGCCTTCATAGTTGTTTATGTTCTTGATATTGGATCTACAATTCACAGCTTTATGCCCCAAATTATTACATGAATAAAATAAAACAAGAAAAATAGTTTGATACCTGGGGGTGGAAGATCTTTTGAATGGTGTTGTTATTATGAATCCTTCTTCCTCTCGGGTTCTCTTTATTGTTGGATGTTTTTTATTTTGAGTTTGAATCTTAAGGGTGGTGTAGTGTCCATGTAATCTTCTTCTTGAATATTCCTCTTTCCTTCTTCCTTCTTAGGATAACCTCTCACTGTTTCTGCATAGCTTCTTTGTTCTGTTGTCTTGGAGCTTGAGCCTTTCTCTGTCTGGTTATATCCTAGTCCATATTTTTCATGGTATGGCCTTTGAATACTAATGATATCATACAATAATTTAGTGTTGTTATGTCACATGTCCTTCTTCTGAAGATCTTTTCTTAGAGTGACTATTTCTGCTTAGAATCCTTCAATCATCTTGTCCTTTTCATTTAACTGATCTCTTAGTGCTTATTTAATTCTTTTGTCTTCTTCTACTTGGATTTTTAGCTTCTTGATCATATGATCGACTTCATCGGAGTTGGAATTATAACTTCCTTCTTTCTCTTTTAGTTCCACTTTGAGTGATTTGATTTTATTTCTTTCAATCCTTGGCTCTTCTAGTGCACTGATTAATTCTTCTCTGAGATCGACGTCGCCTTATTCTTCAGAATATTCTTTGAAATATTCCACTGCCATGAAGAGTATTATTTATGTATCATTATCACTGTATTCATCCTCATATGATGATGAATTGTGTTCCTTGGTGCAAATAATTTTCTTGAACAATTTCTTTTTGTTTCTTTTACCCTTTTTATTTTTCTTTTTCTTTTCTTCTTCATCACTTTATTTATTCTTATGAGGACATTTAGAAGAAAAATGATCAATACCACCACAAATAAAACATTTCAATGGAAGAATACCTTTGTACTTGTCGGTTCCTCTTTGAAACTTTCTTACAAAGTTTTCCATTTCTTCATCTTCCTTTGAATCATCATTGCAGCTACAATTTGACTTTTTCTTTTGTTTTCTCTTCTTCTTTCTCTTCTTGGATGCTTTGAATGTCATTTCATTTTTGGCTAGGTTCTTTTGTTCTATTCTCATTCCATAGGTTGTGAGTATCCCATGTATCTTGTCCATGATCAAAGTGGCTAGATTTGTTCTTTCTTCTAGGGATGAGATCTTTGGATCAAATCTTATAGGTAGAGATCGTAGTACCTTTTGAACTATAATTGGTTCCTTCATATTTTCTCCCATACCTTTAATAGTATTCACTATTTCAACAAATCACAGAAGGTAGGTTGCAATGTCTTCTTCTTCCTTCATCTTTAATTGTTTGAACTTAGCTCTAAATGTTTGGAGTTTAGCTCCCTTAACTTTTTCATCTCCTTCATAAATATTTTTAAGCTTATCACAAAAATATTTTGCATAATCACAATGATCCAGGTGGATATCGATGGCTACCACCTATTCCAACTATATCACATATAGATGTCATATTGGCAGTTTCAATTTTCATCTTGGTAGTTTTTTTCTAGCTTTTCATGTCCTATACTTCTAGGACCATTTTGAGGCCCTAAACAACGTTTTCTAGTCCCATCACAGTCACATGTAGTTGTAGTTAGAGTGTGATGGAATAATGTGTATTCTTCGGATAGAAATTTCCAATAGGCTATCATGTGCCCAATACAAATATCTTATGAAAAAGTTACGATTCCTAGAAGTTGATGTGACAACTTACCCCAACGGGGCCCACATGACTTTTGGTGCTTCATCTCCTAGGTTATTTTTTTGGATGTCTAGGTTTTGGCATTCATGTTTGATGAAAACATGCATTTGGAGCCTCATTGTACTCATATTCTTGCAAATGAGAGTAGCTGCCACCATTCTAGCAAGCTTGTTTCAGTCTACATTTTACGGTTTAAGCATATTTATTTATTGAATAGAAGCCAAGTTTTATTGTATCTATGTTATTGTTCATTGTATCTCTATGTTAATAATGTATATCTTCATTCATTTAGTTATTCTCATAAAATCATGATCAATGGTATGATAGCAGTCTTCTCCTTGTCGTTCTTACTACATGTCCCTGACGAGGTCAGAGGACAAGGAGCTAGGTCTCGAGCTTGTTTCTCTTGAGGACAAGAAATATTGCATGCCTAAGTGACCTTCCATGGTTGGAGAAAATAAATATGATTGAACCAGATATCCTTTCAAAATATTTCTTTAGAAATCCCTTGTGCAACAGGGGAATGAGAGAATGGATAGTTTTTCCAAAATCCTTCGACAACTACCAACAGACAACGAATCTTCCTCGAGTGGAGGCGCCACCCCCTTCAAGGTACATATCAATTTTGATATTCCTATATTTCAAGGATAGAGAGACACAAATTTTGTATAAAAATGGTTGAATCGCCTAGAAGGGTATTTTTCTATCCATAACTTTTCCAATAGAAAAAAGTATACATTTGTGCTCCTCAATGTTGTCCCCCATGTCAAATATTGGTGGGATACTTTATGTGATCAAAAGGAAATAGAGGAACCCTCATTATTTACAATCTCACTCACCTCAGAGTCCTTCAGGGATGCTATTAAGAAACAATACTACCCTGTTGGAAGTTATGATGACCTGTATACAAGATGGACCACACTACGACAGGAAAGGGACCAAACAATGCCATAGTTGAAAAATATCTTCCATACCTTGCGCACCAAGATGGGTATCAAATATTCTGAGTAACATCTAGTGCTCAAGTACTGTGACACTATGCATAGATACATACAGAAAGAAATGGAGTTTATGGGCATATCATCCTTGGGTGTGACCTATCTATATTGTATCAAAATCAAACAAAAGATTAAACAAAAGACGCGACAATTTGGGTTTGGAAAACCCTCACAATAGAAGAAGGGAAAGGGAAGCCCCAACACGTAGAACAAAGGGTAGAGAAAATATGGATAGCCTCAGGGAAAGTAGTCTAAGATGCAAAAAAAGAAGGACAATGTAAATATGAAGAAAGACACCCGAAAGTGGTGAGACTTCCATAAGAGCCCCTTGCATAAGATTGTTGATTGCTTATTAAATAAGTCATTGGTGGAAAAGGTGAAATACTTTGAATTATATGTAGGTTTCGACTTAGAGTCAGAACTAGAAAAGGGGATATGGATTATTGATGCAAAACCCAGTGCCACCGTTGCTACCACCAAGATCTAGCTTGGTGAACGTGATGAACCATAGGAAGGTGAGAACCTCTTTCATTCACAGATGTGGGTGAAGGGTACTCCGCTACACTTCATCATTGATAGCGGTAGCCAGAAGAAGCTCATACCAGTGGAGGTCATCAAGCGGTAGACCCTACTAACAATTCCACACTCACAACCATAAGCCATTGGATGGCTCGGTCAAGGAAGTAATATTTGCATTAGACAATAGGGTTGTCTGTCCTACAACATCAAGCCCTTCAAAGATGAGGTATTGTGTGATGTTTCTTCCCTTGAAGTTTGTGATGTTCTTTTGGGCTAACCATACTTATGGAAAATTCATGTTGTATATGAGTTTAGGATTTGTAGTTTTATTATTAATTTGGACAAGAAATTGTACATGATACCCAAGGTAGTGCCACCTACTGCCATTTCCTTGATCTCTTCCAAGCAATGCAAGAATGTCAACTATCATACTGGGAATTATTTCTTTTTCATGATTCACTCTCAAAGTGAGTGGAAGGTTGCAGCCACATCCATGTCCTACATGGTTTAACTCTCCATGCAATAGAAGAAAGTGGATAAGGTCATGTAAAAATAAAAATACATCTTCTCCTCACTCATTTTGGTACCTCTACATTGTCAGGTCAAGCGTTCATTCGATTTGATTCTTGGTGCACCACTGCCCAATGGGCCGATATATCACCACTGTATATTAGAAAATGAGGAGATCAAGTGTCATATTGAATAACTGCTCCAAAGGGGGAAAATTTGACCCAACTCATCATTGTGTGGAAGCCCAATCATGATTTTGTAGAAGAAAGATGGGACCTGGCGACTCTGCATCGATTACAGGGCCCTAAATAAAATCATAGAAAGGAACTGGTACTTGATTCCTCAACTCAATGATCTCCTTGACCAAATCAAGGGGGACAAATACTTCAGTAATATTTATATGAAGTCTAGCTACCATCAAGTCCCAATAGAGTAGACATATGTATGGAAAACTTCCTTCAAGTCCAAAGAAGGGTTTTTTGAATGGATGGTCATGCCTTTTGGTTTGACGAATGCCCCAACAAATTTCATGAGGATGATGGATGATATCTTGTGTAATTTCACCAATTATTTTTTGGTGGTGTATCTAGATGACATCCTCATCTACAACAAGAATTGGGTGGAACACTTACATCATTTTCAACAGGTTTTGCACACTCTACGACAACACATGCTATATGTAAATTTGGAAAAATGATCCTTCGGCATGGACAATGTCTAGTAGATAGGATAATTTTTTTATGAGCATGGGATGCATGTGAATCCATCCAATATCCAGGTCATTCATGAGTGCCTAGCCCCAACCACACTCACTAAGCTTTGGATATTTTTAGGTCTTGCAAATTTCTATCACAGGTTTGTGTTGGGATTCTCCCATATTGCATGGTCCCTCATCCAAGTAACCAAGGGTAGTGGTAAGGAACATTTATGTGGGGTCTATCACAACAACAAGAGTTCAATGATTTGAAGTTGTGCTTGTTCTCACCCCAATGCTTTCATTACCCATCCTGCAAAAACCCCTTGAGATCGAGACATATACTTTAGACTATGATGTGGGTGTAGTTCTCACTCATGTTATAAGCCTCATTTGTACCCAGCCTGCATACCTCGCCTCAGGCCATACTATTTGCCAATTTGTTGAGCCAATCTCTTCTAAAAAGCCCTATTTTGTGAGACACACGCACCCTAGCCTTATACAGCCTGCGTATTCACACATCCATATGCTTGTAGGCCTTCTATAACCCCTGTATACTGGCAAAACAATGAAAAATGGAAAGCTGCAGATGGGAAACAAAGTTTTAGGAAATTGCTAAAACTATTTGACTACCTACGAATCATCATTCAATAGGATAGCTACCTATAAAAGAAGGGGTAGGGGTCCCATTTAAAAGGATAAAAAGAAGAACATAGAAACTCTGCCCAAATTTATCCCCCCTTTTCCCCAATTTCCTGCAATTGTATTTTGAGGTTGAGTAGTTGGTGCGTTGGGAAGAGGAGACCAGGACCAGGTTCAAGGAGAAGTGTCTGCCACATATTGTAAGTTTACTCTTGTGAAGATTAATACAAAAAGGAATACTTTTTTCATCCCACCATATCATATGTTCAAATTGTGTATTTATTTTACGATATTGTCACTTCTAACCCAACAATTAGTATATGAAATGCATGTTTGCAACTCTATGTTTGTCCATGTGTGAATGTAGGTCAGCTTTGGGAGGAGGTTTGCAGTCAAGGAGCGAGTGAAAGCGAAAGGATCGACATCAAACGAAGGATTTAAGGTAGGGTTACCTAATCTTGTTTTCACCTTTGTACTGCATGAATGTGGGGTTTTGTGTTGGGAGAATAGGAAAAAGTAGGGGCCTTTAAATGGTCATTTTTTTCATGCATGATTCGAGCCCTTAAATGCTAAGTCCATAAGTGGGATTTCCCACTCACATCAGAATTAACGACTCTATCAAGGAGTCTCTAGGGTTCTTTGGGGATTTTTTATTGGGTATTTTGTAATTGGTTTTATTGCCATTTTTGAGTTTCTGGAAGAAGTCCGAGTGTTCAGGGGTTCTGGTTCTCAATACTAGTCTTCCCTTCTCTACTTACCAGACTATTTATTTTCTGTTTTTGAGAGTCTTAAGAAGCATACGTACCCTGTAGTGGGACATCATGCATATGCATATGCCCTGCCTTTCGTCAGCCCGCGTATGTACGCCTGCTGATGAAGTGCTAGCCGCATGTCTGAGAACCCAACAAATCCTTCTCAGGAAGAGGTCGTCATCCTCTCCCTTGCAAAAGTGATCCTTCTCAGGGATCTTCTGGGTCCTTCTAGGTCTCTGATTGAACAGTCCATAGTCATGTAAAAACCTCAGGATTAGCTTTGTTTCACGATATTTTTCTTGCCTCTTTGTGTCAAAGTAAGTTTTTTTTTTTTTACCTTTAAGGGGTGCTGGTGTTCAATACCAATATCCTCTACTAAATATTAACTGCTTTTTTTTTTTTTTTTTGAAGGATTTCAGAGGCACACACGGCCTGCAGTGGGCTTTCCCTCATGCACATGTGCCCTACCCTTCTACAACCCATGTATGCATGCTAGTTGTTGAAGAGATAGTTGCTTACCTATCCAGAAACATTTTTGGAGGCATTCATCCTCCTCCCTGTCAATTTTTTACTTCCCAAGTTCTTTCTTCTCTGAATTTGGTCTCTATCATAACAACTTAGACTAGGTTTGGACTCTATTATGGCTTGCTTTTTCATTCAAAGTCTTCTTCTGTTTCTTTGTTAGGTTTTTTGATGAGATAATGAGTCAATCTGATCTGCCTTCTTGGTTTTCAGGATCTCACCATGGTCAGTGGTTGGCCATAAAATTTTCTTGGCCTTGTCTTGTATTGGATTTTTTACCATTTTTGCTTCAGAAAAGGAGAAAGCTTCCAACTTTAGTTTTTCTTTTTTTTTGAGGCACAATTTAAAAAAAGTAGATATTTTCTTTGTTTGGTTAAGTATTCAAGTGTTTTCACAGATTATCAGGAAAAAGTTCATTTTCATAAGTTATTGGTTGATTGAATTATGACAATAAGTAGCTCGTAGTCGAGTGAAATCCTATTTTCAGTTTTCTGTCAAAAGATCTTAGAAATAAATTTTGAAAAGTTGGTTAAAGTAAATTCTTTTTGAAGAAGTGTTTTTGTTTTAAACACTTTGCATGTTCTTCTTTTTGTCACTATAAAACATCACTGGTTTCATTATCATCTCCTATGACTTTAGAAACATCCACTAAAATAAATGTTTAAATAAAATATTTTAGACTTTATGTTTTGTAGGGTACACCAACAAGTCTAGGACTAGAGCCTTGATTTAGGTTGGAGAGGAAACTCTTCAAGGCTACCAAACACAAACATAAGAGTTTGAGCTAGGGAGTGTTCAAAGTCCAGTTACCATGAAAGTTTTCCAGGACCCCCCTCTAACAAAAGGGATAAACACGAGTTCGTGTGCAGAAAGGTAGTGGAGATAACCCCTCCAAAACTTGACCAATCATAGTGGGGAATGCATATAGAGGGCTTGTCCTGGGATTTCGTCGTTAGCAATTGCCACAGAGCTTCCTGGGTATCGAATTTGTTTGAGGTCCTCAGTTGTATTCCGGAACAATTTCTCTCAATACCCTGGATAGGTTTCAGGCTTGATACCCTACTCATTTTGGTCCACTCGACTGTCGACTGTACTCGCCTGGCAACTATTCGCGAGCTGGAAACCTAGTTGCCTATCATTCTAGTGACTTACACATGTGACTATGGGGGTATACTGTGGTACCTAGGACAAACATTGGGCCACACTTTGCAGAGTATGCCCAGAGGGTGCTTCCTTATTCGAGTTTCACTTGCACCGGTAAGTTGCTCTAGTGTTGGTTGTTGTAACTGTTCTTCCAACTAGCTAGTGACTGCCTGTTTTATCTCATAGAAATTTTTTGATAGAGTGTGTTTGTTTCTCAATCGGTTAGAAAGGCCTTAGTGTGTCTCTGATATTCTCACATAGTGGAGGATCAAGAGCTCCGTCAGTCGCAAAGGCTTCTTGGCCTACCACTGGTCGATCTGGAGCCATCCCCACCGTCGCTAAGGAAGAAGCTAGATCATCAAGAGTTGTTTGAAGAAACTAGACCATAGGTAACTGTTTCCAACCCACCTTTGAGAGAAGAACATATCATCCTGTAGGAACCAACCATCACTGACCTTCGAGCGCAAGCTCTTGGTCCTAACAACCCTCCGATTATGGATCTTTTGGTGCCCGTTGTCATACAGGTCTATCCTTACGAGCATTTGGAAGTATCCCAAATAGAGATGGAACCAAATCCCGCAAATTATTTAGGGAATTCTCATATTCCCTCTATGGCTGTCACAATTGGGGGTGTTCCACCTACTAACCAACCATCATCAATCCGGGCCATTATGGTCTCGACTGCCTCTACTTCAGGCAATGGTCCTCTCCCATCTTTGGCGGTGATCACTACTTCATTGTCTCAGAGTGTGACAGGCCCTCTGTTCACACACAAAATGCCTAGCTTCAATCCAAATGCTATCCTTTTTCACTCCACTCAACCAACTCTAAGTTTAGGGGCAAGGAATTCAAACACTCTTCTGCAAGGATCCACGGGGGGAATTCTATCTCCTTATAATGATTTCCCTTATGGAGGGGGTCACATACCTCCTTCATTCCCTACACTCGACGATGCTCACAAGTAATCCATCAGGCCAAGTACGAACTATGGTTCATATGGAGTGAATAGTCAAGGAATTCCTTCTAATATTCAGCTGGTAGGTTCGACACCGTTCTCTTTGTTCGGTGCATTTGCTAACAATGATTTCTCGTCCGCTTCTTTCCCCACCGGGGGAAACCCCGATTATGGACAACTGAATCCTATGCACGGTACTATTCCTACATAGGGGGAAAACCCAGAAATCCCTTCCCCCCAAGGCCGTTGGAATCCTTGGCAAGGATCAACTTCCTCGTCATGGATGCTGACAGGGGGTAACCCTTTCCAAATTCATTGGAACCCCAGACAAGGTTCAACACCTATGCCCATCAGGTCAGCAAGGGGCATCCCTTCTCAAAATCCTTGGACCACAATGCAAGACCAACCTCCTTTGTCCTTCTATGGAAGTTAGCCGACGATGCCTCAACAAGCACAAAATCTGTACGCTAGTCCTGGACAAGGTTTTTACCATAATCATGGCTAGCAGCCAAAATTTTCTTGGCAACCTAGTGCCAGTCAAAATCCAGGTCCCTTTTTCCATGGTCATAATCAACAGCCCAAACTACCATTCTTGGAAACTTTGCATTTGCCTGAATTAACAAGGTTGTTGAATGACCCCTTCTGTCATGATCTGCGTTGGCCTCCTATGCCGACCAAGTTGTCTTCGAACATTCCCAATTTCGAAGCCAAACCTAACGAAGATCCAGGTGATCATGTGGCTACTTTTCATCTCTAGTGCTCATCTAACTCATTGAAAGATGACTCCATCTAGTTGCACTTGTTTCAACGCACTCTCATAGGGAGTGTTGCAAAATGGTACATTGAGCTTGACCACTCAAGATACTCTTCCTTTGGCGAATTGGCGATGTATTTCTTAAACCATTTCCAATTACCTTTGAGATACGATGCCGACACCGAATTGTTGGCCAACTTTGATCAGACAAAGGAAGTCCATATCTTCGATCACATCTTAGAATGGAGACGTCGGAAGAGTTTGATAAAAGTACCTGTCCCACCAAAAAAATTTCTACAGTGGTTCCTTAAGTCTTTGGTACCCCATTTATCCAAAGATGTATCAACGTCAGGAGTCTTTTCTGAAGAAGATGCGATAATGAGAGCTCAACAACTTGAGATGATTTACTTGCAATCTAGCCTACATTTTGAAATCTTGCCAGATGCACCTAGGTCAATTCTTGACAAAACTAGATAGAGAGATGGACCACATGCCGATGGTATTGTCGGTTCAAAACAAGCTAAGACTGTTGATCCACTATCAAAACAATTCCAAAAATTGTCAATACAACAGATAGTGTCCAGCCAGACCACAGGTCCGGTTGCTCCCCCTACCCAAATGTCAGATGTACACAACATACAATCGACAAATCCAAAGGCCAATCAACAGCTCGACTGGAAGAAGAAACAACGAAAGAAGGGTAAGGGGGATAAGAAACCTACCAATAATGCTAGTGGGGGAAACACTGAAAAGAAGAAGTCAAAGTATCCTTGTAATCTATGCACGAAGACCACCCAACTTATCAGTGCCCTCGATTGGTGGAGGCCCAAAATTTATTGGCACAACAACAGACTACTATGTTAACGAACCCATTCCAACATGGGAAAAATTTAACTCAAGCCTTGGTGATCTCGGAAGGGGGTAGTCAAGGACCTCCTCCATCTTCGAGTAATCCTTCATCCACAAATGTGTATATGATGAAAGGCGATGCATACATATCAACTAGAGTGTATGATTACATAATTCCTAGCTCCTTCGAGAAGAGTAAAGAAATTGAGATTCACCCTCTTCCTCTCCATATTGAGAAAACATTGGGCGAAACAATGAAACACATCCAAAAAGGTGCATTCAAGAAAGGTTCTCATAACTCGAATGCAAGGGCCACCTAGAACTACTCTGTGGTGGAGGATTTGTCCCAAACCCCTTGTGCGATGTATGCTTTGGAAGTCCTCCAGATTTACCCTTCCCAGAGAAAGGCTTTGTTAGCACTTTAGGATCCGATGAGACTTGTAATCCATGCACAATAATTCTTGATACGATCGACTTAAAACCTCTTCTCCCTTACCACATTGTGTTTCATATAGTAGTGGCTTATACAACAAAAAATTTTACACAAAAAAAATTTCGCACAGAGGTTGATGAGGGTGCCTCGACATGTGTAATGTATTTGGCATGATGGAAGGCCATAGGCCAACTCATTTTGTCTCCATCACCATCTCTTCTTACCGCTTTCAATGGTTGTTCTTTCCAACCACGTGAAATCATTCCCTCTTTCCCCGTGTAGTTAGGGGGGGAAATTGTGTGCGTCGAAATTGAAGTAGTCGATTCTCAACTCGACTATAATATTTTGTTAGGAAGGAGTTGGACTTATGCTATGAAAGTATTGGTTGCTATTGTTTTCCGGGTCTTTTTGTTTCCACACGATGACCGAAAAGTGACCATTGATCAATTGTCTTTCTCCCATCCTAACCCTTCATTGGGGGCATCCATGGTCCCGATGATCGAAAAACCTCAACCCAACATCGTCAACATAGGGGCTGGTTTGTGCCCACCTTTGATGGGTACTTTCGATTACCCACCCCCTCCCAGAGATATTAAGTTCCTATCAAACCAACCTAAGGTTGAGATTTTTCAAGTCTCGTCATTTCGTACAACTTACTTTCATGATCCGTGGACTCTTCCTTCCCCATAAATCACGATGGAAGGGACAGGACACCATGGCATGGCCATTCCCTTGTCCACAATAGAAGTTGCATAGTCTATAGTCCAACAAGCTTTCGTCGACCCCAATCCGACTCCCATGCAATATTTAGATCTAATTTCAGAGCCTACTTGGGCTCAAGGTTCCCTTGCCTATACCAATTCTTTAGACTTAGTCTTGCCCTCCGACAAAGAAATCATAAAGGCAATGACTAGTCTGGACAAACCCTGGGATGATCTCCATCACAGATCTTACTTCCTCCTAGAGTTAATAAGAATTGAAGCAGGAGAATTCACTTTGACTATGACTGGAGATAGGTCTTGTCCTATCAATCCCCTGGCTATGCACAAAGTTTATGCCAAGGGTAATATGGAAGCCATCGCTGAAATGATACCTATTGATATCTCCAAAACCCTTGGTGTCACAGAGAATTTCCTCATCGGAGATGATTGCTCTCCCGAAGAGATTCGAATATACAAAAAATTATTTAAAAAAAATTGTGACATTTTTTCTTGGTCTTATGAGGAAATGCCAGGCATTGATCCAAGAATTTTTGAACATGAAATAATGACTTATCCTAACGCTAAGCCGGTCTGGAAGAAGCTTCGTCCAGTCAATCCTAGAAAACCAACATCTATCAAAGATGAAGTACATAAACTTCTTAAGGTCGTTTTTATATACCTTGTTCACTTGACTCAATGGGTGTCAAACCCCATTCCAGTCGATAAGAAACAAGGTACGATTCACATTTGTATGGAATTTCATGATTTGAATAAGACTTGTCCAAAGGATAATTTCCCCACACCATTTATTGACCAGATAGTCAATGAATACATAGGATGCAAGGCCTTTTCTTTCATGGATGGTTTTTCGGGCTACAATTAGATATAGATCAAGCCTGAAGACCAACACAAAATAGCTTTCATTTGTCCGTGGGGAACATTTTCTTATCGGAAAATGCCTTTTGGTATGAAAAATGTTGGAGCTACCTTTTAGCGGGCCATGTCTTTCGCTTTCCACGATCTCAAACATATAGTTGAGGCTTACCTCGATGAATTAGCATAACGATCTCATAAGAGAGTTGATCATCCTACGCACCTCAGACTCATTTTTGAGCATTGTCGCTACTACTGGATTTTCTTGAATCCAAACAAGTGTAGTTTCTGCATTACATTAGGTTGTCTACTAGGTTTCATAGTTTTGAAAATGGGGATCATGGTCGATCCTCTCAAGGTTGAGGCAATAGTTTAGTTTCCTCCCCCATGCACGATCCTTCAACTTCAGAGTTTGCAGGGAAAAGTGAACTTCTTACGGCGTTTCATCGAAAACTATGCTGATATCACAAAGGGATTGATGCGTTTACTTAAGAAGGGCATCCCTTTTCATTGGGACAAAGTTGCTCAACACTTGTTTGATGCTTTGAAACATGCCCTCACATCTTCCCCTATGCTTAGACCACCCAATTATAATAAAGACTTCTTATTGTACTTGGCTGCAGAAGAGTCGACCATCGGTATGGTATTGGTTTAGGAGGATGATGTGCTTTCCAAATACGTGATCTATTATCTGAGCCAAGGCCTGGTTGGACCAGAACTTAATTATTCTCACGTTGAAAAACTTGCATTGGAAGTAGTTCATGCTGTCCAATGGTTTCGTCATTATATATTGTTTCGCAAGACCACCGTCATTGCCATTGTGAATCCATTTCAATACGTGTTGACACAACGAGTAATTGGCAGAAATATCAATAGATGGATAGTTTTCCTCCAAGAATTTGACTTAGATTTTGTTTCAGAAAAATCCAAAAAGTCATTGGTCTTTGCGGAACTCATATCAGAACTTTCGGTTGAGTCAGGTGATGTTATGCCTGAAGAGTCGCCTTTTAAAGGAGACATGTTTTTGATCGCATCTTCGGACCCCTGGTATGGATATATACTTGTCTATATCTAGATTTTGAAGTGCCCCACCTATGCTTCTCATGATGAGCATCATCGTATACACCATCAAGCTAAGAATTATCTTATACTAGAAGACACATTGTATCATTGAGGCATAGATTCCATCCTTCGTCGATGTCTCACACATGGAGAAGCAGAAGTCATCCTTAATGACTGCTACACTGGAGCATGTGGCGGCCATATGTCTGGGTTGGAAACAACCCAAAATATCTTACATGCCGGTTACTTCTGGCCTACATTAGTCAAAGATTGTGTTGAAACAGTTAAGAAGCTCCACTCGTGTCAAATATTCTCTAGGAAGATGAGGGCACACCTTGCTCCTATGTTTCCTGTCATTACCATTGGTCCTTTAACCAAGTGGGGGATTGATTACACTACATGCAACCCCCCTTCAGCAAGGGGGCACCATTAGATCATCATAGTAGTAGACTACTTTACGAAGTGGGTTGAAGCTCTGCCAACATTCAAGGATGATGGAGAGACAAGAGCTCTCTTTTTGTTCAACCATATTATAGTAAGGTTTGGCATCCCAAGAGAGATTGTCACTGACCATGGCAGTCACTTCCAGAATAAAATGATGACTGAGTTAACATCAAATCTTGGGTTGAGGCAAGAACATTCGTCACCTTACTACCCTCAAGCGAATGGTCAATTGGAAGATGTGAATAATTCCCTCAAGACTATTTTACAACGAACAATCAATTTGACCAAATCAAATTGGAATTTGATGTTGTACTCTGCGTTATGGGCCTACCGAACATCTGTTAAGACTGCAACTAGTTTCTCACCTTTTCAACTTGTTTATGGGTTGGAAGAATTTTTACCCATAGAATGTCAAATCCCCGTTTTAAAATTGGCAGTACAGTTATTGCCAGACACTTCACCACTTGAAGAGCAGTTATTACATATCGAACAGCTGGATGAGCAGTGTTGAGACACAGCCTTGGCCAAGGAGGCTCACAAACAAAAATTTAAGTGTTAGTATGATCGGTCTGTTCACCCTCGAATTTTTTTTGAAGGTGACCATGTCCTAGTATATGACCAAGATACAGATCCCCTAGGGGCAGGCAAGTTCAAACCCATGTGGTTCAGACTATTCATTGTTAAAGAGGTTATTAAAAAAGGTGCTTATCATCTATTTGACTTTGAGGGAAATGCTTTGGCTGAGACTAGAAATGGGCTCTACCTCAAGAAGTATTAATTGTAGGTGGGTTGCCTTCAGTGACTTCTTGTAACATATGTATAGTCTTTGTACATTTTTTTTTCTTACTTTTTGTCTTTTACGTTTATGCAAGTGTCATTGTTGATGAAATTATTTTCAATGTGGCAGATGTCAAGTGAATCAGAGGTTTTCATGGGGTTTGTGGATGGTTCTAGTCGACACACTTGGAGGCTTGCTTCTGCAGCTTGGGTAATTTTTACACCTCAAGGCCAGTTTCTATCCTCAGGAGGTATCTGTTTAGGTGATGCTACAAATAACGTTTCCGAATACAACACAGTCATAGAGTTTCTTCGTGACACTTTGTCACATGGTATCTCTTGCCTCTAGGTCTACTTAGATGCTCAACTAGTTGTGTCTCAATTAAATGTTGTTTACTCCATTTACGACCCTACCCTACACCGACGGTTCCTTAAGGTACATCTCTTAGAATGAATTTTTGATTACATTACTTACATTCATGTTCTTAGCAGATTAAATCACATCACTGATACTCTAGCTAATCATATATTAGATTGGCATTTTGCACACATGTAAAGAAACAAAACACACATGCACATGTAAATACATTTGTAACATAATCCATAAAGTTTAAAAATACAAAAAGAGACATATATATATGTCGAAAAATGTATCAGAGTACAATGTGGGCACGAACGCCTAAAAAATATACACAATAGGAGTCACTGGGCTTATGCCCTAAAAAATGTACAAAAGTGCTCACGACACATAAACAATCCAACCTAGCTAAGGGCGGGCCCTGTTGGCCCCTCTGTAGTGTACAACGGTGTTTTCCAAACGTCGAAAAATTTGGACCCAAGTCTGTGGAACCCAAACTACGTGAGGCTACATAGAGGGTGGAAGATCCTCAATCTCTACCATAGGCACAACACGAGTAAGAGCGGTAAGGTTCCGCTCTACCCAGCTCAAAACTCTCTTGGCCTCCCCAAGTTGAGCCCCCCCTGTTGCTCCTATTGGTTCGATGGCTCTGGTTGCTCCCGACTCTGGACGAGGACATCATCTAGTTCTCGCAAAATCAGTCGAACGCACTAGTCCCACATCTGCACATAAAAAACAAATCATTGTGAGATACTCTAGTACACACAAAAAAAAATGATATATATAAAAGAAAATAAAATCAAAAACTATGAAAATTAAAACTTACCCAACTCTCCTCGTACTGCTCCAGGAGGAACAACCATATACGGGTCTCTAGAAAAGTCAATGCCAACATATGGGTAGTCTTGTATTGCTGGAATCTGGTGAGACCACCAGTCGAAGAACTTGTCATCGAAGGCCTCCATGGTCCTTCCACCACCCTGTCGTGGCAACAATGTCACCCATCTACATACGACTGGGAATGTGGCTGTGTGCCCTCATATTATATCTTGAGGGATAATACTAGGCACCCTATTGAAGAAGAATGCACAAAGTATGGTCCCAAACCTGAAGTTTCTATGCCTCTGCATGCGACACTCAATCGACTGCCTTTTCATGCAGTCAAGTAATGTGGTGCTCCAATCAAACATGTGTGCATTCAAACACTGCACCGCACAATGAATGTGCACCCGAGACACTTGGTGAAGTGCAGTGGATCCATTGATCCACCCAATCAGTAGTACTATCACTTTCAGTGATAGGTTATATATCTTTTTGATCGGCACCTGTGTGCCCACTTTGTTAGTCCCATCCTCACAATGGAACCCAATCAGCTCCGCTATGTTATGAGGCCTTGAAGGAAATGTGCGGAAGTTTACTGGTTCCCCTCTCCTCGAGAGGCCAGTCAAGAAGTATAAGTCCTTTATCATTGGAGTCAATGATTGACCTTCAAGCATGAAGGCCTTTGCATCCAAGTGCCAATAATATATCAAGGTGTTCAGTAGCCTTGGTTATGCCCGCATGAATGGACACTGGTATAATTTCAATAGCCCTCATTGAGTCAATGCAACAGTCACACTAGGGTCCTCTTCGACCAAAATTTCAATGTCTTCATGCTCTTTCCCTCCAGTGAACATACATCCTACAAGTGCCAATTCGGGAGGGGAATTAGATCTTGCCTTTTAATTTTTTCACAAAATTGGGGGCATACGCAGGCTGTAGTGGTGACAGTCATGTATGCATGCATGCAGTAATTCTTTTGTACACGTGCATATGCATGTTGTACCAATAGAACTCACATATGCCTTGGGATGACCCTTTTAAAGGTCGATGCCCCCCCCAAAAATGAAATTAAATGCATAAAATAAAAATTGAAATGCAAGAGGAGTGAATTTGTACTTACTTTCTCCAATCAAAAGTTTGTTTCATCCATCGAAGCTCCCAGAATCAACACTTTTATCAAAGGGGTGTTTTTGTCTCCAGAGTCAATTTCCCAAATCAGTAATGGTGATAATGAGCTGCCAACTCCTATTTATAAATTTTTTGGCCCCTTTTTGTCATTTTTTTGGAACCCCTTGTCTTTTTTTCTAAACTGAAAATCATCTAGTATGGTTCAAGAGTTTCTTTGGGAAGGTTACGATAGAGGTCACTTCAGGTATCAGGAATATTTTGAGATATTTGGGTCACTTTTGAAGGTCCTTTGGCAAAAATATCATTTTTTCAACTTGAGCATTTAAGTTAGGATTCCACCTCCACTTTTTGTATCTCGTTGTCTTTATCACTTTGCCATAGGATCAAACCCACTGAGTTGCGACACATAACCATCTTTTCTGCTTTAGAAGTTTCGTAATTCCATCGTAGAGCCTTCCCCTTCATGGATGCCTTAGCTAGATCCTCCTTCCATTTTTGACGTCCATGATGTTGGTAATGACTATAGGCTCGGGAGTCCCTGTTAGTCTTGTCCTGATTACGAGTTTGAGCCTCATCAGCATGATTTTTCATCACTCTTGACCTCACCCTCGGGACTCCCAAAATTTTAAACAGGTCTTCTTTTAATCCCCTTTTAGACCCTTTAAAACATGAAAAGATTGTCGAGTGATATTTTTGTCTTTCATGCTTGCTAAATTGAGATTTCAAGGCACATCTATTTGGCGGTAGTTTACCCCTTTTCGGTCTAGATGGTCAACTTTACAAACAAAGGTATACTCTAGGAACTTCAGTTCTCTAGAAGAGTATCCCCAAGTATAATTTTACCCCTTTTTCAGGTTTGAGGGACTAAATTTATGAAAAAGGAACCCCCACAAAGTCCATAGTTAAGCTCTTTTCAGACTCCCTAAAATTGAAAAGATCGCCAAGTGACCTTGTTTCTTCACACTCATTAAATGGCCAAGAAGAACATCCTTTACAGAGTCCATAGTTAATCTTTTTTCAGACTCCTTAAAAATTAAAAAATTGTTGAGTGACCTTGTCTTTATCACACTCGCTAAAATGGTTTTGAATAGATGTCTTTTCAGTGCTAGTTTACCCCTTTTTCGAACCAACTAGACTATTTTTGAAAAAGGTACCCCAGTGGAGTATTATTTAACACTTTTTCAGACTCTCTAAAAATAAAAAATCGACCGAGCTTATCTTCTCTGGGCTCGTTAAACTTACATCGAAGGACATTACCATTGCATGTCTTATTAACCACATTCACATACCCATGTCTTTGGACTAATGACTGGCTCCATGTTTTTCTCAATTGAACCATCTGAAGCATGCCTTATACGCAAGCCCTGTAGCACTTTGCCTCTACATCTTGACACCTTTGGCCCATGGAGGTTTTTTCCGAGTGTCCCCTTTCTACATATTTCCCCTTTCTCTAAGCATCAGTGTGTTCCTTGCACCTAGAACTAGTATGTTAGCGACACTTGTTCCTCCTTTGTAACGTAACATTCTTTTATTCGTTTTTCAAAATATTTCCCAAATTATTGAAAAAAGACAAAAAAAAATCAAATATACCCCAAAAAGAGGAAGGGAAAAGTATTTTCTTTTTGTTGGCAGCACAAGGAGTCACCCTTGGACAAAGCACATCTTTACATTTGTTCGTCAAAGATCTAGGATATAGTATGACCTTAGGAAATTGTTCTCATAGATTTGTGTCCTCCTCCATTTGGTTATTCCTTCGAAGATATGGAGAGTTGGAGTTGCCTCCTGCATCTTCAACTTATGTCAATATCATGCTGCCTGAGTCTCATCATTTTTCATGCTACTGTCTAAGGGAATTTTTTACCAAGCTCGTGTCGGCCTTTATGCAGTTTGTCTCTTGTCCTCATGCCTGACCATCCTAAAACACCAATCAAAATACTTGTTCAAAATCAATGAAGTTCTCTGCTTGATCACTGAGATCCTCTTGTCTATTCACGATGAGATGTCAAAGACCTATGTGTAATGAATTCATACACTCACATTACACTCTTACCCAAGTTTTGAAAATCTTGAAGTTGTTGCTCGAGCTCTGAAAACATCATCTCCAGCCATCATATGACACTTAGCTTCTTAAAGATGGATATTATACATGTATATCTTTTGATTTTGACATGTAGATCCACTGTGATTTACTCGTGGCTACACTTTATATAGTTATATGACATGGATCTGCAATGTATTTGATTGGCAGCCATGATTTTAGTTTTTTATCTTGAGCATGGGTATGCCTGCCTTAGAGAGACAAAGTGTTATTTTGCAGATGGAATCTCCCGAATACTGGTCCCTGGGCTCACTCACTTGGCACGTTGATAAAGATTGGTAAATTATTTCAGCCATCAGATGCTCTTCTGACCTCACACTTCAGTAAGCCTAATTTGCACCTAGCCTGCATACCTGGCCTCAAGCCCTACTATTTGCCAATTTCTTGAGCCAAGCTCTTCTAAAAATCCCTCTTTTTTGAGCCACACACGCCCTGGCCTTATACAACCTGCGTATTCACACATCCATATGCCTGCAGGCTTTCTGCAACCCACATATATTGACAAAAGAATGAAAAATGGAACATTGCAGACAAGAAACAGAGTTTTGAGAAATTGCTAAAACTGTTTGACTGCCTATGGCATGTCATTCAACCAGATAACTACCTATAAAAGAAGGGGTAGAGGTCCCATTTAAAAGGAGAAAAGGAAGAGCATAGAAACTCTTCCCAAATTTATCCCCCCTTTGCCCCAATTTCCTACAATTGTATTATGAGGTTGAGTAGTTGGTGCATTGGGAAGAGGAGCCCAGGACTAGGTTCGAGGAGCAGTGCCAGCCACATATTGTAAGTTTACTCTTGTGAAGATTAATACAAAAAGGAATACTTTTTTTGTCCCACCATATCATGTGTTGAAATTGTGTATTTATTTTATGATATTGTCACATCTAACCCAACAATTAATATATGAAATGCATGCTTGCAACTCTCTATTTGTCCATGTGTGAATGTAGGTCATCTTTGGGAGGAGGCTTCCAGTCAAGGAGCAAGTGAAAGCGAAGGGATTGGCATCAAACAAAGGATTTAAGGTAGATTTACCTAATCTTGTTTGCACCTTTGTATTGCATGAATGTGGGGTTTTGTGTTGGGAGAATAGGAAAAAGTAGAGACCTTTAAATGGTCATTTTATGCATGCATGATCAGATCCCTTAAATGCTAAGTCCATAAATGGGAATTCCCACTCACATCAACTCAACATCGACACCTTGTTTCCTATCATAGTGAGACACTATCAGATGTCATATGCAAGTACCTTACATCGACAAAGAAATGTACTCCATTGTGTAAGCCTTCTTCCAGTGGAGGATTTACATTCTATTGATGTGTCCTAAATCTCTTAAATTCAACAGCAAGAACCAAACTCTCCATCGAGGCCTGATTAGACTCTGCAATGTTTAATAGTGGAATGGTTCTCTAGATCTTTCGATCTAGCCTATTAATTGATGGGATTTTCGTTTTCTTGAGAAGGCATATCCTTCAATTTGGACTTTGTATTTTTTTATTTTTCTCTTAGGTGGGACCGATATAAGATGGAAGCTAGTATAAACCAACTTGAAAACAAAATGGGAAATTTTTTTAAACTACTGGATAAGAGGTCGAGCTTGGGATAACCCGCTACTCAAGCATGTAGATGACAATTTTATACCACAAGCCTAGTACTAATATGTTAACCATGTGAGCATCTAATTACTGTCTGAGATACTTAATTATCATAAATAAAACACATATGCAATAAATAATGGAAAGTAAAATAATTCACCTGTTGTTATCATCCATCACACAACAACACAACCATTCATCTTCATCATTAAAGAAAGGAACTGCAAAACATTGCATCAGATAACTTAACAATAGATTCAATAACTCTTACTTGTTACAACATCCATTCATGGGACAAGATAGGAAATAGTTCTTCTCCATGCCCAATCATACATGCACTTGATGAAAATATAACTTGTCTCTAGTCTAGAAGGACTTCTCAATTAAAGGTAGCTCCAAAATAATTCTTAACAAACTGGAAATGAGAGTTTCTTGCAAAAACCATCAACCCTTGAATAATTGGTCGATGCTCTTATTTATAACATAAAATTAACAAAAAATAATGGCTAAAGTGTAGTTAGGAAAAAAAAAACTCACCACATGGCGTTCTATCCTAACAGTTTTCTAACAATCATCTTAATATATCACTTTGAATGGGTGACTTTTCTCATACTCCAACCAACTGATAAAAAACTCCTCGCAGGTGTTGGCATATGGGAGCCTATGTTGTTCCATCGGGGTTGTGTAAATTTCTCTTATATCTATCACATGTGCTCAATACTTAACTAGACTGGCACTCAATTGTTGTAGCATAGCCCAAGCTCTTATTGGGTGTTCCATAAATTGTTGCACCTGTCCTGGCATTGTTTCGGTCACCTTTGTTAGTCTTTCGGCCCATGAATAATATTTCTTGGTGTGCAATTCGACTATGTTGCACAAGTCCAAAAAGTCATTGGGTGTGATGAACTCAGGGAGTCTGATGTCCTTCATTACTCGATTGATCTTACTCCAGTGTTTCTCTCACTTGGCCCATTTCTCTTGAATTTCTCGATTTGGTTCCCGAGACATTTTTTCCCAATACTCGGTTGACTTATTTATGCGATCAAGAATTATTTCGTTCCACACCCGAATGCCATGTTCTACTTTATCTTGGCCCTATTCGACTGCACCAATGTAGTCTAATCTCTCCATGGATTGCTTCTCTTTTTCATACCACCACTCTATATCCTTGCACGTCGTGAGTGCCATGAGTGTATATTGTTGAAGCTCAGCTATTTTTGTGGTGAATAAGTGTCGCTTGTCTGTGAACATGTTGTAGGCCTCCTAGAATTCTCTCCTTAGGTACATCGTGACCTATGTGGTGTATTGATAGTACTTATCCAAGTGGTGCAAATGTTCTAGTTCCTTTAGGCAAACGAACAACTCCTTCTCATTTCTTCTTTTTGTGTCTAGGGTGGCATATGAGATCGCTCTCCCTACGCCGATAATTTTGGATGTTCTGACATTTTGTGTGTTTATCAAATATTCCTCTATAGTGATGAGGATGGAGCGATCCAAAGTGATCCTCCTTTTATTGGTGGTCTGTTGGATGATAGCCTTCCTTTTCCTATCATAAGCTATGGTATGTATGTCGGCTACTTCATCCATAGGTTCAGGAATATTTTGATCCCCCCATGTGAGTTTATTCCCTAGAATTTCGATGGTGTACACTTGTTCAAGATCAGGTTCTAGAGCTTCCTTGTTATGCTCCAAGGGACCGGCTTCTATTTTTCTCTCATCGGGCATCTAAGTACCGATAGAAGTAGAGGTGTTGGGGATAGACTCGATACTTACTTGTTCGTCGACCGTTGAAACGTCGAATTCCTACTGCGAGGTTCTTTCCTCTTGACTGCCCGACTTTGGCTCATCTCTCGGACTATCTGCTTGGGTGGTCAGCGCATCGGGAAACTTAGTGTTTGGGACACTTTCTACTTCCTTTTATTTCTGTAGGACCTCCTGGATTTGGACGTCAAGGAAAGGAGAATATGTCTTCTTAGGTCCCTTTTCTTATTCGACATGCAAAGGGGTCCCGAGAGATACTTTCGGGCTCTCATCATCATCATAGATTTTAATTAGCTCATGGAGGGGTTCTGACGCACTTGTTTCTACTGGTACCCCAATTTCCTCCAGTTTCATTGCAGTACCTATCAGTGATCTGGCCATTGGTGATGTGGATTCAGGGTCATCTAACCCATTGTTGTTATCAAGGTCTATGAATTCAGGGCCGCTTGGTCCCACCGGGATTTCTTCTGGGCTATCAGTCAGAAGCCTTAGCATCTCAACGAGGTCCATGTTATCTCACATATGATTCATCATCCACTAAGCTTGTCCATACATGAGTAAACCTCTCTCCCACACATCTTGAGCCTCGAGGGAAATCGTTTCCTGTACCAGGGTTACCTGGGAAATCTTTGTTGTTTCAGTCGCTTCCTTGGGAGCTTCTTCTATCTCATCCACTATTGTTTCCTCTCTGGCCCAGAAGGTTCCTTGAGACGATTGTTATAGGGTTGTTGCTTGTTCATATAGGCTCATGGGTTTGAATCTAGTCATCCTAGGATCGACCATCCTTGCCACAACTTCATCCCAACCCTGCGTGTTTTCTATGAAAATATCATCTTCAAGCCTGTCACGAGCGTATGGCTAGTAGGACAATACTTGCAACACATGCTTCGGGACTAGACCCTTTGGGTCGTGCTTGCGAAAACAACCAGTCTGGAATCAAAAATCTAATAGGCTTAACCCTTTCTACTTGTCTTGAGTGGTTTCTTTTACTATGTAGAAACCTATATGGAATTCATAAGGTATGAATGCTTGATTCTTATCTTTTACCAGAGTAGCATTGTAACCTTGGAGGATGGTTTGGTAGCAGATTTCCCCTACTACTAGTTGATCAGAGACATACATAGGTAACAAGTATGGTGCTCCGGTGGCTTTGAAAACCCTGATGTAGGTAATGCGCTCATCCAGATACCAGTGGAAAACCTTTGATATCATCTTTCTGGCCACAACCGACAGTCTTGGGCACTCTTTTTTAATACCATAAAAGCAATGTGCGTGATGAATTGATCGGAGATGAGGGAGTAGGATTACTTGTACCTGTTCTCCTACAAGATGCTGAAATATACATAGACTAGGAGTTCTAAGGCGTTCCAGCTCAAATACATTATGACAAGGGAATTTTTGGCACAGATGATGTCCAATAAATAAGAAGCCATGTAGAAGGATGGAGTCTCTCCTTCTTTTGGCATCTGATCCTGTTGAATGAAAATTCTCAACTGCTTGGAAATGATGGCACCCTAGTTAAAACCTCTATCATAAATGGATACCATGTAAGCTAGAGGCATCCATCCCTCTAAAAACTTGGAACAATATTTCTCCCCATACAGACAACAGATGAGGGCCATTAGATAGATATACAACTCTCTTAGTTTGGCCATCGGGTACCATCTGGAGGTCCGATTGGTGAACTTTTTCTCCTCTCTCCACCACAAAGTCAACACCCATATGGTGTCATGTTTCTCATAGAATTTTATCACAAAATCGATGTTCAACCACTCCTCTAGGTCTCTGAGCATGTAGTAATTCTACACCTCCACTGGAAGGAAAACCCCGACACACTCACCATTGTCTTCATTGATCAAACATCTTTGTGTGTCAGTGTGGTAAATAAGCCACTTCAGGATTTATATGCATAGAAATACTGGAGTTCCAATCACTACCATGTGCAGGTACAACTTTCATACATTCAGAAAAAACTTCATCGTCGAGTTTCCTCATATGTAGGTCGTTGTGCGGGGTATATTCAGGGAATTATTCCTGCTTGATCTTGTGGAAAATTTCTCCCCAGTGTGGGAGTACTTCCTTAGTCCCTATTATAGCCTCTATGTCTCCAAAGGTTGAAGGTTGAATGAAAACCTCCTTGGTGGATGTCTTGATGACGGGCATCATCTTTGGAGTAAATTCCAATTGTTTTGTGACCGTTGGGGAAGAGCCTTCTCCTACATCTGCTTAATTTAGCTTCGACGCTCTCATAGATTTTTTGGTGGTTGGTTTTCTTGGAGGCATTGTTCCTACCATCAAAATCAATCTTTAGGGCATGCATATAGAGTAACACCGAATAAAAATGAATGAAGTGAAGCATAAAAAATCCATAGACTGGTACATACCTGTAACACCTGCTAAACCTATTGTTTAATACTCACTGGACCTTGGAAACCTCTTTCAGATTGATCGTCTTGCTCCTTTGGATGCTATGAACTTATTTGTGCACGATGAATTTGTTTATGAACTACTTGAAAGAATTTAAACTGGGAAGAAACTATCATGTCGTATCAACCAATTAACTCATGTTATGAGTGGAAATAAAATGAGATCTCCCTTTGAATCCCTGCAATTCAATTCATCATGCATTGACACCAGAGGCGTGAAGGGTGGTGTGCCCTATCATTAATTTCAAATGGCTGATTTTCTCCACGCATGAATTAATAACTAATGCGATATTTGGAATTAATTAGTTCCTTAAATGCTTTGGATCCAATGTATCTTAGCACTAAAACATCCCATCGCATCACTTTCTTAGTGGGCATATCGAGCATCGGTGATACGTGGTTAATTTTCTCATTGGTATCCTCCTGAGAATAACTTTCAACACCGATTAATTTCATCATACGGTACTGATGTGGAAAGACTAATTTGGGGTGTGACTTGGGCCTCAGGAACCAATAACAACTCAAGGGAAAACTATATCATATGTTTAACCACTCTAGAAATGACAAATGGTGGATGAGGATAGTTGGTTTGATCGTGTATCTCAATCGAAGTCAGGGGTTTCAACAAGATGTGTGTGTTAAAATAAACCTAGGATTGTCGATGCTGAAAGGTATCAGGGTCGGTGATCGAGGATAACCTTATCACATTCTCTACGGGATAGCTTTCTAAAACTTGCCGATGACGAAAGGTATTGGGTATTGGCTATCAGTGATGCCTTTATTTCTTCGTTAACTCTTACTCTTTAAGCTTTTTTTCGATGTCGAAGAGATCAATCATCAAGGATATCCTTATGTGATTCCTATCGCAAAATAAAACTTCCTTTTTCCGACGCTGATGAGGATTGGTGCTCGGAGACTATGGTTTTCTCGAGTGATTTTATTTCATCTTTAATTCTTCCTGATGTCAAATCTTTGAACGTGTCGGGGGAAAATTTTTGGTTGTCGATTATTTAATTAACTATTAGTCTTTTAAGTTATGATTTTTTGCATGTTCAAGAAAAGTTTGAGAGACTTAAATGAGAAACGAAATGATAAGCACAGGAAACAGTTTTCATACTGAAGTTGAATTAATCAGTTCAAAAGATCAAGTGGTACCCAAAAAGTAAAATTTGAGATTGACTTTTAAGGGTGTGTTGAGTGCTCAACAAATGGTGACTTACTGGGCGAAAGAAGAAACTTTGTTCTTCCTTCAGACTAAGTTAATGTGAAAGTTGGTGAAGAACTTAACTAGTTTTAAATTAAAGCCTCTTTTACCCTTGCATTTAAATTTCTCTAGTTAGTTCTTTCGAGTCTTCCTGTGGGGTTTTTAACCTTTTTTCCTCCTTCATTTCCTATAACCTTGACTCATTCCCTCTTCTACAAAATTCAAGTAAAGTATTCACTGGCATGGAGCCTTTAGTTACCTTTACTCACTTGCTACGATGTTGTTTCACTACCAATGAGCATCCATAGCCCCGACAGAGTCACCCCAACATCACATACCTTGCTCCACTGCCAATGAGAGTCCATAGCCCTGACAAAGTTATCTGCATACCCTCTCCTTCTTTTCACTCATTTGATAAAATCAATTTTATTTCGACAAAATACCCTCAGTGAGTGGGAGAGGATGACGTTTGTTTATTTTACAAAGTGAGATGGTTAAGGTGAATCCATTTCTATCTTTGTCTTTGGGGTTCATGTAGTCCTTTTTAGCTTTCCAACTTTCCCTTAAGGTTTCACCAGACCACCAATCAGGAACTTCTACATTTCTCCAAAGTTTTTCATTTGCATAAGTTAGTGGACCCCTCAAAACAATTGTAGGTTCCTCGACACTTCGTGTGTTGTATGTGAGCAATGAGTTAGGAACAAAGTCCACTATGTCACATGATTTGAGGTCAACCATTGTCTTGCTAAACACAAACTTCAAAAGTGAGGAAATCAAAACACCAAAATAAAATAAAGGCAAACTCGCAATCGATCTAGTTGAAACAAAACTCATGAAACACATAGACGAAACATAAAATAAAAATCGACAAAAGAGATTTTTTTTTTTTAATGGAAATATTTTTTTAGGGCTTGGCCATTTACTGGGAGGGCATCAAGTTCCCCCCTCAGATTTTTTAACCGATAAGTGCCTACCCCAATCTTCTCAGTGACCTGGAAAGGTCCGAGCCATAGATTCTGAAACTTAGAATGTTTTCCTTTAGGGTCATTTTCTTTGTCCCATTTTAGGACTAGAAGTCTCCTACTTCAAAATTATTCTCTTTAGTCTTATGCTTGTCAAACCATATTTTAACGAGCTATTGGCTGGCTATGAATTTTGATTTGGATATTTCCCTTTCTTCTTCCAGCATGAGTAGAGTGCCAATTCTTTGTTGTATGACTGATGAAGGTTGTCTTATGGAATCTTGGGCCAGTTGAAGAGATGGAGGATAAAGCCCATTTGGGAGAATGGCTTCCTGTCCGTATACTAGAAAGTATGGGGAATTTCCTATAACTTCCTTGGGTGTGACTCTATCTGACCATAAATCGTTCTGTAGTAAATTATGCCAATTACTTTGGTTATCTGTAACTGTTTTCTTCAATATCCTTTCCAGGTTCTTATTAGTTGATCCTATCACTCCGTTTCCCTGTGGATAATAATTTGCAGAGTATCTAACTATGATTCCTCTGTCTAGTGAAAACTCTGTTAATAAGGTGGAATAAAGTAAGTTGCATTGACAAAAACAAGAACATAAGGGACACTTGATCTTGTGATTAATTGTTGTTCTATGAATTGGATCACTACTTTCTCGTTTACATGAGTTAGAGGAATGGCTTCTGCCCACTTTGTGAAATAATCGGTGGTAGTAAGAATGTACGTGTGTTGTTTTGAAGACCTTAGTGTAATATCTCCTATAATATCTAACCCCCATTTCTCAAAAGGCCTAGAAACAGTCACCAGTTGGAGTGGAACTGCTGCCCTCCTCTCTCTCCCAGTGCTTAATTGACAAATTTTACAGTTCCTAGTGTATGCGTGGGAATATTTGAACAAAGTGGGCCAATAATAACCATCTCTCAGTATCTTATGAGTGGTAGTGTCTCCTACAAAACTTCCACCTGCATGGCCATCATGGAGTTCCTTCATAAGTTTTTCTGCGTATATACGTTCGAGGCATCTTAAAAGTACCCCATCATAATTGACCTGGAAGAGTAACGAATTTATGAGGAAATATTGTGTAGATTTTAACTTGAGAGCTCTCCTTTCCCTAGGATTTAGGTCTTCTGGGAAATTCCCATGATGCAGGAGATAAGTCAATTTCTCATACCAAGACTCTTCCCCTGGGTAAATGTATGAAGCTTTACCACACCATAGTGCCACTTTATTATCCCATCTGGGGTCTTCATTTACTTGGTCTTGGGCTTCAATTTCCGGTTTGCATAATCCTTGTCCTTTAAATAGTTTAGCAGGTTTTATGTCCATATCAAACTCTTGGAATACTACCATCCAGTTCCCTTTTCTTTCCCCCATATCCTGTTGCGTAAATAGGGATCGGAATGTGGGGTGGGGTACAATTACTTTGGTATGGTTCTTAAGGATGTAATATTTGAAATGCTTTATTGCTTTGTAGACTGCATAAGCCAATTTATCAATAGCAAGATAATTCAGTTCATCTCCTTGAAGTTTAGTGCTCATGAACGACATCGGGGCCTCATTGTTTTCATCATCCTTCTGATTCAAAATCGTAACTAATGATTGATTGGAGACGAAAGTGTAGAGGGAGAAATATTTGTTGAAATTGAGACTTCGCAACATGGGGGATTGGGATATAGCATTCTTGATGTCATTGAAGGCCTTATTTTTTTCATCATCCCACTTAAATTCAACATCTTTATAGATCATCTTTTGTAAGGGCTTGATAGTTTCTGCGAAATTGAGAGTGAACTTTCTCACAAAATTGATTTTCTCGAAGAACGACTACATAGAATTCTTGTTGAGAGGCAACGAGAGTTGAGCTATGGCCTTAATCCTTTATGTGTCTATGAAAAATTATTCTTAATATATAATGTGGCCTAGCATCTTACCCTCTTCAACACCGATTTTTTTTTTCTTAGGATTTAAGGACATACCGTATTTTCTACACCTTTCAAAAATCTAGGTTAAGTGTTGGATGTGATCTCCTCTGTTCTTTGAATACATAGTCTGTTGGACAACTGAGAGGGGGGGGG
>ML782671.1:405519-425716 GCA_009831015.1 Picea engelmannii
TATATCGTGATTTCGGCATTTGCGATGACATAAAAATTATGTCCACGGGACTCGCGATTTCCCGATTTGCGATGCACTTCAGCCCTCCTGGCTGAGCCTTGGTCCATGTGACCGTCATATCATGACCACAACCTTATCCCATCGTAGCTACGGGGTTTGTGATGCCTCTATCCTTCTTCTCTGCAATGCTGATAGTTGTTCCCCACTTATCCGGGTTTCACGGATCACGATTTCACACTACACAAATCTCTTGTCATCGAGATCTCCGATTTCCCGATGTATAAAGTGCCGACGGTGCCCTATGCTTTGCCACGCATCCTTCCAGATGGACGGCTCTGATCTTTCCAGGGTTTCGAGACCTGCAAGTCCCGATGCCTGGTGTCTCGGATCTCCGATATGAATGATCGTTGGACACGTGTCCTTCTTCAGACGGACGGCTCAGATTAACTCTCGGGGTTTCGAGACTTATGATGACATTATGTTTATGTCCATGGAATTCACGATTTCCCGATTCGCGATGTGATTTATCCCTCCTGGCTGAGCCCTGGTCTATGTGACCGTTACCCGTGAACGCCTCCTTATCTCTGACAGCTGGCCTCCACTTATCGGGGTTTCGCGGATCGCGATTCTGAATTGCACAAAACTCTTGTCAACGAGATCCCCGATTTCCCGATGAACAAAATGCCGATGGCGCCTTGATCTTCGACACCTGTCCCTCAATTGGAAGGTCCCGGTCCCTTTGGGATTTCGATGCTTTCGATGTCAATTGACTTTGTCATTCCAAAGTCCCGATCGTCGATGCCTCTGCTGATGTCACACGTGGTTTGACACGTGTTAGATCCTGCCATGTGTCACTCTGATTTGTGAATTTCATGAGCCTAAAATGTTAGTTCTGGATGACACCTGTCATCTGCTGATTGTGCCACATGTCCTTGGGTGACATGGTCTACCGACATGAGTTGGATCAATGGTCTAGATGCAATCTTGGCTCAACGGCTGTGATTTCATCGCGAAATCGCATATCGCGATTTTGTGGTTTTCGTTGTCATTGTTCACGAGCCTCGTGAAAATCCGATTCCCGATTCTCCGATGAAGCCTCCCGGCTGCCACGTGTCCATATGAATGAACGGTCCAGATCCCTGCTTGATTTTAACGGCTGCGATCATATCGCGAAATTGGAGTTTCCGTTGTCAAGTGTTCTTTGCATTTTGAAATCATGATCCCCGATTCTCCGATGGCTTATCTCCCTCATAACTTCTGCATATCTGACAGCTGTCGGGGTTTGCTTCCAATCTGACAGCTGAGAACACTTCTTTTCTGCGCTTAGCTCCTGYGCTTAATATTTGCGCAGCTTCTCCCGATCCAACAGCTGTCGGGATTTTCGAGTGAGATCCGACGGTTCTCGGTCTCTTTCCTATGCTTCTTGCGCATATAGGACTGYTATTCCTCCTGAGCTTAATTTCCTTTGTCTTATGTTTTCCTGTCATCTTCATTGTTGTACTTGCCATCAATGACAAGCATAAGCTAACTGTTACACATTTCCAACATAGTCACATCGTCCAAGTAAAACACTACACACTTGTTTATTAACCCCCAAAAATATACATCCATATCCCTCTGGAAATTTTCTTCTACATTGATTAACCCAAAAGGCATGCGTTTGTAAGAAAAAGTTCCCCACTTGGTTTAGAAGGTAGTTTTTAAATGATCTTCCTTCAAAAACAGGAGTTGGTTATAACCTGAGAAACCATCCAGCAAAGAGAAAATTTTAGAGCCAGAAAAGGTTTGCAAGAGTTGTTCCATTGGTGAGATGGGGTAGTTGTATTTTTCCAAATCTCTATTAAGGTTTCTAAAATCCACACATAGGTGGATCTCCCCTGACTTTTTCCTCACCAGAACCAAATTAGCTACCCATGCAGAATGTCTAACCTGGAAGATAATTTTGGCGTCTAACAATTTCTTCAACTCTTGACACATGAGGGGCTCTAGGGAAGGATGATACTTTCGGAGATTCTGTTAGAAGGGTGTCACTTAAGGTTTTAAAGGGATAGTGTGTTGAATGATACGGGTATCATACGTTTTTAGATATGTATAGAACCATGCAAAGAGATATTGATATTGTCTAAACAATTTGAGATAATCCTTCCTTTCCTCCTTAGATATAGTCTTACCGAGATTTATATTTTTTGGGTTTTCTGGGGTTCCAAGATTTATAGTTTCATGCATGGGACAAGAACTACTAGTCTTCGCATTTTTGGGCCACTTAAATCGTTCTTTTAGGTCAAAAAGATTTTCTAAATTAGCTATCCCCTTTGGGATTGTGTGAGACTTAAATTTGTTAGTTGGTTGACTTGTCTGAGGATCAGTTTCCATTGATTGTTCCTGGAATACTTCATCGTCAATAGATAGGTCCTTAAAATTATCTTTCTTAGTCATAAAGTTTATGATCTGTTCATCCCCTTCAAATACCTTCCAATTAGAAATGTTGTTAGGCATAGATGATTTGTAGAGTATCTCCATAGTGAACCAGGAGGCTTCATAATATTCTAGAGGTGACAATTTTGAAGAAGTTGTGGCCAGGGAATCAACGAGGATATTCTTTTCTCTGGGGATCGCTATAATATCGAAAGATTCAAAATTCTCTATTAACCTACGCACTTCCTATTGATAATTATTTAGGTGCACGGAGTTGCAATGTATAGTATTCCTTACTTGTCTAATGATAATTTCATAATCCCTAAAAACCTTTAATTCCTTGACATTTAAATCTATGGATTTCTTTAACCCCTGTACTAGCGCTTCATACTCGGTGGTGTTGTTGGTGCATTCAAACTCAAGTCGACAAGATAGGAGATGACATTTAACCTTTCGATCAGTGAGGATGCACCCTGCCCCAAACCCTTCCTATGATTTAGATCCATCAAAGTATAGGGTCCAAGATTTTGGACAATACATGTCAACTTCCCCTTCCTTATTACTCTGCTCTTTTCCTCCTACTAGTTCTGTGATTTCTAATGCAAGTTGTTGGCAGAAGAGGGTTTCTTTCGCCGTTGTGGGAAAATCCTCCTGAAAAATCATTTCGGAGTTCTGAGTGAGATGGACATCAGATGAAAGAGGGAAGAAGTTCCCAAAGTAGGAATCGCAGGAATAATTTCCTAGCACAAGGAAATTTGTCAATGATGGTTCTTTTGGGGTGTCTAGGTCAGTGACAATATGTTTCATATACCTTTCTCTATCAATCCTAATCATATTCTTGTGGCCCTTTAATGGTAGTCAAAGGTGTGCCCAGTATGTACTTAAGTATCCATTAAACTTCTCAGACCAATCTCGGCTTAACAATAATCCATAAGATTCTGGGATGTCTATTATAATCATGTCAATCACTTGAAAAAACTTAATATGTGTGTCTATTCTGATCATTACATCTTTGATTTCTCCCATGACATTCACCTGGGTTCTCTCTAGCTATATTACATGTTTATCACTCTTGAGAGAAACACCGTTCAGTTTTTTACATATAGAAAAATGCATAACGTTAGAGGATGCTCCTGAATCGACCAAACAACCATGGAGGTTCCTGTTGAATTCTTCAAATGTTAAAAGTAAAGGTGGGACAAAAGGTCTCCCCTTCTTATCTTCTGAGCAGGAATTTACCATTAGTTTATTCCCTAGGTCTATGGGAGTTAGATTCTTTTGCTGATCATTGCTTGTCGTAGGGTTTTCTACTGATCTCAAAGCTTGTAGAAGGAAGTCCTTTTGCTGAGTCATCCTACATATGTCTATAACTGATATATTAGCTTTCAACTTTTTCAAATATTCAACTACATTGTAATCCAGTTTGGGTGATTTTCAGGTATGGATTCTAATAGGGTTCTTACGGGGAGAAAAGGGTGCTTTTGGGTGATCGGGAGTTGACCTTTCCTCAGATGTTTGGGTAGTAATAGAATATTTTGATACAAGTGGAACCTTACTGCATGTTTTCACAACTGAGACCTTTGCGGGTGGTTCTTGAGACTCAAATAAGTCGTCGGAAAGCATGATTAGGTTAGGATCCCATATCAACATGGTTGTATATTCTGGTGAATCAATATCTTCTTTATCAACAACATTTATAACTGAACCGCTTGCTTTTTTGGTCAGGGAGACTTTGTCAAGGAACAAATTTCATATTAAACTCATTGCATGCACCTGTTGAGGGCAATCCCTTTCAGAGTGATTTTCTTGGTGATAGGTATAGAAAGAATTAGATGCTACATTTCCTAAATTGATATTTAGGTTAGTTGGGGGTGGTTCAATTTATTTGAATTATAGGTTTCTTTTAAAGAAAGGTTTATAGGTCCTTTGGCCTTGGTTTCCCTACCTGACACTTATTTTCATGTCTATGATTTCGTTTTATAACTTCTTAACCATGCGTTGTAGGTATTCTATGTCTCTGTTACCCTTTTCGGGATCTTGTTCTTATTGTTTCCCTAGGGGTCTAGTAAGAAATAAACCTCTCTGAGGAGGGGGTTGAACTTCTTTCTTGACTAAGGATGCCTGACTCTCTTTACATCCTTTCATTTGGAATTCAATTTTTTTGGATTGTTCAAAATTATCAACCAAGGTTCGTTTGGCATCCCTCTTCACAAACATGGAAATAAAATATGGGAGTGCATTAGTATATACATCGATTTGCAACTCTTGGGTAGGTCTATATTTGGGATGGAATTTGTTCAATATAGTTTTTAATCTTTGATTAAAATCTTTAACCCTTTCTTTCGAACTCATGGTGGTGGCAAATAGTTCAACCATCAAAGATCCTGTAGTAGTTTCTTTTGCAAATTTATCTAAAAAATCCTTTTGGAATTTTGTCCATCTAGTTATAGATCCTACAGGAAGATTAAAATACCATGTGGAGGCTAAGTTCTCAAAAGTGTAGGGGAAAATCTTTCAAACTATGTCTTCATGCTGGACATTCATCAGCAAGAAAGCCAGTATGAATTTATTGATATGATCTTCAGGCAATCCTGAGGTCTTGGGGTCAAACTTAGGAAGTAACTTCTCTAGGTGCCAGGGAAGATTATGTACTCTTCTTGGAATGGCCAAAGATTCTCTGGGAAACCAAGGTTGATTTTTCTGAGGTGGGTTTCCTCCCTCTTCCTCATGGTCATTTTTTTCTTCCATATCTTCGGATTCTGAGTTAAACTCCTCCTCTTCTTAAAAATCGTCCGGTTCAGAGACATCGTCGGCTGGCATTTTAGGGATCAGATTGAGAGGATGTGCAATTTCGATGATTGATAAATCTATTAGGTCTTCTACTGTTTTCACAAAAACCTTGTCGAGGGTGTCGGAGCTAAAGACAACGCATCAATCTGTCGGGTGTATTCTCTTGTGATTCTTCTGAATTGATTTAATTCCTCATGAGGAAGCATGTAAGGTATATTAGGGAACAATCATTATTCCTCGGGCTAGGGTGAGCCACTTGTTTCAGGAGTACTTAGTGTGTGTGGGTTTTCTTGGGAATGACTAGCCATGCATGTGGGCTATTTTGAATCTACAAGATGTCTAAAATATTATATGGAATATGTATTCAACCATTCATTCTTCAGGATCTCCTTCTAGCTCTAATTCTATTGATGGGTGTTACACATTATTTTCATCATACCTATGACCGTTAATGATGTAAACCTATCTGTTTCCTTCAGAGGGGTCAGTGGCCTGAGTTCCTGAAGAAAGAAAAGAGAAGAACTTTTCCTGAGAAAAGAAGTTGCATTTTCCTTTGTAAAAACCCTATAAAAAAGAGAAGTTCGCAGGTTGATATATAGGCAAGGTGTGAGAATGACTAATTCTTATAGGTTGCACCATAGCTAGGTTGTGAGAGGTTTTTGGGTTGCTCTATAAGCAAGGTGCAAGAATTCTTATACGTGCAAAAAATGATCATTTTATCGAATCTTCTAGAAGGAGAAACATCCATGGTGAGGTGGCATCCGAATGGTTTGGATCTTACTCGCTTTCATGATTTAGTGGGATCATCCTAACCTCCTCACCTTATCCTCTTCAACTTATAAAAGGAGAGGAGCTCTCATGGAGAAATTTAGCTTTGGAGCTTTTGGGATTGGCTAAGTTGGATTTGGCTTGGGATTGTTAACTTGGTTAGAGTGGCTTTGAGATTTTCTTTGTCAATATAGATTGTGAGTGGCTATCAGATCCATGGTATTAGAATCCTTGGAGAAAGAAGTGTGTGGGGAATGAAGGAAAATTGGAAGGGATCTTATGACATCAAGGCCATGGTTGTAATCTCTCTTTCACATTTAATATGATACAGTAATATGATTCTTTCCTATAAATCTTGTTGTGTTTTATTGTATGATTCCTTGATCACATACATAGGTTTATATTGAGTTTATGCTATTACTATCACTTTGGTTGGTTGCGTTCTTTTGAAGGATCATCATCATATGAGTGTTGGAGTGGAGCTAGGATGGAAATGGCGAGAGGAAGAAAAATTTAAATGGTATTTCATCCATCCCTCTTTAGTTAGTAAATTCAATATCTAAAACTTATGGAAAGCGTCATGTTCTGATGTGTTTTGTTCTAGATCTAGGTGGATCTAGGGAGATCAGTTAGTGTCTGCACCTACCGATTTGTTCGATAACAATGGGTCCTAAATCCATTAAATTCAACAACATGACCCAAACATGCCACCAAGGCCCAATTAATAGTGGAATGGTTCTCTAGATCTTGCGATTTGGCCTATTAATCAATGGGCTTTTCATTTTCTTGCGAAGGTGTCTCCTTTAGTTTGGAATTTCTCCTTTTTTATTTTTCTCTTAGGTGGGACCGATATAAGATGGAAGCCAGAAGGTTTTAATTGTTGGAGAAGAGGCTAATTTTGGGATAACCACTACTCAAGCATGCAGACAACAATTTTATACCACATGCCTAGTACTAATACATTAAACATGTGAGCATATAATTATTGTCTGAGATACTTAATTATTAGAAAGAAAACACATATGCGATAAAAAATGGCAAGTAAAATAATTCACCTACTCTAATAATCCATCACACAACAACACAACGATTCATATTCATCATTAAAGAAAAGAACTGCAAAACATTACACCATATAACTTAACAATAGATTCAATAGCTCTTACTTGTTACAACATCCATTCATGAGACAAGATAGGAGATATTTCTTCTCCATGCCCAATCATACATGCATTTGGTGAAAATATAACTTGTCTCTGGTCCATAAGGACTTCTCAATTAAAGGTAGCTCCAAAATAATTCTTAAAAAATTGGAAATGAGAGTTTCTTGCAAAAACCATCGAACCTTGAATAATTGGTCGATGCTCTTATTTATAACATAAAATTAACAAAAAATAATGGCTAAAGTGTAGTTAGGAAAAACAAAACTCGCCACATGGCGTTCTATCCTAACAGTTTTCTCATAGTCATCTTAAGATATCACTTTGAATGGGTCACTTTTCTCATACTCCGACCAACTGATAAGAAAATCCTCGCAGGTGTTGGCATATGGGAGACTGTGTTGTTCCATCGAGGTTGTGTAAATTTCTCTTATATCTATCGCATGTGCTCAATACTTAACTAGACTGGCACTCAACTGTTGTAGCATAGCCCGAGCTCTGATTGGGTGTTCCATAAATTGTTTCACCTGTCTTGGTGCTGTGTCGGTCACCTTTTCTAGTCTTTTGGCCCATGAATAATATTTCTTAGTGTGCGATTCAACTATGTCGCGCAAGTAGAAAAAGTCATTGGGTGTGATGAAATCGGGGAGTCTGATGTTCTTCATTAGCCAATTGATATTACTCCAGTGTTTCTCTCACTTGGCCCATTTCTCTTGAATTTCTCGGTTTGGTTCCCAAGACATTTTTTCCCAATACTCGGTTGACTTATTTATGCAATCAAGACTTATTCATTCAACACCCGAATGTCATGTTCTTCTTTATCTCAGCCCTATTGGACTAAACCAATGTAGTTGAATCTCTCCATAGATTGTTGTTGTTTTTTCTACCACCACTCTATATCCTTGCATGTCGCGAGTGCCATGAGAGTATATTCTTGAAGATCAACTATTGTTGTGGTGAATACGTGTCGCTTGTCTGTGAACATGTTGTAGGCCTCCTGGAATTCACTCTTTAGGTACACCGTGACTTGTGTGGTGTCCTGATAGTACTTATCCAAGTGGTGAAAATGTTCTAGTTCCTTCAGGTCAATGACCCAATCCTTCGCATTTCTTCTTTCTTTGTCTAGGGTGGAATCTGAGATCGCTCTCCGTATGCCGATAATTTTGGATGTTTTGGCATTTTGTGTGTTTATCAAATCTTCCTCTGTAGTGATGAGGATGGAGCGATCCAAAGTGATCCTCCTTTTCTTGGTGGTTCGTTGGATGATATCATTCCTTTTCCTGTCATAAGATATGGTATGTATGTCGGATACTTCATCCATACGTTCAGGAATCTATTGATCCCCCCATGTGAGTTTATTCCCTAGAATTTTGATGGTGTACACTTGTTCAAGATAAGGTTCTAGAGCTTCCTCTTTATGCTCTAAGGGATCGGATTCTATTTGTTTCTCATCGGGCGTCTAAGTACCGATAAAAATAGAGGTGTCGCTGATAGACTCAATAATTACTTGTTCATCGACCATTGAAATGTCAACTTCCTTCTACGAGGTTCTTTCCTCTTGACTGCCCGAATTTGGATCATCTCTAGGACTATCTGCTTGGGTGGTCGGTGCATCGGGAAACTTAGTGTTTGGGACACTTTTGACTTCCTTTTGTTTCTATGGGACCTCCTGGGTTTGGACGTCAGGGAAAGGAGAACATGTATTCTTAGGTCCCTTTTCTTATTCGACATGCATAGAGATCTCAAGAGATACTTCCGGGCTCTCATCATCATCATAGATTTTAATTAGCTCACGGAGGGGTTATGATGCACTTGTTTCTATTGGTACCCTAACTTCCTCTAGTTGCATTGTAGTACCTGTCAGCGATCTGGCCAGTGGTGTTGTGGATTCAGGGTCATCTCACCCATTGATGTTATCAAGGTCTATGAATTCAAGGCCGCTTGGTCCCATTGGGCTTTCTTCTGGGCTATCAGTCAGAAGCCTTAGCATCCTAATGAGGTTTGAGTTATCTCATATATGATTCATCATCTATTGATCCTATTCATACATGATTAACCCTACTACTAGTCGATCAGAGACATACATAGGTAATAGGTGTGGTGCTCCGGTGGCTCCAAAAAACCTGATGTAGGTATTGCGCTCATCCAGATATCAGTGGAAAACCTTTGATATCATATTTCTGTCCACAACCAACAATCTTGGGCACTCTTTTTTAATAGCATAAAATGAATTCGCACGATGAATTGATCGGAGATGAGGGAGTAGGATTACTTGTACCTGTTGTCCTACAAGATGCTGAAATATACATGGACCGGGAGTTCTAAGGCATTCCAACTCAAATTCATTCTAACAAAGGAATTTCTAGCAAAGATGATGTCCAATAACTAAGAATCCATGTAGAAGGATGGAGTCTCTCCTTCTTTTGGCATCTGATCCCGTTGAATGAAAATTCTCAACTGCTTGGAAATGATGGCACCCTAGTTAAAACCTCTCCCATAAATGGATACCATGTAAGCTAGAGGAATCCATGCCTCTGAAAACCTTGAACAATATTTCTCCCCATACAGACGACAGATGAGGGCCATTATATAGATATATAACTCTCTTAATTTGGTCATCATGTACCATCTGGAGGTCCAATTGGTGAACTTTTTTCCTCTCTCCACCAAAAATTCAACACCCATATGGTGTCATGTTTCTCATAGAAGATTATCACAAAATCAATGTTCAGCTGCTCCTCCAGGTCTTTGAGCATGTAGTATTTCCGCACCTCCACCGGAAGGAAAACCCCGACACACTCACCATTGTCGTCATTGATCAAACATCTTTGTGTGTCAATGTGGTAAATAAGCCACTTCAGGATTTATATGCATAGGAATACTGGAGTTATGATCGCTACCATGTGTAGGTACAACTTTCATATGTTCGAAAAAAACTTCATCGTCAAGTTTCCTCATACAGAGATCATTGTGCGGGGTATATTAAGGGAATTATTCCCGCTTGATCTTCTAGAAAATTTCTCCCCAGTGTGGGAGTACTTCCTTGGTCTCTATTATAGCCTCTATGTCTCCAAAGGCCGAAGGCTGAATGAAAACCTCCTTGGTTGATGTCTTGATGACGGGCATCAACTTTGGAGTAAATTCCAATTGTTTTGCGACCACTGGGGAAGAGCCTTCTCCTACATCTGCTTCGTTTAGCTTCAACGCTCTCAGAGATTTCTTGGTGGTTGGTTTTCTTGGAGGCATTGTTCCTACCATCAAAATCAATCTTTAGGGCATGCGTATAGAGTAACATCAGATAAAAATGAATGAAGTGAAGCATAAAAAATCCACAGACTGGTACATACCTGTAACGCTTGCTAAATCTGTTGTTTAATACTCACTGGACCTTGGAAACCTCTTTCAAATTGATGGTCTTGCTCCTTTGGATGATATTAACTTATTTGTGAACGATGAACTTGTTCATGAACTACTCGAAAGAATTTAAATGGGGAAGAAACTATTGTGTCGTATCAACCAATTAACTCAGGTCATGAGTGGAAATAAAATGAGATCTCCCACCGAATCCCTGCAATTCAATTCGTCATGCATTGACAGCAAAGGTGTGAAGGGTGGCGTGCCTTATCATTAATTTCAAATGGCTAATTTTCTCCATGCACGAATTAATAACTAATGCGATATTTGGAATTAATTAGTTCTTTAAATGCTTCAGATCCAATGTATCTTAAGGATAAAACATCCCATCGCGTCACTTTCTTAGTGGGCATATTGGGCATCGGTGATACATGGTGAATGTTCTCATTGGTATCATCCTGAGAAGAACTTCCGACACCGATTAATTTCATCGTACGATACTGACGTGGAAAGACTAATTTGGGGTGCAACTTGGGCCTCAAGAACCAATAACAAATCAAGGGAAAACCATATCATATGTTTAACCACTCTAGCAATGAAAAATGGTGGATGAGGATAGGTGGTTTGATCGTGTATCTCAATCGGAGTCAGGGGTTTCAACAAGATGCATGTGTTAAAATAAAACTAAGATTGCCGATGCTGAAAGGTATCGGGGTCAGTGATCGAGGATAACCTTATAATGTTCTCTATGGGCTAGCTTTCTAAAACTTGCCGATGACAAAAGGTATTGGGTATCGGCTATCATCGAATCCTTTACTTATTTGTTAAATCTTACTCTTTTAGCATTTTGTCGATGCTGAAGGGATCAATAATCGACGATATCCTTGTGTGATTCCCATCACAATATAAAACTTCCTTTTTCCGACGCTGATGAGGATCGGTGCTCGGCAACTATGGTTTTCTCGAGTGATTTTATTTCATCTTTAATTCTTCCCGATGTCGAATCTTTGAACGGGTTGGGGGAAAATTTTTGGTTGTTGATTATTTAATTAACTATTAGTCTTTTAAGTTATGAGTTTTTGCATGTTCAAGAAAACTTTGAGAGACTTAAATGAGAAACAAAATGATAAGCACAGGAAACATTTTTCATACTAATGTCGAATTAGTCAGTTCAAAATATCAAGTGGTACCCAAAAAGTAAAATTTGACATTGAATTTTTAGGGTGTGTTGAGTTCTCAACAAATGGCGACTTACTGGGTGAAAGAAGAAACTTTTTTCTTCCTTCAGACTCGGTTAATGCGAAAGTTGGTGGAGAACTTAACTGATTTTAAATCAGAGCCTCTTTTACCCTTGCATTTGAATTTCTCTAGTTGGTTCTTCCAGGTCTGCCTGTGGGGTTTTTAACCTTTATTCCTCCTTTGTTTCCTGTAACCTTGACTCATTCCCTCTTCTACAAAAGTCTAGTAAAGTATTCTGGCATGGAACCTTTAGTTACCTTTACTCACTTGCTACGGTGTTGTTTTGCTACCAGCGAGCGTCCATAGCCCCGAAAGAGTCACCCCAACATCACAGACCTTTCTCTGCTGCCTGCGAGCATCCATAGCCCTGACCAACTTATCTGCATACCCTCTCTTGCTATTCACTCATTTGATAAAATCAGTTTTATTTCGGCAAAATGTCTCGAGCGAGTGGGAGAGGATGACATCTGTTTATTTTTCAAAGTGAGATGGTTAGGGTGAATCTGTTTCTAGATTTGTCTTCGAGGTTCATGTAGTCCTTTTTAGCTTTCCAAATTTCCCTTAAGGTTTCACTAGACCACCAATAAGGCACTTCTACATTTCTCCAAAGTTTTTCATTTGTGTAAGTTAGTGGACCCCTCAAAACAACTGTAGGTTCCTTGATGCTTCTTGTGTTGTATGTGAGAGATGAGTTAGGAACAGAGTTCTCTATGTCACATGATTTGAGGTCAACCATTGTCTTGCTAAACACAACCTTCAAAATTGAGGAAATAAAAACACCAAAATAAAATAAAGGCAAATTTGCAATGAAGCTAGTTGAAACAAAACTCATGAAACACACAAACAAAACATAAAATAAAACTAAACAAAAGAGTTTTTTTTTTTTTTAAATGGAAATATTGTTTTAGGGCTTGACCATTTACTAGGAGGGCATCAGGTTCCCCCCTCAGATTTTGTAACCGATAAGTGCCTGCCCCAATCTTCTCAGCCACCTGGAAAGGTCCGAGCCATAGATTCTGAAACTTAGAATGTTTGCCTTTAGGGTCATTTTCTTTGTCCCATTTTAGGACTAGAAGTCTCCTACTTTAAAATTATTCTCTTTATCCTTATGCTTGTCAAACCATATTTTAACGAGCTGTTGGTGGGCTATGAATTTAGATTTGGATTTTTCCCTTTCTTCTTCCAACATGAGAAGAGTGTCAATTATTTGTTGTATGACTGATGAAGGTTGTCTTCTGGAATCTTGGGCTAGTTGAAGAGATGGAGGATAAAGCCCATTCGGGATTATGGCTTTCTGTCCGTATACTAGAAAGTATAGGGAATTTCCTATAGCTTCCTTGGGTGTGACTCTATCTGACCATAAAGCATTGCAGAGTAAATTATGCCAATTACTTTGGTTATCTGCAACTGTTTTCTTCAATATCCTTTCCAGGTTCTTTTTAGTTGATCCTGCCACTGCGTTTCCCCATGGATAATAATTTGCAGAGTATCTAATTATGATTCCTCTATCTAGTGAAAACTCTATTAATAAGGTGGAATAAAGTAAGTTGCATTGTCAAAAACAAGAACAAAAGGGACACTAAATCTTGTGATTAATTGTTGTTATATGAATTGGATCACTACCTTCTCGTTTACAATAGTTAGAGGAATGGATTCTGCCCACTTTGTGAAATAATCGGTGGTAGTAAGAATGTACTTGTGTTTTTTTGAAGAGCTTGGTTTAATCTCTCCTATGATATCTAACACCCATTTCTCAAAAGGCCTAGAAACAATCACCAGTTGGAGTGGCACTGCTGCCCTCCTCTCTCTCCCAGCGCTTAATTGACAAATTTTACAGTTCCTAGTGTATGCATGGGAATCTTTGAACAAAGTTGGCCAATAATAGCCATCTCTCAGTATCTTATGAGTGGTAGTGTCTCCTACAAAATGTCCACCTGGAGGTCCATCATGGAGTTCCTTCATAAGTTTGTCTATGTCTATACATTCAAGGCATCTTAAAAGTGCCCCATCATAATTGACCCAGAAGAGTAACAAATTTATGAGGCGATATTGCGTAGATTTTAACCACAGAGCTCTCCTTTCCCTAGGACTTAGGTCTTCTGGGAAAGTCCCATGATGTAGGAGATAATTCAATTTCTCATACCAAGACTCTTCCCCTGGGGAAATGTATGAAGCTTCACCACACCATAGTGCCACTTCATTATCCCATCTGGAGTCTTCATTTACTTGGTCTTGAGCTTCAACTGCTAGTTTGCATAATCCTTGTCCTTTAAATAGTTTAGCAGGTTTTATGTCCATATCAAACTCTTGAACTACTACCATCGAGTTCCCTCTTCTTTCCACCTTATCCTATTGCATAAATAGGGATCAGAATTGGAGAGACGGGGTAGTTTTATTTTTCCAAAGCTCTATTGAGGTTTCTAAAATCCACGTATAGGTGGATCTCTCCTGAATTTTTCCTTACCAGAACCAAATTAGCTACCCATGCAGAATGTCTAACCTAGAAGATAATTTTGGCGTCTAACAATTTCTTCAACTACTGACACATGAGGGGCTCTAGGGAAGGATGATACTTTCATAGCTTCTGTTGGAAGGGTGTCACTTTAGTTTTTAAAGGGATAGTGTGTTGAACGATACGAATATCATAAGTTTTCAGATATTGGTAGGACCATGCAAAGACATCTTGATATTGTCTAAACAATTTGAGATAATCCTTCCTTTCCTCCTTACATATAGTCTTACCAGGATTTATATTTTGGGTTTTCTAGGGTTTCAAGATTTATAGTTTCATGCATGGGATAAGAACTACCGGTCTTCTCATTTTTGGGCCACTTAAATTATTCTTTTAGGTCAAAAATATTTTCTAAGTTAGCTATCCCCTTTGGGATTGTGTGAGACTTAAATTTGTCAGTTGGTTGACTTGTCTAAGGATCGGTTTCTGTTGATTTTTCCTGGAATACTTCATCGTCAATAGATAGGTCCTTCAAATTATCTTGGTTAGTCAGAAATTTTATGATCTCTTCATCCCCTTCACATACCTTGCAATCAGAAATGTTGTTAGGCACCGATGGTTTGTAGAGTGTCTCCACAGTGAACCGGGAGGCTTCATAATATTCTAGAGGTGACAATTTTGAAGAAGTTGTGGCCAATGAATCAACAAGGATATTCTTTTCTCTGGGGATTGCTATAATATTGAAAGCTTCAAAATTCTCTATTAACCTATGCACTTCCTATTGATAATTATTTAGGTGAGGGGATTTTCAATGTATAGTATTCCTTACTTGTCTAACGATAATTTCAGAATCCCTGAAAACCTTTAATTCCTTGACGTTTAAATCTATGGATTTCTTTAGCCCCTGTACTAGCGCTTCATAATCGGTGGTGTTGTTGGTGCATTCAAACTCAAGTCTACAAGATAGGAGATGACGTTTACCCTTTGGATCAGTGAGGATGCACCTTGCCCTAGACCATTCCTATGATTTAGATCCATCAAAGTATAGGTTCCAATATTGTGGGCAATACGTATCGACTTCCCCTTCCTTATTACTCTTCTCTTTTCCTCCTGCTAGGTCTGTGATTTCTAATGCAAGTTGCTGGAAGAAGAGGGTTTCTTCCACCGTTGTGGGAAAATCCTCCTAAAAAATCATTTCAGAGTTCTAAGTGAGAGGGAAATCAGATGAAAGATGGAAGAAGTTCCCAAAGTAGGAATCGCAGGAATAATTTCCTAGCACAAGGAGATCTTTCAATGATGATTCTTTTGGGGTTTCTAGGTCAGTGAAAATATGTTTCATATACCTTTCTCTATCAATACTGATCATATTCTTGTGGCCCTTTAATGGTAGTCAAAGGTGTGCCCAATATGTACTAAAGTATAAATTTAACTTCTCAGACCAATCTCGATTTAACAATAATCCATAAGATTCTGGAATGTCTACTATAATCATGTCAATCACTTGCAAAAACTTAGGATGTGTGGCTATTCTGATCATTACATATTTGAGTCCTCCCATGACATTCACCTGGGTTCTATCTAGCTTTATTACATGTTTATCACTCATGGGAGGAACTGCATTTAGTTTTTTACATATAGACAAAGGCATAACGTTAGAGGATGCTCCTGAATCGACCAAACAACTATGGAGGTTCCTGTTGAATTCTTCAAACGTTAAAAGGAAAGGTGGGACAGAAGGTTTCCCCTTTTTATCTTTCAAGCAGGCATTTACCATTAGTTTATTCCCTAGGTCCATGGTAGTTAGATTCTTTTTCTAATCATTGCTTGTCGTAGGGTTTTCTACTAATCTCAAAGCTTGTAGTAGGAAGTCCTTTTGCCAAGGGATCCTACATATGTCTATAACTGATATATTAGCCTTCAACTTCTTCAAATCTTCCACTACTTTGTAATCCAGTTTGGGCGATTCTCAGGTATGGATGCTAATAGGGTTCTTACGGGGATAAAAGGGTGCTTTCGGGTGATCGGGAGTTGACCTTTCCTCGGATGTTTGTGTAGTAATAGGATATTTTGATACAGGTGGAACCTTACTGCACATTTGCACAATAGAGACCTTTGCAGGTGGCTCTTGAGACTCAAATAAGTCATCCGAAGTCATGATTAGGTCAGTATCCCATATCAACATGGTTATATATTTTGGTGAATCAATCTCTTCTTGATCAACAACATTTATAACTAAACCACTTGCTTGTTCGATCAAGGAGACTTCATCAAGGAACAAATTGCACATTAAACTCATGGCATGCACCCATTGAGGGCAATCCATTTCAAAGTGATATTCTTGGTGATAGGTATAGAAAGAATCAGATGTTACATTTCCTAAATTTATATTTAGGTTAGTTGGGGGGGTTCAATTTATTTGAATTGCATGTTTCTTTTAAAGAAAGGTTTATAGGGCCTTTGGCCTTGGTTTCCCTCTTCGACACTTCTTTTCATGTCTATGATTTTGTTTTATAACTTCTTAACCATGCGTTGTAGGTATTCTATGTCTCTGATACCCTCTTTTGGAGCTTCTTCTTATTATTTCCCTAGGGGTCTAGTAAGAAATAGCCCTCTCTGGGGAGGGGGTTGGGATTCTTTCTTGACTAAGGAGACCTAACTCTCTTTGCATCCTTTCATTTGGAATTCAATTTTTTTGGATTCTTCAAAAATATCAGCCAAGATTCGTTTGGCATCCCTCTTCACAAACATGGAAATAAAAGATGGGAGTGCATTAGAATATACCTCGATTTGCAACTCTTGGGTAGGTTTATATTTGGGATGGAATTTGTTCAAGATATTTGTGAATCCTTGATTGAAATCTTTCACCCTTTCTTTCGAATTCATGGTGGTGGAAAATAGTTCAACCATCAAATCTCCTGTAGTAGTTTCTTCTGCAAATTTATCTAAAAAATCTTTCTGGAATTTCATCCATCTAGTTATAGATCCTACAGGTAGATTAAAATACCATGTGGAGGCTGAGTTCTCAAAAGTGTAGGGGAAAATATTGCAAACTATGTCTTCATGCTAGACATTAATCAACCAGAAAGCCAGTATGAATTTATTGATATGATCTTCAGGCAATCCCGAGGTCTTGGGGTAAAACTTAGGAAGTAACTTCTCTGGGTGCCGAGGAAGATTATGTACTTGTCCTAGAATGGCCAAAGAGTCTCTGGCCAACCAAGGTTGTTTTTTCTAACGTGGGTTTCCTCCATCTTCCTCATAGTCATTTTTTTCTTTCATATCTTTGGATTCTGAGTTAAACTCCTCCTCTTCTGAAAAATTGTCTGGTTCAGAGACGTCGTCAGTAGGAAGAGTGTAAGGTATATCAGGGAACAATCATTATTCCTTAGGATAGGGTGAGTCACTCATTTCAGGATTACTCAGTGTGTGTAGGTTTTCTTGGGAATGACTAGCCATGCATGTGGGCTATTTTGAATCTACAATATGTTTGAAATATTATATGAAATATGTATTAAACCATTCATTCTTCAAGATCTCCTTCTAGCGCTAATTCTTTTGATGGGTCCTAAATCCATTAAATTCAACAACATGACCCAAACATGCCATCGAGGCCCAATTAGACTCTGCAACATTTAATAGTGGAATGGTTCTCTAGATCTTGCAATCCGACCTATTAATCGATGGGCTTTTCGTTTTCTTGCGAAGGTGTCTCCTTCAGTTTGGAATTTCTCCTTTTCTATTTTTATCTTAGGTGGGACCGATATAAGATGGAAGCTGGTATAAACCAACTTGAAAACAAAATGATAAAAAGGTTTTAACTCCTGGAGAAGAAACTGATTTTGGGATAACTCGCTACTCAAGCATGCAGACAACAATTTTATACCACAGGCCTAGTACTAATATGTTAAACATGTGAGAATATAATTACTGTCTGAGATACCTAATTATTAGAAAGAAAACACATATGCGATAAATAATGGCAAGTAAAATAATTTACCTACTCTAATAATCCATCACACAACAACACAACGATTCATCTTCATCGTTAAAGAAAAGAACTGCAAAACATTACATCAGATAACTTAACAATAGATTCAATAGCTCTTACTTGTTACAACATCCATTCATGAGACAAGATAGGAAATAGTTCTTCTCCACGCCCAATCATACATGCATTTGATGAAAATATAACTTGTCTTTGGTGCATAAGGACTTCTCAATTAAAGGTAGCTCTAAAATAATTATTAACAAACCATAAATGAGAGCTTCTTGCAAAAACCATTGACGATGCTCTTATTTATAACATAAAATTAATTAAAAATAAAGGATAAAGTGCATTTAGAAAAAACAAAACTTGCCTCGTGGAATTCTATCCTAACAATTTTCTAATAGTCATATTAAGATATCAGTTTGAAAGGGTGACTTTTCTCATACTCCGACCAATTGATGAACAACTCCTCGCAGGTGTTGATGTATGGGAGCCTGTGTTATTCCATCGGGGCTGCGTAAATTTCTCTTATCTCTATCACATGCGCTCGATACTTAACTAAACTGGCACTCAACTATTGTATCATATCCTGAGCTCTGGTCAGGTGTTCCATAAATTGTTAGACCTATCCTGGCACTGTGTTAGTCACCTTTGATAGTCTTTTAGCCCATGAAGAATCTTTCTTGGTGTGCGATTTGACTATGTTGCGCAAGTCGAAAAATTCATCGAGTGTGTCGAACTCGGGGATTCCGATTTCCTTCATTACCCGATTGATATTAATCTATTTTTTCTCACACTTGGCTCATTTCTCTTGAATTTCTCCATGTGGTTCCCAAGACATTTTTTCCCAATACTCGATTGACTTCTTTATGCAATCAAGACTACTTTTGTTCAACACCCGAATGTCGTGTTCTTATTTATCTCAGCCTTGTTGGACTGTGCCAATGTATTCAACTATCTCCATGTCTTGTTGCATTTTTTCATACCACTGCTCCATATCCTTGAATGTCACCAGTGCCATGAGAGTATCTTCCTGAAGATCAACAATTTTTGTGGTGAATAAGTGTCTCTTATCTGTGAACTTGTTGTAGGCCTCTTTGAATTCACTCCTTAGGTACACCACAACCTGTGTGGTGTCCTGATAGTACTTAGCCAAGTGGTGCAAATGTTCTAGTTCCTTTAGGGTGACGACCAACTCCTTCTCATCTCTTCTTTCTCTGTCTAGGGCGGCGTCTGAGATCTCTCTCCCTATGCCGATAATTTTGGATGTTCTGTCATTTTGTCTGTTTATCAAATCTTCCTCTGTAGTGATGAGGATGGAGTGATCCAATGTGATCCTCCTTTTCTTGGTGGTCCATTGGATGATAGCCTTCCTTTTCCTGTCATAAGATATGGTATGTATGTCGATTACTTCATCCATAAGTTCAGGAATCTGTTGATGCCCCCATGTGAGTTTATTCCCCAGAATTTCGATGGTGTACACTTGTTCAAGATCAAGTTCTAGAGCTTCCGCATTATGCTCCAAGGGACTAGCTTCTATTTGTCACTCATCGGGCATCTAAGTACCGATAGAAATAGAGGTGTTGGGGATAGACTCAATACTTACTTGTTCATCGACCATTGAAACACCAACTTCCTGCTGCAAGGTTCTTTCCTCTTGAATGCCCAACTTTGGCTCATCTCTAGGACTATATGCTTGGGTGGTCGGTGCATAGGGAAACTTAGTGTTTGGGACACTTTTGACTTCCTTTTCTTTCTGTGGGACCTCCTGGGTTTGGGCGTTAAGGAAAGGAGAATATGTCTTCTTAGGTCCCTTTTCTTATTCGACATGCACAGGGGTCTCGAGAGATACTTCCGGGCTTTCATCATCATTATAGATTTTAATTAGCTCACAGTGGGGTTCTGATGCACTTGTTTCTACTGGCACCCCGACTTCCTCTGGTTGTGTTGCAGTACCTGTCAGTGATCTGGCCAGTGGTGCTATGGATTCAGGGTCGTCTAACCCATTGATGTTATCAAGGTCTATGAATT
>ML782671.1:443130-460739 GCA_009831015.1 Picea engelmannii
AGTGTCTCCGTGATGTCGTCATTATGGTGACATGATTCAACAGTATTTACGACACTCTTATCACCAACTTGTGACCTTCGCGACAAGTTGTATAGAAGTTGCGACACTTGCGACAAGTGAGAGGTATGTGCGACACTTATCCAATTGAGTGATTTGGATGTGTAACACCATCCAGTTCCCTCTTCTTTCCCCCATATCCTGTTGCATAAATAGGGATCGAAATGCGGGGTGGGGTACGATTACTTTGGTATGGTTCTTAAGGATGTAATATTTGAAATGCTTTACTTCTTTGTAGACTACATAAGCTTGTTTATCTATAGCAAGATAATTCAGTTCCACTCCTTGAAGGTTGGTGCTCATGAATGACATCGAGGTCTCATTGTTTTCATCATTCTTCTGATTCAAAACCGCAGCTAACGATTGATTGGAGGCGAAAGTGTAGAGGAAGAAATCTTTGTTGAAATCGATACTTCACAACACGGGGGATTGGGATATAGCATTCTTGATGTTTTTGAAGGAATTATTTCGTTCATCATCCCACTTAATTTCGACATCTTTACAAATCATGTTTTGTAAGGGCTTGATAGCTTCTACGAAATTGAGAGTGAACTTTCTCACAAAATTGATTTTCCCTAAGAATGACTACATAGATTTCTTGTTGTGAGGAAACGAGAGTTGAGCTATGGGCTTAATCCTTTCTGGGTATATGAAAATTCCTACTTGAGATATAATGTGGCCTAGGATCTTACCCTCTTCGACACCAAAAATAGTTTTCTTAGGATTTAAGGACATACCATATTTTCTACACCTTTCGAAAATCTGGGTTAAGTGTTGGATGTGATCTCCTCTGTTCTTTGAATACAAAGTCACATTGTCCAAGTAAAACACTACACACTTGTTGATTAACCCCCAAAAATATACATCCATAGCCCTATGGAAAGTTTCTCCCTCATTGATTAACCCAAAAGGCATGCGTTTGGAAGAAAAAGTTCCCCACTTGGTTTGGAAGGTAGTTTTTAAACTATATTCCTCCAAAACCAGGACTTGGTTATAACCTGAGAAACCATCCAGCAAAGAGAAACTTTTAGAGCTAGAAAAGGTTTGCAAGAGTTGTTCCATTGGCGAGATGGGGTAGTTTTAATTTTTCAAAGCTCTATTGAGGTTTCTAAAATCCAAGCATAGGCAGATCTTCCCTGACTTTTTCCTTACTAGAACCAAATTAACTACCCATGCAGAATGTCTAATGTGGAAGATAATTTTAGCGTCTAACAATTTCTTCAACTACTAACACATGAGGGGATCTAGGGAAGGATGATACTTTCAGAGCTTCTATTGGAAGGGTGTCACTTCAGGTTTTAAAGGGATAGTGTGTTGAATGATACAAGTATCATAAGTTTTTAGATATCGGTAGGACTATGCAAAGACATATTGATATTGTCAAAACAATTTGAGATAAGCATTCCTTTCCTTCTTAGATATAGTCTTATCGGGATTTATATTTTTTGGGTTTTCTGGGGTTTCGAGATTTATAGTTTCATGCATGGGACAAGAACTACCAGTCTTCACATTTTTGGGCCACTTAAATCGTTCTTTTAGGTCAAAAAGATTTTCTAAGTTAGCAATCCCCTTTGGGATTGTGTGAGACTAAATTTTTTAGTTGGTTGACTTGTTTGAGGATCAATTTCCATTGATTGTTCCTGGAATACTTCATCGTCAATAGATAGGTCCTTAAAATTATCTTGGTTAGTCAGAAAGTTTATGATCTGTTCATCCCCTTCAAATACCTTCCAATTAGAAATGTTGTTAGGCAACGATGGTTTGTAGAGTATCTCCACAGTGAACTAGGAGGCTTCATAATATTCTAAAGGTGACAATTTTGAAGAAGTTGTGGCCAGGGAATCAATGAGGATATTCTTTTCTCTGGGGATTGCTATAATATTGAAAGCTTCAAAATTCTCTATTAACCTATGCACTTCCTATTGATAATTATTTAGGTGTGGGGAGTTGCAATGTATAGTATTTCTTACTTGTCTAACGATAATTTCAGAATCCCTGAAAACCTTTAATTCCTTGACATTTAAATCTATGGATCTCTTTAACCCTTGTACTAGCACTTCATACTTGGCGGTGTTGTTGGTGCATTCAAACTCAAGTCTACAGGATAGGAGATGATGTTTACCCTTTGGATCAGTGAGGATGCACCCTACCCAAAACCCTTCCTATGATTTGGATCCATCAAAGTATAGGGTCCAAGATTATGGGCAATACGCATCGACTTCCCCTTCCTTATTACTTTGCTCTTTTCCTCCTGCTAGTTCTATGATTTCTAACGCAAATTGCTGGCAGAAGAGGGTTTATTTCACTGTTGTGGGCAAATCCTCCTGAAAAATCATTTCGGATTTTTGAGTGAGAGGGATATCAGATGAAAGACGAAAGAAGTTCCCAAAGTAGGAATCGCAGGAATAATTCCCTAGCACAAGGAAATCTATCAATGATGGTTATTTTGGGGTTTCTAGGTCAGTGACAATATGTTTCATATACCTTTATCTATCAATCCTGATCATATTATTGTGGCCCTTTAATGGTAGTCAAAGGTGTGGCCAGTATGTACTAAAGTATCCATTTAACTTCTCAGACCAATCTCGGCTCAACAATAATCCATAAGATTTTGGGATGTCTACTATAATCATGTCAATCACTTGAAAAAACTTAGGATGTGTGGCTATTCTGATCATTACATCTTTGAGTTCTCCCATGACATTCACCTGGGTTTTGTCTAGCTGTATTACATGTTTATCACTCTTGAGAGGAACTGCATTTAGTTTTTTACATATAGACAAAGGCATAACGTTAGAGGATGCTCCTGAATAGACCAAACAACTATGGAGGTTCCTATTAAATTCTTCAAATGTTAAAAGGAAAGGTGGGACAAAAGGTCTCCCCTTCTTATCTTCCAAGTAGGCGTTTACTGTTAGTTTATTCCCTAGGTTTGTGGGAGTTAGATTCTTTTTCTGATCATCGCTTGTCGTAGGGTTTTCTACTGATCTCAAATCTTGTAGCAGGAAGTCCTTTTGTTGAGGAATCCTACATATGTCTATAATTTATATATTAGCCTTCAATTTCTTCAAATCTTCAACTACTTTGTAATCTAGTTTGGGTGATTCTCGGGTATGGATACTAATAGTGTTCTTACGGGGAGAAAAGGGTTCTTTCGGGTGATCGGGAGTTGACTTTTCCCCAGATGTTTGGGTAGTAATAGGATATTTTGATAAAGGTGGAACCTTACTGCATGTTTTCACAATAGAGACCTTTGCGGGTGGTTCTTGAGACTCAAAAAAGTCGTCGGAAGGCATGATTAGGTCAGGATCCCATATTAGCATGGTTGTATATTCTACTGAATCAATCTCTTCTTGATCAACAACATTTATAACTGAAACGCTTTCTTGTTCGGTCAAGGAGACTTCATCAAGGGAAAATTTTCACATTAAACTCATGGCATGCACCCGTTGAGGGAAATCCCTTTTAGAGTGATTTTCTTGGTGATAGGTATAGAAAGAATCAAATGCTACATTTCCTAAATTTATATTTAGGTTAGTTGGGGGGGGTTCAATTTATTTGAATTGCAGGTTTCTTTTAAAGAAAGGTTTATATGGCCTTTGGCCTTCGAATCCCTCCCCGACACTTCTTTTCATGTCTATGATTTCATTTTATAACTTCTTAACCATGCGTTGTAGGTATTCTATGTCTCTGTTACCCTTTTCAAGAGCTTGTTCTTATTGTTTCCCTAGGGGTCTAATAAGAAATAGACCTCTTTGGGGAGGGGGTTGAGCTTCTTTCTTGACTAAGGAGACCTGACTCTCTTTGCATCTTTTCATTTGGAATTCATTTTTTTTGGATTCTTCAAAATTATTGGCCAAGGTTCGTTTGGCAGCCCTCTTCACAAACATGGAAATAAAATGTGGGAGTGCATTAGCATATACCTCGATTTGCAACTCTTGGGTAGGTTTATATTTGGGATGGAATTTGTTCAAGATAGTTGTGGATCTTTGATTGAAATCTTTAACCCTTTATTTTGAACTCATGGTGGTGGAAAATAATTCAGCCATCAAAGCTCCTGTAGTAGTTTCTTCTGCAAATTTATCTAAAAAATCCTTCTGGAATTTCATCCATCTAGTTATAGATCCTACAGGAAAATTAAAATACCATGTGGAGGCCGAGTTCTCAAAAATATTGGGGAAAATCCTGCAAACTATGTCTTCATGTTGGACATTCATTAGCCAAAAAGCCAGTATGAATTTATTGATATGACCTTCAGGAAATCCCGAGGTCTTGGGGTCAAACTTAGGAAGTAACTTCTTTGGGTGTTGGGGAAGATTATGTACATTTCCTGGAATGGCCAAAGATTCTCTGGCCAACCAAGGTTGGTTTTTCTGAGGTGGGTTTCCTCCCTCTTCCTCATGGTCATTTTTTTCTTCCATATCTTCAGATTCTAAGTTAAACTCCTCCTCTTCTAAAAAATCGTCTGGTTCAAAGACGTCGACGGCTGGAGTTTCAGGGATCAGATTGAGAGGATGTTTGATTTTGGTGATTGAGAAATATATTAGGTCTTCTACTATGTGCACAAAAACCTGGTCGAGGCTATCAACCACTGGTATGCCTATTTTTTGTCTTTGAGAAACTATTGTAGCTAAAGACAATGCACCGATCTATTGGGTGTATGCTCTTGTGATTCTTCTAAATTGATTTAATTCCTCGTGAGTAAGAGTGTAAGGTATATCAGGGAACAATCATTATTCCTCGGGATAGGGTGAGTCACTCATTTCAGGAGTACTAAGTGTGTGTGGGTTTTCTTGGGAATGACTAGCCATGCATGTGGGCTATTTTGAATCTATAGGATGTCTGAAATATCATATGGAATATGTATTCAATCATTCATTCTTGAGGATATCCTTCTAGCGCTAATTCTGTTGATGGGTCCTAAATCCATTAAATTAAACAACATGACCCAAACATGCCACCGAGGCCCAATTAGACACTGCAACATTCAATAGTGGAATGGTTCTCTAGATCTTGCGATCCAACCTATTAATCGATGGGCTTTTCATTTTCTTGCGAAGGTGTCTCCTTCAGTTTAGAATTTCTCCTTTTGTATTTTTCTCTTAGGTGGGACCGATATAAGATGGAAGCCAGTATAAACCAACTTGACAACAAAATGATAAAAAGGTTTTAACTACTGGAGAAGAGGCTGATTTTGGGATAACCTGCTACTCAAGCATGCAGACAACAATTTTATACCACAAGCCTAGTACTAATACGTTAAACATGTGAGCATATAATTACTGTCTGAGATACTTAATTATTAGAAAGAAAACACATATGCAATAAATAATGGCACGTAAAATAATTTACCTACCTTAATATGATTGTTCTAGGGTTTCCTCTTGTTCATATAGGATCATGGATTTAAATTTGGTCATCGTAGGATCATCCATACTTTCCACAATTTCATCCCAATCCTCCAAGTTTTCTATGAAAATCTCATCTTCAAACCTGTCATGAGCATATGGCCAGTGGGACGATACTTGCGACGCATGCTTTGGGACTATACCCTTTGGGTCATGCTTGCGAAAATGTCCAGTCTGGAATTGGAACTCTAACTGGTTTAACCCTTCCTTCTTGGCTTGAGCAGTGTATTTTACTATGTAGAAACCAATATGGAATCCATAAGGTATGAATGCTCGCTTCTTATATTTTACCAGAGTAGCATATTAACCTTGCAGGATGGTCTAGTAGAAGATTTCTGCTACTACTAGTCAATCAGAAACATACACAAGTAATTGGTGTGGTTCTTTGGTGGCTCCGAAAACCCTGATTTATGTATCACGCTCATGCAGATACCTGTGGCCAACCTTTGATATCATCTTTCTGGCCACAACCGACAGTCTTGGGCACTCTTTTTTGAACAACATAAAATGAATGCACACAATGAATTGATCGCAGATTAGGGAGTAAGATTTCTTGTAGCTGTTCTCCCACAAGATGCTGAAATATACATGGACCGAGAGTTCTTAGGTGTGCCAACTAAAATTCATTCTGGCAAAGGCATTTCTAGCACAGATGACATCCAATAAATAAGAAGCCATGTAGAAGGATGGTGTCTCTCCTTCTTTTGGTGTCTGGGCCTATTGAATGCAAATGCTCAACTTCTTGGAAATGATGGCACCCCGATTAAAAACTCTCCCAGAAATGGCTACCATGTAAGCTAGAGGCATCCATTAGATATATTAGGGCCATTAGATAGATATCTGACTCTCTTAAGTTGGTCGTCGGGTACTAGTTGAAGGTCCGATTGGTGAAATTTTTATCCTCTCTCCACCACAAACCCATCACCCGGCTGGGGTCGTGTTTCTCATAGAAGATGATAACAAAATTGGTGTTCAGCCACTCCTCCAGGTCTTTGAGCTTGTAGTAATTATGAACCTCCACTAGAAGGATAACCCCGACACACTCGCCATTGTCATCATTGATCAAACATATTTATTTTTTAGTGTGGTCGATAAGCCACTTAAGGAGTTCTATGCAGGGGAATAATGGATTTTTGCTTGCTACCATGTGCAGGTACAACCTTTGTATATTCGGAAAAACTTCATCATCGAGTTTCCTCATATCTAGGTCATTGTGCGGGGTATATTCAGGGAATTCTTCCCGCTTGATCTTCTAGAAAAGTTCTCCCCAATGTGGGAGTATTGTCTTAGTCCCTATGCTAGCCTCTTTGTCTCCAAAGGCCAGAGGCTGAATGAAAACCTCCTTGGTGGATGTCTTGATGATGGGCACTGGATTTGGAGTAAATTCCAATTGTTTTTTGATCGCTAGGGAAAAACCTTCTCCTACATCTAGTTCCTTTATCTTTGACACTCTCAGAGATTTCCTAGTGGTTGGTTTTATTGGAGGCATTGTTCCTAGCATCAAAATTAATCTTTAGGGCATGCATATAGAGTAACATCGGATAAAAATGAATGAAGTGAAGAATAAAAAATCCATAGAATCATACATACCTGTAACGCTTGCTAAACCTGTTGTTTAATACTCACTGGACCTTGGAAACTTCTCCTGTATCGGTCGTCTCGCTCCTCTGGATGATTTGAACTTCTTTGTGCACGATGAATTTTTTTATGAACTGCTTGAAATAATTTAAACGGGGAAGAAACTATCATGTCGTATCAACCAATTAACTCGGGTTATGAGTGGAAATCAAATGAGATTTTCCATTGAATCCCTGCAATTCAATTCATCATGGGTTGATGGCGGAGGCATGGAAGGTGGTGTGCCCTATCAACAATTTCAAATGATTGATTTGATCCATGCACAAATTAATAACTAATCTGAGATTTGGAATTTAATTAGTTCTTTAAATGCTTCGGATCCAACGTATCTTAGCGCTAAAATGTCCCATCACATCACTTTCTTAGTGGGCATATCAGGGATCGGTGATACATGGTGAATGTTATCGTTGGTATCCTCCTGAGAATAACTTCCAACGCTGATTAATTTCTTCATACGGTGTTGACATGGAAAGACTGATTTGGGGTGTGACTTGGGCCTCAGGAACCAATAATGACTCAGGGGAAAACTATATCGTATGTTTAACCACTCTAGCGATGACAAATGGTGGATGAGGACAGGTGGTTTGATCATGTATCTCAATCAGAGTTGGGGGTTTCAACAATATGCATGTGTTAAAATAAACCTGGGATTGTTGATGCCAAAAGTTATCGGGGTCGGCGATCGGGGATCAACTTATCACGTCCTCTATGGGCTAGCTTTCTAAAACTCGTTGATGCCGAAAGGTATTGGGGATCAATTATCGGCGAAGCCTTTAGTTCTTTGTTAACACTTATTCTTTTAGCCTTTTTTCGATGCTGAAGGGATCGGTCATCAGTGATATCCTTGTGTGATTCCTGTCGCGAAAAAAAACTTCCTTTTGCCGAAACTAATGAGAATCGATGCTCAATGACTTCGGTTTTCTCGAGTTATTTTCTTTCATCTTTAATTCTTCCTGATGATGAATCTTTGAGCATGTCGAGGGAAAATTTTTGGCTGATGATTCTTTAATTAAATGTTAGTCTTTTAAGTTATGGTTTTTTGCATGTTCAAACAAACTTTGAGAGACTTAAATGAGAAACAAAATGATAAGCACATGCAAAAATTTTCATACTGAAGTCGAATTAGTTAGTGAAAAAGATCAAGTGGTACCCAAAATGTAAAATTTGACATCGAATTTTTAGGGTGTGTTGAGTGCTCAACACATTCTTGGGAAGGAGACAATTATCCACACCGATCATAAGTCACTGCAGTTCATGCAGACTTAGGGAAAATTGTAGAATGACTGCCATCAGAAGTGGTCCACATACTTGCAACAATTCCATATCAACATCAATTATAAGATAGGAAGCAACAAGGGAATCGTTGATTTCCTTAGCTACCCGCCAGTTGCAACACTCACCACAGTGTTAAACTCCTGTGGCCACGAGACCTCCGGATGGCCCCAACTCTATGAGAGAGATCCTAACTTTATTGCCACCTACCATATGTTAGGTGCAAAAAAAACTATCACTGATTTCCATAATCATGATGAGATGTTGTGCCATCTTGTCCATCTCTGTATTCCATCAAGCGAGAGAGAAAAGCTGATTTGGGAATCCCACTACAATCAGGTGGCATGACACTTCGGCGTAGAAATGAAAGTGGTCATTCTAAAACAACATTTCTATTGGCTGAAACTTTGATAATATGTGAGAAAGTATATCAGGTCCTACACTGCCTATGCCATTTACAAACCGACCATTAAGAAACAAGGAATGTAAACCCCTCTTCCTACTCCTAAAAGGCCCCGAGAATCCATCTCGATGTACTAGATGTTGGGCCTTCCATCAACCAAGCAAGGAAATGACTTTGTTTTTGTGGTGGATGATCATTTTTTTTAAATGGTGACTCTGGCCACCTACAATAAGAGATTCAAAACAAAGGTCACTGCCAAGATCTTATTCAAACAAGTGAGGGTACATTTTGGGATACCACAAACCATAGTATCAGATTGGGAAATTCAGTTCCTCATCACATTATAGTCGAGCCTTTGGTCACAATTGTACACCAAGCTCACCAAATCCACTTTCTTCCACCCCCAGAAGGATGGCTAAACTGAGGTCGTCAACTAGATTTCCGTGCATATCCTATGCATGTACAATTCCAAGTATCCCCACACATGGGATGAGATTCCTCCCTATGTTCAAAATATCTATAACAAAGACATACATAGCTCAAACAACCACAATCCCTTTCAGGTGGGGTTGGGATTTCAACCATTGGGTCCCATGGATGTTGCACTACCTCTTGGAGCCACCTAGGAAGACTCATACCATGCTCAAACTGAAGCTGACAAAGCTACTCAATTCATTGTGTGGATCCAATACATTTGCCAACAAGTTCGGGATATTTTGTAGAAATACAATGTCAAGTACAAAAACACCATGTGTTGGAAAACTCAGAATGGGGGTTGAATTAGTTCTTACTGTGATTAAAAAATTATTCCCATTTTAAACTCTTTGCAGAACACTCAATGATGATCACAATAATGCAGGGAGGTAAGCAAAAGAATATTCAACATCAATCACACACATGAAATATACAGAGACAGATATTTCCCAAGGAAACCCATAAAGGGAAAAACCTCTTCTTCTTGATATGATAAGTAATATTAATTTTTTTTACATTATCATTCTTGGGAGCTCCAACACCTCTTAAATCTACAACCTATGTTTTACAAGCTACAACTTGATGAGAGCATCAACTCTCTGGTTTCTCTAGCACCCACTAGAAGGAAGCACCAACTCCCTGGTTTCTCTAGCACCCACTAGAAGGAAGAACCAACTCCCTGATTGTTCCAGCACCAACTGGATGGAAGCGCCAACTTCCAGTTACATAGGCACCAACTTGTATAACAGAGAACAATAGTTCTCCCTTGCACCACCCTGCCACCCTGGTTTTTGTAGTTGTAACCAGATGGAAGATACAACTCCCTGTGTTCAAGAACCCACTTGAAACTCTGAGGACAATAGTCCTCCCTAACACCTCCCTACCACACTGAAATATAAATCTTTGTTTTTCATAAATTTATCACAGTGATACAATATTTATCAATGGCTTACCAGTCTCATCACTATTCTTCTACACTTCTCTGCTCTTCCTGCATCAGTGTCTTCCAACATGCATCTCTTGCGCTTTCTGTTCTTCTACCTTTTATTCTCTATGTGCCATGTCCATTCTATGAACTATGTCCATTCTATGCACTATGCCTCTTCTGTGCATTTCAACTACTAAACACATCCTACTTCTACTTGCATGAATCGCACTAAACAGTAGCAACAATCTCTTATTTGTTTTGCACATATTTATCATGCCAAGTCCTTTTCCAGGGAACACACTCAACTCTTCGTCCTCTCTTACAATCATCCTGAGTCTATTCTTCATCAGTGGTCGTTATCCTAAGATTCTTCGACTTCTTTGGCAATTACATTCTTCAACACATTTCCATCTATCAATTGTCTAAATGATGAATCTTCACTTCACTAGCAGTTACGCCGAGACTCTTCAGCTCCTCTAGGGATCAAAATCAAGCTCGTTGAATTCTCTAGAAGATACAATCACTCTGTTTTTGGCAATTACAATCAGTCCTTTCTAGCAGTTATAAAGAGAAATTTTGCACGCTCATTCCTTTGGCACCCTTCCCATTCGTGAGAAACTATTCACAGTAGGCGCTATCTTTTCTTGCTAAGCCCCTTCCCTTCATGTGACCATCAGCGGTGACCAAACACCTATTCAAAAGTCGCTTCTCGATTTATGTGTAGTGAGTGTTGGCTCTATTTCATGATATGACCTTGGGATTTTAAGCTTCATGTGACCACGCAATTCGGGTGCATCCATAGGTGGTTTGATGGAAACCATTTTTTCACCCTACAATTCACTACATGCCTCCATGCGTCCTTTCTCCTAAACCATGGTTTCAATTGTAGACCGCTCACAAAAAATTAAGACCCAAGCATGTTCTAGCCCTGCAATAGAGCACAATCGTCGATCTCATGATCTTAACAGTCCTTCTGAATGGATAGTTCAGATCTGTCCTCTCAATTATGTGGAACATATCTCACCTTCCTACATCAACAACTGATATTTACTTCATGATCCGGGGTCTGAGAGTTTCAGATCTCAAACCCTGTTGCTGCTAACTGGATATCTTCTGGAATGGAAGATTTGATGACATCTGTCCTCTTCTATGAATAGCTCTTCCATATTTCCTTTGTCCACGTGTGATTCTTAGTCTTAAATGATCATGTGACATGTGGCCCTCCAAACTAACAGAAGAGATCGATTTCGCCTTTCGGGCTTCGGGAGTTTCGACTCTCAAAATCCGCTTGCTCCTGGAGAATTTTACCCAAATTACACAATATAACGACGCGTGTCCCTTTTGGATCGATGGTCACAATCCCTTCGAGTATTCAGGGTTCAAGAATATCGACTTTTCAACCTTTCAACCTTCCTTTTCTTTCCTCCCAGAGCTGACAATCTACAGATGCGTATCCATTTCGGATCAATGATCACGATCTTTTCGGGTATTCTGGGTTCGAAATTCTAAAGTATCAATTGGAAATACTTAACTGATATTTCTCTAAAATATTTGATCAACTAACACGTACTCCCCTTGATGATCAATGATTGAGATTTGTCTTTAGATATTTTCATGTTCTCCCTATCCACAAAACTTTTGAAGTTGTGGATCGCGCGCCACCTGTCCTCAATGATGGATGACCCCAAACCACTTCAAGACTTCAGAACTTTGGCAAGTGCTGGTGACAAATATCCCAAAGTAAAACTCTCGGAGTGACATCACTTGATGATGTGTGATAACCCTAGTATCTACCACATGTCACTCGTATTTGTGATTTTCACGTACCTGAAATGTCGAATCAACTTGACACTTGTCGTTCTCCAAATGTGCCACATGTCCTTATTGTCATAGACTGCTGACATGATATATTGATGTGGTCTTCTGATGTGGTCTACTGACCAAAAGCACTGATCCAATAGTCCTTGTATGTCCTCCAAATCCAATGGTTCTGATTCATTTCAAATTTTCAGGCTCCGGGTTTTTCCAATCTCAAATTTTTTGGAGTGAAACTTCCTCGTATCTTTAAACCTGAACTAAATGTTGTTCTTCAATCATGATATTAGATCGATGTCTTGATATAACAGTGTTGCATATTTTCTAGCTTGCCCTGTCCTTCCATTTGAAAGTGATCTGATAGCTGATGGGAATTTGCATAATCGAATTCTCAAACGTTTTCCTCGTTTATCTTGTCCTTCCACTCTAACTAATCTAAAGGCTCAAATTATTCCTTGATCCAATGGTCGAGATCTATTCTTCGAGAAATTAGACTTCATTATTCATTGTTCTAGATCAATGGTCCACGCTCTCAATTTTTTCGACGACCGTGATCATATCGCGACCTCGCATGTTGGGTGTTTGAACATGATCCAACCCTCACTCTTCCAACTCCCTATATCCGAAAGACTCTATATCAATGGCCCATGATCCTCGATGATCTAACGGTCTATATCTTATTGGGACTTCACATTTCACGAAGTTGGAGGATGGATCTCGGCCATTATCCTCTTTGCAGTTATACTAGATCTGACAACTGTTGGTCCTTGATGCTTAGATCTAATGGATCAGATATTTAATACTACTGTGTGCTTCGTCTAGTCACTGGAATCTAATCTAACGAACATCTTGTATTCGGGATTGGTGATCCAATGACCATTTTCTCTCCTCCCCCTGAGCTTGCACATCCTCTCGACTTGGAAGAATTTCTAAGTGTCAAAGGTTCTTCGAGTCCTGATGACTTTGGGTTTTCTCTGTGTTTCTGAGAACTCTATCTCTCCTAAGCTTTGGTAATGGAATTAACTTCAACTCTAGTGCACACTTGCACTCTACGTGCAACTCAACATTATTCCTCCTGAGATTTGATTGCATATTGTTCACTTCTTCTCATGAACTTATGCTTTCCTTATTTTCCATAATTGCTTCTTTCCTCATTGCTTCTTTTCTTGCCTATAAACATACCATCAACATTGATGTTATTGCCATCAATGACAAGCACACTCTGCCTATAAACATTCCAAAAATCTCCCCATTTTTCATTGATGGAAACCCTTAAAGGCTGCACTAGTCTATTTGGACCTCCAACTGTATCATCCAGACCACTCCTTTTCTCCCCCTTTGACATCAATGTCAAAGAAAACATGCTACCCCTAAGTTGTTGAAGTAATTTTCAGAGGTATCAGATATTCAACAAATACATACTCCCCCTAACAGGATGGATTCTCTTATTTGAGTCCTGCAGAGTATTTGTATCTAACTCAGAGTCTTCTCCTTCTTATTCTTGGACATGTTCATCTTCAACTTCAGCTATGTCCTCTGTAGCAGACTCAATATTTATCGCCTCTCTTACTGGGACTCATTCATCAACCTTTTCTCGTTATAACTGAATGACTCCCTCTGTCATTCTTCTCTGATCTTCTATTACAACAACTTCATTTTTTCTCTATGATGCCTACAATCCAAGGCTTTTACGACCATATTCATCACAAGAAAAAATAATAACCATTAAAAAAACTCTCATACCTCCTTTGATTTATCCATGAAGGTGTCTCTCTTGTAAACTTACTTTGAGGTGTTTGAGTAGCTTCGAGGTGTCCTTCTTGATCTGATCTTCTAAATATTGTAGTATTTCTTTCCTTCTTTGAACATGAAGAATTGAGTCATACCTACTTTCCCATTTTACAAATGAAGGACTTACATCAAGTTTCTTAGTAGTAGAGATTTCTTCCTTGTTGTATCCAAGATCACATTTTTCGTTTGGTCATCTCTAACTATCCAAGATCTCATCCAGGATCATGAAACTGTTCAAGAAATTGATTTGGGTGTTTGACTTCTCAAACTTATTTCTAAGATTCACAACTTATGCTTCCATCTTATGACATGATTCTTCTTTTACTTCTTATTTTCTTGCATGAGAGGATTCAATATAACCATCATTATCTGTCCTTATTCCTTTAGCCACCACTTGTTATTAGTTTACATTTTTTACCTTACAATCTTCTTCAAATGTCACATTTCCTATTTTGCTTTTACTCATAGGCAAAAGCTTATCCTTGTCTCCAGTCATGTTCTTGGAACATCTACTGTCTATATTCCAAGAGTCCTTTTGTTTTTGAGTTGAATGTACTAGACCGCATTTTTCACTATCTTTCTTTTTCCATGTGCTGGCATTTCTAGCAAAGAGCTCTATCCTTGGATCTGCTTTGTAATTATTTAGATGGTAGTTTGTAGCTTTATGGCTGAATTTATGATAGTTCAAGCATTCAAGCTCATTGTTCAATAGGTCAAAGTGATTATTGCAATGTTGTATACTCATTCACTGTTTATTATTTCTTGACCTCCTCAGTTGCATGTCTCTAAACTTAATTTGACAATTTGCAATCTGTGGTTGTTTGTTACTTGGATGTCTCATTCTTTGTTGTGGAAGATATTTATTCCTTGGGTGTATTGATTTCTCATGTAGAAATCTTAAGGAACAATTTACATCTTTGTGGCCAAAGCTAGAACAGTAGAAACAATATCCATAGAAAAAATCTTTGTACCTGGAAAATGGTTGTCTTATTTGAGCAGGTCGATTTCTTCCATGCTGATGATTTCCTTGAGTAGAGGGTGTATTATTTCTTTTATCTACAGATTCAGTTCTGGAAACTTTTCCTTTACTCCTCCTTGGAAACTGATTATCTTCCTTTGTTTCTGCAGGTTTGTTGTTGTCATTGGTTATAGATTTAACAAACTTTATGGATGCTTTGTTTCTTGGCTGACCACTACTTGATCCCTCTTCATAACCCAAACTAGTTTTTAAATTTGGTTTCCTTTGCTGATTTAGAATGGTGGATAATCCTTCTGAGGCTTTGATGCTTGACAGATTTTGGTGATACAAGGCTTGAAACTTCTCCAACTCTTTCCTAGTTTTCACTACTTCTTCCAGAGTTTCACATCTTGCCTTCTTTTCTGATAACTGTTGTTTCACAATGTCTTCATTTTTATTTTCCTCTATTAATTCCACTTTTAGTAAAACAAAGTCTTCACTTTGTTCTTTACCATTCTTTCAAACTACATAAACATTTTTTTTTGTTTTCTCTTCTTAATTCTGAGTCTATCAATCTCTTCTAAAGAACTGATAACCTCTTATTCCAAGTCAACCAAAGTTTCTTCATTATTAACATCACTTCTTGTGCTTTCATTATCATAATACTCTTTGGCCATAAGCACAAATTAATTAACCTTATCTTCACAGGAAGAGTCACTATCTGTGTCTTATGAAGAGTCATCATTGTTTACACATACACTTTTCTTTTTACCAAATCTCTTGGATTTGTACTTCTCTTCACCTTCAGAATTATGGTCCTTATTCTTGTGTAGTCACTTAGATGCAAAGTGAGCTATCTTTCCACGGTTAAAACACTTGAAGGGAAACTTACATTGATACTTGCTTGATACTTTCTTCAGTCTTCTCACAAATTTTGCTTCAATTTCATCAAGCTCAGATTCCTCTTTCTTATCTGCTTTAAAATAATCTTCTCTAGCGGTGGATTTATCTTTACCTATACTCGTTTTATATTTAGTCAACGTTCCTAAAAGTTGATCAAACACCAAATCTTTTACATCATTAATTTCTTCTACAACAAAGACCTTTGGGTTGAATCTATCTAGAAGAGATCTCAAATTTTTCTGAACTAAAGAGGCTTCCTCAAATTTTTCACCAAGTGATTTCATTGCATTTACTAGTTCCCCAACTCTTAAGAAAAAATTATTAACTGTCTCCTCCTCATTCATCTTTAGTTTTTCAAACTATAATCTGTAGGTTTGAAGCTTGGCATCCTTTACCATCTCATTACCTTCATAACTACTAATGATTTTGTCCCACATTGCTTTAGTAGATTATGAGTGCATAACTTCTACAAATTTTGATTTTGCAAGCCCACTCAGAATAGCATTCATAGCCTTAGCATTGAAGCTGAATTCTATCTTGGCATTCTTATTAGTTAGTAAAAATGGCTTTACATAACCAGTATCTACCACATCCCAGACATTTGCACCTAAATCCATTATGTAGGTTCTCATCCTAACTTTCCAGAAGGAAAGGTTTTTTCCATTGAACAGGGGGGCCTTATTAGTTGAGGCTCCTTCATGGCTAGTCATGTTTAAATCTAGGATCTACCCTTAGATAAAAGGAACCAACATTGATACCAATTGTTGGACAACTAAGAGGGGGTGTGAATCAGTTGTTACTATGCTTAAACAATTATTCCCATTCTAAACTCTTTACATAAAACTCAATGAAGATCACAATAATGCAGGGAGGTAAGAAATATAATATTCAACATCAATCACACACATGAAATATACATAGATAGATATTTCCTAAGGAAACCCATAAATGGAAAAAACTATTCTTCTTGATATGATAAGTAATGTTTATTTTTTGTACATTATCATTCTTGGGAGCTCCAACTCCTATTGAGGCTACAACCTCTGTTTTACATGCTGCAACTTGTTGAGAGAGCCAACTCTCTGGTTTCTCTAGTACCCAGTAGAAGGAATCACCGACTCCCTGGTTTCTCTAGCACCCACTAGAAGGAAGCACCAAATCCTTGAGCATTCCAACACCGACTGGATGGAAGCACCAACTTCCCATTACACATGCACCAACCTGTATAACAAAGAACAATGCTTCTCCTTTACACCACCCTGCCACCCTAGTTTTTATGGTTGGAACCAAATGGAAGCTACAACTCCCTGTTTTCAAGAACCCACTGAAACTATAAAGACACAAATCCTCCCTAGAACTTCCCTACCACCTTGAAATATAAATCTTTTATTTTCATAAATTTATCACAGTGATACAGATTTTATCAATGGCTTACTAGTCTCATCATTGTTCTTCTACAATGCTCTATTATGCCTGCATCATTTTCTTTCTACACACATCTATTTCACTTTCTGTTCTTCTTCCTTTCATGCTCTATGTGCCATGTCCATTCTATGCGCTATGTCCATTCTATGCTCTATGCCTCTTCTGTGCATTTCAGCTACTGCACACAACCTGCTTCTTCTCGCATGAATCAAACTCAATAGAAGCAACCATCTCTTCTATGTTCTGCACATATTTATCATGCCAACTCCTCTTCCAAGACATACACTCAACTCTTCATCCTCTCTGGAGATCATCCTGAGTCTGTTCTTCATCAGTAGCCATTATCCTGAGATTCTTTGGCTTCTTTGGTAGTTACAGTCTTCAACGCATTTCCATCTCTCAATTGTATAAATGATGAATCTTCACTTCAATGGAAGCTACCTTGAGACTGTTGGACACACCTACCACACTTAGAGGGGGGGGGGGTGAATGAGTGTGGGGCTCTTTTTCCCAAAACTTCCCTCTTGCACAAAAACT
>ML782671.1:462277-486096 GCA_009831015.1 Picea engelmannii
TTCTTTGACTTTGGGGGCTTCAAGCCTTCATGTGAGGGTCCTTCATCTTCGTAAGGCCATAACTCTCAAACCAGGAGGAGTTATGTGACATTCCACATACCACCAGAAATGGCATGACAAGAACTATCCATCTAGGATAGTTTTACCAACAATTTCCTTGATCTTCATCTCATTATTCCTCATACAAGCATGGGTCCTCCAACCATTCTTCTAGGATAACTCAATCCGTAAAGCATCTTCCTGTGAGGGATTTCACCATAAGGGGACCACTTTGGAGTTCATCCATTTGTAAACCTTATCAATCATGATAAAACAATAATGAGTCATCTATACATTTTTCCAACAATGCATCATATACCAATGGAACCACATCGATCCATCTTCATCATGTATCAATGACAACTCATTGATCCATCTATGCATTCTCATCAAAGACAATACATATTATATTACATCAATGACATATGATCCAACAATATCCCAAGTAATCAAACCATTGGCATCAATGACAAACCATTGGCATCAATGACAACATGATCCAACAGAGACTCTTCAGCTCCTCTGGCGATCACACTCAAGCTCGTTGAATTCTCTAGAAGAAACAATCACTCTATTTATGGTAGTTACAATCATTCCTTTCTGGGAGTTACAAAGAAAACTTATGTGTGCTCATTCCTTTGTTGCCTTTTCCCTTCCTGAGAAAAACTTCACAGTAGGCACTACCTTTTCTTTCTAATTCCCTTCCTTTCACGTGACCATTGGTGGTGACCAAATGCCTATTCAAAAGGAACTTCCCGATTCCTCTGTAATGAGAACTAGCTCCATTTCATGATATGAACTTGGGCTATAATATTTATGTGACCACACGATTATGGTCGCGTCAATAGGCGATTTGAGGGAAACCCAATTTTCACCCTGCAATTCACTATGTGCCTCCATGCATCCTTTCTCCTAAACCATGGTTTCAATTGTGGCCCGCTCATGGAAAATTAAGACTTGAGCATGTTCTGGCCTTGCAATGGAGCATGACCATCGATCTCACGATATTGATGATTCTCCTGAACGGACGGTTCAGATCTATCCTCGCAATTCTGTGGACCAGATCTCATTTTCCTACATCAATGATCGAGATTTACTTCGTGATCCAGGCTCCATAAGTTTTAGATCTCAAACCCTATTGCTGCTAACTGGATATGTTCTGGAATGGAAGATCTGCTAACATTTGTCCTCTTCAATCAATGTATCTGCCTTATTTCCTTTGTCCACACACTATCCTTAGACTTCAATGATACTAACGGACGAGATCGATTTCGCCTTTCGGGCTTCGGGAGTTTCAATTCTCAAACTCCACTTGCTCCTAGAGAATTTCACCCAGAGTACATGATATAACGATGCGTGTCCCTTTTAGATCAATGGTCACAATCCCTTTGGGTATTCAGGGTTCAGGAATCTCAATTTTCCAACCTTTCAACCTTCCTTTTCTTTTACCCTGAAGCTGACAATCTACTAACGTGTGTCTATTTTGGATCAACAGTCACGATCTTTTCAGGTATTCGGGGTTCAAAATTATCAAGTCTCAACTGGAAATACTTAAGTGATATTTCTCTAAAATCTCATATCAGCTGACACATACTCCCCTTGATGATCAACGATCGAGATTTGTCTTAGGCGATTTTCACGTTCTCCCTATCCACAAAACTTATGAAGTTGTGGATCTCATGCCATCTGTCCTCCTCAACGATGGATGACCGCAAACCACTTTGGGACTTCAGAACTTTGGGCAAGTGCTGGTGGAAAATCTCCCAAATTAAAACTCCCGAAGTGACTTCACTTGATGATGTGTCATAACCCTAGTAGGTGCCACATGTCACTCGTATTTGTGATTTGCATGTACCTGAAATGTCGAATCAACTTAACACTTGTCGTTATCTGACTGTGCCATGTGTCCTTATTGTCATAGACTTCTTAGGTGATCTGATTATGTGGTCTTATTATGTGGTCTATTGACCAACAACACTAATCCAACGGTCCTCGTATTTCCTCCAAATTCGATGGTCCTGATTCATTTCAAATTTTCGGGCTTTGGGTTTTTCCAATCTCAAACTTTCTGGAGCGTAACCTCCTCATATATTTAAACCTGAACTAAATGTTGTTCATCAATCAGGATCTTATATCGATAGCTTGATCTGTCATCATTGCATCTCTGTTATATTATCCTGTCCTTCCACTTGAAAGTGATCCGATGGCTGACAAGAATCTGCATAATTGAATTCTCAAATGTTTTCCTCACTTATCCTATCCTTCCACTCAAACTGATCTGGCGACTCAGATTAGTCCTCGATCCAACGGTCGATATCTCTTCTTTGAGAACTTAGGCTTCGTTCTTCATCGTACCAGATAAACGATCCATGCTCTCCCTTTGATCGATGGATGTGATCAAATCATGACCTCGTGTGTCGGGTGTTTGAACATGAGACAACCTTGACTCTTCCAACTCCCGATATCCAAAATACTCTAGATCAATGTCCCATGATCCTCAATGATATAACGGTCTAGATACTATAGAGACTTCACATTTCGCGAAGTTGGAGGATGACTCTCAGCCATTAACCTCTTCATAGTTATACTGGATCTGACGATTGTTGTTCCTCAATACTCAAATACAACAGATCAAATATTTACTTCTCCTTTGTTCTTCCTCTGGTCACTAGAATCTGATCTAACAAACATCGGGTATTTGAGATTGGTGTTCCAATGACCATTGTCTCTCCTCCTCCTATGCTTGTGCATCCTCCCGACTTGGAAGAGTTTCTAAGTGTCAAAGGTTCTGTGAGTCTTGATGACTTTGGGTCTCGTCTACATTTTTGAGAACACTATCTCTCATGAGCTTTAGTAATGGAATTAACCTCAACTCTGGCACACACTTTCTCTCTACGTGCAACTCAGCGTTATTCCTCCTAAGCTTTGATTGTATATTGTTCTCTTCTTCTCTTGAACTTATGATTTCCATTTTTTCCATCATTGTTTCTTTTATTGCCTATAAGCATACCATCATCATTGATGTTCTTTTCATCAATGACAAGCACACTCTTCCTATAAACATGCCAACAATCTCCCCCTTTGGCATTGATGAAAACCGTCAAAGGCTGCGCTAGTCTGTTTGGACCTCTAACTGTAGCATCTAGACCACTCCTTTTCTCCCCCTTTGACATCAATGTCAAAGAAAACATGCTCCCCCTGAGTTGTTGTAGTACTTTTCAGAGGTATCAGATATTCAACCAATACATACTCCCCCTGACATGATGGATTCTCTTATTTGAGTCCTGCATAGTATTTGTATCTAACTCAAAGTCTTCTCCTTATGAATATTGGACCTGTTCATCTTTATCTTCACCTGTGTCCTCTTTAGCAGACTCAATATTTCTCACCTCTCTTACTGGGACTCCTTCATCACTCTTTTCTTGTCATAACTAAATGACTCCCTGTGTCACTCTTCTCTGATCTTCTATTAAAACAACTTCATTTTTCTTCTATGATGCCTACAATACAAGGATTTTATGACCATATTCATCACAAGGAAAAATAATAACCATTACAAATAGTCTCATACCTCCTTTGATTTATCCATGAAGGTGTCTCTCTTGTAAACTTACTTTGAGGTGCCTGAGTAGCTTCTGGGTGTTCTTCTTGATCTAATATTCTAAATATTGTAGTATTTTTTTCATTCTTTGAACATGAAGAACTTGAGTCATACATGCTTTCCCCTTTTACAAATGAAGAACTTACATCAGGTTTCTTAGGACTACATATTTATTCCTTGTTGTATCCAAGACCAGATTTTTCATTTGGTGATGTCTGACTATCCAAGATCTCATCGAGGATCATGGAACTGTTCAAGAAATTGATTTGGGTGTTTGACTTCTCAACCTTATTTCTAAGATTCACAACTTTTGCTTCCATCTTATGACATGATTATTCTTCTACTTCTTCTTTTCTTGCATGAGAGGATTCAATATCAACATCATTATTTGTCCTTATGCCTTTAGCGACCACTTGTCCTGAGTTTACATTTTTTACTTTACAATCTTCTTCAAAGGTCACATTTCCTATTTTGATTTTACTCATAGACAAAAGATTATCCTTGTCAACAGTCATTTTCTTGGAACATCCATTGTCTATATTCTAGGAGTCCTTTTGTTTTTGAGTTGAATGTACTAGACCACATTTTTCACTATCTTTCTTTTTCCATGTGCTGGGATTTCTAGCAAAGAGATTTATCCTTGGATCTGCTTTGTAATTCTTCAGATGGAAGTTTGAAACTTTGTGGTCAAATTTATGACAGTTATATCATTAAATCTCATTGTTCAATAGGTCAAAGTGATTGTTGCAACATTTTCTACTCATTGATTGTTTATTATTTCTTGACCTCCTCAGTTGCATGTCTCTAAAATTAATTTGACAATTTGCAATCTGTGGTTGTTTTTTACTTGATTGTCTTATTCTTTGTTGTGGTACTAGATATTTATTCCTTGGGTGTATTGATTTCTCATGTCTAAATCTTAAGGAACAATTTACAACTTTGTGGCCAAAGCTAGAACAATAGAAACAATATCCATAGAAAAAATATTTGTACCTGGAAAATGGTTGTCTTCTTTGAGTAGGTCGATTTATTCCATGCTGATGATTTCCTTGAGTAGAGGGTGTATTATTTATTTGATCTACAGATTCAGTTCTGGCACCTTTTCCTTTACTCCTCCTTGGTGGCTGATTATCTTCCTTTGTTTTTGAAGGTTTGTTGTTGTCATTGGTTGTAGATTTAAAAAACTAGATGGATGTTTTGTTTCTTGGATGACCACTACTTGATCCCTCTTCATAACCCAAACTGGTTTTCAACTTTGGATTCATTTGTTGATTTAGAATGGTGGCTAATCCTTCTCAGTCTTTGATGCTTGACAAATTCTAGTGATACAAGGCTTGAAACTTCTCCATCTCTTTCCTAGTTTTCACTACTTCTTCTTCCAGAGCTTCACATCTTTCCTTCTTTTTTGATAACTGTTGTTTCACAATGTCTTCGATTTTCTTTGCCTCTACTAATTCCACTTATAGTAAAACAAATTATTCACTTGGTTCTTTACCATTCTTTTCAAACTACATCAACAATTGTTTTTTTTTTCTCTTCCTAATTCAGAGTCTATCAATCTCTTCTAAAGCACTGATCAACTCTTCTTCCAAGTCAACCACAACTTCTTCATTATTAACATCACTTCTTGTGCTTTTGTTATCATAATCCTCTTTGGCCATAAGCACAAAGTCATTAACCTTATCTTCACAAGAAGAGTCACTATCTGTGTCTTCTGAAGAGTCATCATTTTTTACACATTAACTTTTCTTTTTACCAAATCTCTTGGATTTGTACTTCTCTTCACCTTCATATTTCTGGTCCTTATTCTTGTGTGGACACTTAGATGTAAAGGGATCTATCTTTCCACAATTAAAAAACTTGAAGGGAAACTTTCATTGATACTTTCCTGATCCTTTCTTCAGTCTTCTCACACATTTTGCTTCAATTTTGTCAGGCTCAGATTCCTCATTCTTATCTGCTTTAAAATAAGATTCTCTAGTGGTGGATTTATCTTTACCTATCCTCATTTTATATGCAATCAGCATTCATAGAAGTTGATCAAAAGCCAAATATTTTAGATCATTAAGTTATTCTATAACAAAGACCTTTGGGTTGAATCTATCTGGAAGATATCTCAAATTTTTCTAAACTAAATAGTCTTCCTCAATTTTTTCACCAAGTGATTTCATTGCATTTACTAGTCCCTCAACTCTTAAGAAAAAATTATTAACTGTCTCATCCTCACTCATATTTATTTGTTCAAACTGTAGTCTGTAGGTTTGAAGCTTGGCATCCTTTACCTTCTCATTACCTTCATAAATACTAATGAGTTTGTCCCACATTGCTTTAGCAGATTCTAAGTGCATAACTTTTACAAATTCTGCTGCTGCAAGCCCACTCAGAATAACATTCATAGCCTTAGTGTTGAAGATGAATTCTAGTCTGTCATTCTTATTAGCTAGTAAAACTAGATTTACATAACCAGTCTCTACCACATCCCATACATCTACACCTAAATCCATTATGTTGGTTTTCATCCTAAATTTCTAGAAGGCAAATTTGGTTCCATTGAACAAGGGGGCCTTATTATTTGGCCTTACTTCATGGATAGTCATGTTTAAGCTCTAGGATCTACCCTTAGATAAAAGGAATCAACACTGATACCAATTGTTGGACAACTGAGAGGGGGGGGTGAATCAGTTGTTACTGTTCTTAAACAATTATGCCCATTTTAAACTCTTTACATAACACTCAATTATGATCACAATAATGTAGGGAGGTAAGAAATATAATATTCAACATCAATCACACACATGAAATATACAGAGATAGATATTTCCTAAGGAAACACATAAAGGGAAAACCTCTTCTTCTTGATATGATAAGTAATCTTTATTTTCTGTACATTATCATTCTAGGGAGCTCCAACTCCTCTTGAGGCTACAACCTTTTTTTTACAAGTTGCAACTTGCTAAGAGAGCCAACTCTCTAATTTCTCTATCACCCAGTAGAAGAAAGCACCAACTCCTTGAGTGTTCCAGCACCAACTGGATGGAAGCACCAACTTCCAGTTACACAGGCACCAACCTATATAACAGAGAACAATAGTTCTCCCTTGCACCACCTTGCCACCCTAGTTTTTATGGCTATAACCAGATGGAAGCTAAAACTCCCTGTGTTCAAGCACCCACATGAAAATATGAGGACAAAGATCCTTTTTAGAACCTCCCTACCACCCTGAAATAAAAATCTTTTCTTGTCATAAATTTATCACAGTGATACAGTATTTATCAATGGCTTACCAGTCTCATCACTGTTATGCTACAATACTCTTCTCTTCCTGCATCAATGTCTTTATGCATGCATCTCTTGCACTTTCTGTTCTTCCACCTTTCATGATCTATTCACCATGTCCATTCTATGCGCTATGTCCATTCTATGCGCTATGCCTCTTATGTGCATTTTAGCTGCTACACACAACCTACTTCTACTCGCATGAATCACACTCAATAGTAGAAACCATCTCTTCTTTATTTTGCACATATTTATCATGCCAAGTCCTCTTCCAAGGTATATACTCAATGCTTCATTCTCTCTGGCGATCATCCAGAGTCTTGTTTTCATTAGTAGTCGTTATCCTGAGATTCTTCAGCTTCTTTGGTAGTTACAGTCTTCGATGCATTTCCATCCGTTAATTGTCTAAAGGATGAATCTTCACTTCACTGGAATTAACCTCAAGACTCTTCATCTTCTCTGGCGATCACACTCAAGCTCTTCGAATTCTCTTCCATATACAATCACTCTGTTTATGGAAGTTACAATTAGTCCTTTCTAGGAGTTACATAGAGAACTTATGTCTGCTCGTTCCTTTGCCGCCTTTTCCTTTCCTTAGAAAAACTTTGCAGCAGGTGCTAGCTTTTCTTTCTAAGCCCCTTCCTTTCATGTGACCATCGACGGTGACCAAACGCCTATTCAAAAGGTGCTTCCCGATTTCTATCTAGTGAGCACTAGCTCCATTTCAAAATATGAACTTGGGATATAAGTTTCATGTGACCACGTGATTGCAGCCGTGTCCATAGGCGGTTTGAGGGAAACCCAATTTTCTCCCTGCAATTCACTACATGCCTCCATGCATCCTTTCTCCTAAACCGTGGTTTCAATTGCATCCTGCTCATGAAAAATTAGGACCTGAGCATGTTCTGGCCCCACAATGGAGCACGAACGTCGATATCACAATATTGATGGTGCTCCTGAATGGATGGCTCATATCTATCCTCTCAATTCTGTGGACCAGATATCACCTTCCTACATCAATGATTAAGATTTACTTTGTGATCCGGGCTCCGGGAGTTTTAGATCTCAAACCCTGTTGTTGTTGACTGGATATCTTTTGGAATGGAAGATCTGCTAATAGTTGTCATCTTCAATTGACAACTATGGCTTCTTTCCTTTGTCCACATGGGATCCTTAGACTTCAATGATCAAGTGACATGTGTCCCTCCAAACTAATGGACAAGATCAATTTCTCCTTCCGAGCTTCGAGAGTTTTGATTCTCAAACTCCACTTTCTCCCAGAGCATTTCACCCAGAGTCCATGATCTAATGATGCGTGTCCCTTTTATATTGACAGTCACAATCCCTTCGGGTATTTAGGGTTCAAGAATCTCAACTTCCAACCTTTCAACCTTCCTTTTCTTTTACCCCGGAGCTGAAAATCTACTAACACATGTCCATTTCAGATCAATGGTCATGATCTTTTCTGGTATTCAGTGTTCAAAATTCTCAAGTCTCAACTAGAAATACTTAAGTGATATTTATCTAAAATCTTAGATCACTTGACACGTACTCCCCTTGATAATCAATGGTCGAGATTTGTCTTCAGTGATTTCCATGTTCTCCCTATCCACAAAACTTATGAATTTGTGGATCTCGTGCCACCTATCCTCCTTGTCGATGGACAACCCCAAACCACTTCAAGACTTTGGAACTTTGGGCAAGTGCCGGTTGAAAATATCTCAAAGAAAAACTCCCAGAGTGCTGTCACTTGATGACATGTCATAACCCTAGTAGCTGCCACATGTCACTCATATTTGTGATTTGCATGTACCTGAAATGTCGAATCAACTTGACACTTGTCATTCTCTGAATATGCCATGTGTCCTTGTTGTCATATAATGATGATGTGATCTACTGATGTGGTCTTCTTACGTGGTCTATTGACCAACAAAACTGATCCAACAGTCCTCGTATTTCCTCCAAATCCAATGGTCCTGATTCATTTTGGATTTCTGGGCTTTGGGTTTTTCCAATCTCAAACTTTGTGGAGCGTAACCTCCTCGTAATCTTAGATCAATGGCTTGGTCTGTTAGCGTTGTCGCTCTACTAGCTTATCCTGTCATTCCACTTGAAAGTGATCCGATAGCTAATGGGAATTCGCATAATCAAATTCTCAAATGTTTTCCTCGCTTATCCTATCCTTCCACTCAAACTCATCTGATGACTCAGATTAGTCATCGATCCAATGGTCGATATCTCTTCTTTGAGAACTCAAACTTTGTTCTTCATCATGCCAGATCAATGGTCCACGCTCTCCTTTTGATCGACGACTATGATCAAATCAACGACCCATGATCCTCGATGATCTAATGGTCCAGATATTATCAAGACTTATCATTTTGCAAAGTTGGAGGATGGCTCTTGGCCATTATCCTCTTCGTAGTTATACTGGATCTGACGACTGTTGGTCCTTGATGCTCAAATACAACGGATCAGATCTGTACTTCTCCTCTATGCTTCCTCTGGACACTGTAATCTGATCTAACAAACATTGGGTATTTGGGATTGGTGATCCAATGACCATTGCCACTCCTCCTTCTAAGCTTGCACATCTTCCTGACATGGAAGAGTTTCTAAGTGTCAAAGTTTCTATGATTCTTGATGACTTTGGGTCTCGTCTACATTTCTGAGAATACTATCTCTCCTGAGATTTGGTAATGGAGTTAACCTCAGCCCTGGTGCAAACTTGTGCTCTGCATGCAACTCAATGTTATTCCTCCTCAACTTTGATTTCATATTGTTTGCTTCTTCTCCTGAACTTATGCTTTCCATGTTTTTCATCATTGTTTTTTTCCTCATTGTTGCTTTTCTTGCCTGTCAACATACCATCATTGTTGATGTTCTTGCCATCAATGACAAGCACACTCTTCCTGTAAACATGCCAACAATCTCCCCCTTTGGCATTGATGGAAACCGTCAAAGGTTGCGCTAGTATGTTTGGACCTCCAACTGTAGCATCCAGACCACTCCTTTTCTTCCCCTTTGACATCAATCTCAAAGAAAACATGCTCCCCTTGAGTTGTTGCATTAATTTTCAGAGGTATCAGATATTCAACCAATACATACTCCCCCTGACAGGATGGATTCTCTTATTTGATTCCTGCATAGTATTTGTATCTAACTCAAAGTCTTCTCCTTCTAAATATTGGACATGTTCATCTTCATTTTCAGTTGTGTCCTCTGTAGCAGACTCAATATTTATAACCTCTCTTACTGGGACTCCTTCATCCACATTTTCTTGTCATAACTAAATGACTCCCTGTGTCACTCTTATTTGATCTTCTATTACAACAACTTAATTTTTCTTCTATGATGCCAACAATCCAAGGCTTTTATGACCATATTCATCACAAGGAAAAATAATAACTGTTACAAACACTCTCATACCTTCTTTGATTTATCCATTAAGGTGTCTCTCTTGTAAACTTACTTTGAGGTGTCTGAGTAGCTTCTGGGCATCCTTCTTGATCTGATCTTCTAAATATTGTAGTATTTCTTTCATTCTTTGAACATGAAGAACCTGAGTCATACCTGCTTTACCCTTTTACAAATGAAGGACTTGCATCAGGTTTCTTAGGAGTACTGATTTATTCCTTGTTGTATCCAAGACCAGATTTGTCATTTGGTGATGTCTGATTGTCCAAGATGTCATCCAGGATCATGGAATTGTTCAAGAAGTTAATTTGGGTGTTTGACTTCTCAACCTTCTTTCTAAGATTCACAATGTTTTCTTCCATATTATGACATGATTCTTCTTCTACTTCTTCTTTTCTTGCATGAGAGGATTCAATATCAACATCATTATCTGTCCTTATGCCTTTAGCCACCACTTGTCCCAAGTTTACATTTTTTACCTTACAATCTTCTTCAAAGGTCACATTTCCTTTTTTTATTTTACTCATAGACAAAATATTATTATTGTATCTAGTTATGTGCTTGGAACATCCATTGTTTATATTCCAGGAGTCCTTTTGTTTTTGATTTGAAATCACTAGACCACATTTTTCACTATCTTTCTTTTTCCATGTGCTAACATTTCTAGAAAAGAGCTTTATCCTTGGATCTTCTTTGTAATTCTTCAGATGGTAGTTTGCAACTTTTTGGGCAAATTTATGACAATTATAGCATTCAATATCATTTTCCAATAGGTCAAAGTGATTGTTGCAACATTTTCTACTCAATGAATATTTATTATTTCTTGACCTCCTCAGTTGCATGTCTCTAAACTTAATTTGACAATTTGCAATTTGTGGTTGTTTGTTACTTGGTTGTCTCATTCTTTGTTCTGGTAGATATTTGTTCCTTGGGTGTCTTGATTTCTCTTGTCTAAATCTTAAGGAACAATTTACATCTTTGTGGCCAAAGCTAGAACAGTAGAAACGATATCCATAGAAAAACTCTTTGTACCTGGAAAATGGTTGTCTTCTTTGAGCAGGTCAATTTCTTCCATGCTGATGATTTCCTTCAGCAGAGGGTGCATTATTTATTTCATCTAAAGATTTAGTTCTAACACCTTTTCGTTTACTCCTCCTTGGCAGATGATTATATTCCTTTGTTTCTACAGGTTTGTTATTGTCATTGATTGTAGATTTAACAAACTTTATGGATGCTTTGTTGCTTGGTTGATCACTACTTAATCCCTCTTCATAACCCAAACCGGTTTTCAACTTTGGATTCCTTTGCTGATTCATAATGGTGGCTAATCCTTCTGAGGCTTTGATGCTTGACAGATTATGGTGATACAAGTCTTGAAACTTCTCCAACTAAAACTACTTATTCTTCCAGAGCTTCAAATCTTGCCTTCTTTTCTAATAACTATTGTTTCATAATGTCTTTGATTTTATTTTCCTCTACTAATTCAACTTTTAGTAAAACAATCTCTTCACTTGTTTCTTTACCATTCTTTTCAAACTGCGTCAACAACTATTTTTATTTTCTCTTCTTAAGTCTGAGTCTGTCAATCTCTTCTAAAGAACTAATCAACTCTCCTTCCAAGTCAACCATAGCTTCTTCATTATTAACATCACTTCCTGTGATTTCATTATCATAAGCCTCTTTGGCCATAAGAACAAATTCATTAAACTTATCTTCATAGGAAGAGTCGCTATCTGTGTCTTCTGAAGAGTCATGATTGTTTACACATAAAGTTTTCTTTTTACCAAATCTCTTGGATTTGTACTTCTCTTCACCTTCAGAGTTCTGGTCCTTCTTATTGTGAGGAAAATTAGATTCAAAGTGACCTATATTTCCACAGTTAAAACACTTGAAGGGAAACTTTCCTTGATAATTTCCTGATCCTTTCTTTATTCTTCTCACAATTTTTTCTTCAATTTCATCAGGCTCAGATTCCTCATTCTTATCTTCTTTAAAAGAAGCTTCTTATTGGCACAGGGGCATACCCAGGGTTCAAATCCAAGAGCTCCCCAACAAGTCCTAAATACTGACCCTTTTGGCTACACCTGCGAAGTAGATGCAGTCTCACCTGAAGCAGCTATGGGGGGGTTGCAGGACAGAGATGTCTACAACCAAGGGAACTATCAAGTGGATCCAACAAGTTTTTGTCTGCGCTCTTAGCTAGCAGATCTCTTTCTTCTTCTCTCTATCTCTTCCCTCCCTGTGCACCCAGCTGCAGGGTTGATCTTCACACCCAACAAAATATCTTACAATACAGAAGGCTCTCATACTCAGCACTTCTCTCTCACCTAATATTACTCACCCAATCATACAACAACAATAGCAACAACAATGAAAACCACTAGATCGAACCTTCTTCCCTCATGTAGGTTCTTATTTAAACATTACAATATCTTATAGATACCCTTAGGCTGAAACCTAAGTGTCAAAACCCTAAATACCAAAACCCTAGGTGTTTAAAATCCTAGGTCAACTTGACCCGCATTTTCGGGCTTCGCCAGCCTATCTTTCCTTCCTTCTCACGCGGTGCTCCAAAGCATCTGATGGTGGATTTTCCCTCTTATTGGGTTGTCCATGATTTTTCTTCCTTGATGATCTATCATCCTCGATCTCCTCATCCAACATATTTCTTTCTCAAACTTCTCTCCATCTTCTCTGCTCTTTTTCTCACTTCGACCCAATAACAGTCACTATGTCTTCCGCAAAGTTCACATTTTTCCTTTTCTCCCTTGTTCTTTGCTTACTTCCATAACCAAGGGCCAACAAGCCCCCAACACTCACTTGTGACTCATCCCAAGGAACTTCATATCTGATGCTTTTGTTGTACTTCGAATTCATACTACACAGTGCAACCTCTTCCTTTTGTTTTATGCCTCCTCTACTTCCTTGTGTAGATTGTATTTTATGTATCTGGTACCCTGTTTCAACTGCACCTGGTACCTAGATCCTTTTCCTTATGCTTTTACTTATATCTATGAGGCAACTGGTCATCATAGTAAACTTCAACCTGCTCCCATTCACTAATCATTCCTTCCATTCTCCCTTCAAAGTCTTCAACTACGTGACTCCTCCTTTTGTAACATAAGCGACCTCATATAGCCCAAGCCAATGGATTCTGAACTTCCGCAGATGCTTGATGAACTTATTGTCATATACCAATATTAGATCACCTTGCTTGAATGTGTTCTTATTGATGTGTCTGTCATGATAGGCCTTCTCTCTTTCCTTCTGTACCTGCTGATGAAATCCTGCAACAAATCTATCTTCCTCTAGTTCGACCAACTGTACAAGACTCTCTTGAACAATGCCAGTGTCATCCATATCTATAAAGGAAACAATTCTTAGGCTTGGTACCAAATATTCCATTGGCACAATGGCTTCGAGACCATAAACCAACTTGAAGGGGGTCTGCATTGTTAACTTATTACAAGTGGTTCTATACGCCCAAAGTAATGTTGGTACTCTTAAATCCCAGTTATCCCTGTTCACACTGCAAATATTCATCAGCGTTTTCTCCAAGATCTTGTTGAATTCTTCCACTGTCCCATTTGCTTATGGATGGTAGGGTGTGCTCTTCTGATGGAGGATTGCAAATTCCTTAGTCAGGGCTTCAATGGTTTTATTTATGAAATGTATTCCTTGATCACTCATAAGGATATTTGGGCATCCCAACCTGGTTATGATGTCATCAAATATGAAGCGCGCAGCCGTAGTTGCACTAAATTCCTTAACTGCTCTTGCTTTGGCCCATCTGGTCAAGTACTCTGTTCCTGTAATTATGTATCTTTCTCATGTGCACTTTCCTGGTGGGTTTATAGGTCCCATGAAGTCAATGGCCCATTTCTCAAATGCTTGTAGGGTTATATGTGGTGCTAGAGTCATTTCATATCTTCTATATGGTTTCCCAACTCTTTGGCATACATCGTAGGCTCTATAATATTCTTTAGCATCTCTGTGTAAGGTAGGCCACCAAAGGACAGATCTAAGAACCTTTTGTGTAGTTTCTTTCCCTCTGTAATGTCCTCCTGTGATGCCTTCATGAGATTCCATGAGGATAACCAATCATTCTTCCTCCATAATGCATCTTCTCAATATCTCATCAAGTCCCATCTTTTATAGTTGTCCAACTATAAGTGAAAAATCAGCAGCGCGCACTACTAGTTGTTTCTTCTGAGGAATTGTGTACTAGCTAGGGGCCATTCCTATTGACAGGAACTGGACTATCTCTGTGAAGTGGTCATCAATATCTCTAATGGCTAGTAACTGTGCATTCGACAATGTATCCTCCAAACTAGTTGGCTCTTCTCCATGTTCCAACCTCAACAAGTGGTGAGGACCTTTGTTCATTCTTCCTGGCTTTACTCTGATCTCAAATTCATATTCCTGAAAGAGAAGAAGCCATATGCATATTCTCCCCCCCAACACTTTCTTGTTGACTAGGTATTTCAGTGCAGAGTGATCAGTAAACATTTTAAAGTGCCCTCCCAACAAGTAGTGGAAAAATTTATGCAGCGCGTACACCATGGCTAACCCTTCTCTCTCAATGGTGGTGTAGTTAACCTCTGTTGTTGATAGCTTCCTACTAGAAAATGCTAATGGATGGTCAATGTCTCCTTCACGAGGTTGTGCTAACACAATTCCTAATTCAATGGAAGATGCATCAATATGCACATGAAACTCCTTGCTCCAATCTAGAAAAACCAGAATGGGCACAGTAACCATTTTATGTTTCAGTGTATCGAAGCTCTGCTAGAATTCTTCTGTCCAACTAAACTGAAAATATTTCTTCAAAATTTTATCCATGGGTGTTGTAATATAGGAATATACTTTAATGAACTTCCAGTAATATCTTGTGTGTCCCATCACAGTGCGCAATTGTTTGACTGAAGTAGGAGGGGGTAGATCAACTATAATGGAAATTTTAGATGGATCGACAAACAATCCCTTCTTGCATACAATATGACCTAACAACACTCCAAACAGTGAGAAGAAGATGCATTTACTCATATTCAAGGCAATTTGACACTGTCTGGATTTATCCAACATTAGCCTTAGACATTCAATATGGTTTTTCAATAAGCTAAAAATAGTCCAATCATCAAAATATGCTTCTATAAATTTATGCAAGAACTCCTTGAATTCTTCGACCACCACCCTGGAAAATATGGCTGGGGAATTCTTCAATCCCAATGGAATTAATGTATATTGATAGGATCCCCATTCTGTTGCAAATTTGGTCTTGTGGCGATCTTCCTTGGCAATCCGGATCTGATGGTATCCTGAAAATCTATCTGTAAAAGAATATACTTCCTGGCCTCCCACATTATCTAATACTTTGTTAGTGAATGGCGTAGGGAAGGGGTCATGCAAAAAATCATCTTTCAGCTTTCTGAGATCTACAAATATCCTAATCTCTCATGTCTTCTTATATTTCACCACCATGGGGATAATTCATTATGATTCTTCAACAAGTTCTATAATCCCAGCTTCCATCATTCTGCCAAGCTCAATCTTTAATTTCTCCTTATATTTAGGGTTCAATCTGTAGGGTCTCTGTCTGACTGGTCTTGCATATAGTTTCAAAGGGATCCTCATCTCTCCCACAGGACCTTTAATTCCCTTCATATCAGTGAAATTGGTTGGAAACAAGTCCTAATATTCATGCATTAATTCTGTAATCTTGTCAATAGTGGCAACATCCCAGTAATCCCCAACATTTGCAAGCTTTGGTGTCTATTATGTTCCAATATTGACCTTCTTAATCTTGATTGGTTGTCCAATGAATGGTAACTCGACTCCTATTCCTTCCACATCTCTTTGTGTTATAACCCTAAAATGCACCACACAGGCTTACCTGGCATCAGGCCAACTCATGCCTCTTCCTAGCCAAAGCCATGCTGAACAAAACCTCAAAAAACCACTTAAATCAAGCAACCCACGCCCTAACCTCTCACTAGGCGCGTTGGACTGCTTGCTGGTCTTCTATTGCATGCGGGTGACCGTGGGCTAGCCCACTACAGCCCGCGGTTACCTAACAAAGCAAAAAATCAGGAAAGTTTCCGCCGGGACGAAGAGCTTTTTGTCATTTAACTGGAACTCCCAGCCATGCATGGCCGAGAGTTCGCCAAAAACCCTAGCTCCTTCTAGCCTATAAAAGGAGTGGTAGGGGTACTATTCAAAGGGAGGAAAAATTATAGCAAAGAAACTCTGCCAAATTGCCAAGTCCATTATTGTCCCAACCCTTTAGCCTTTCCTCAAGCTTTAGGAGAAATTCAAGCAAAGCAGTTGGAGGTCAAAGAAGAGGAAGAGCCCAAGATTGGGATCGAGGAACGGTGGCCGATCTCTAAAATCATTGTAAGTTGATTCATATTGAGATTAATGAAAAAGATACTTTTCCTGTCCCGAATACATGAGTCTCATCTATGTTATGTGATTTATGTTTTATCTCTAACCCTCTAGTAGATCAGTAGCATGCATGCGTAGTTTTGTCTTGATTGCAGGAAGCTTTGTGGAAGGAGCAGCAACATCAAGGAGATAAAAGCTCAACGGAGGATCTACTTCAACCATCGATAAAAGGTTAGTTGATTCTTCCCGTGTTTTCCTTAGAAAAAGGGTTATAGGTTTGGGTAGGAGGTTAAAAGTTATTCTTGAAGGGTCATGATCTACGTACAAGTTTAAAGCCCTAGCTTGTTAGTTCGTAGGGTAGAATACCCCACAACAGAATTGGCGACTCCACTGGGGACATTTTACTCTTAGGGTTTCTGGATTTGGTTAAAGATCTTTTGGGTAGTTTAAAGAAGTTCAATTTTTGTTTCTTTGTTTATTTTGTTGCCTGTTAGGTCAATGCTAGTAGGGAACCTGGTTATCAATACCAGTTTTCCTTGATTGACGCTTGACATCCATTCTCGGAACACACAGAGGTACCCGCGGCCTGCAGAAGCCCTGCCTGCGGGTAACCCGCGCCCTAACCTTCTACAGCCCGCGGTTGACCGCTTGCTGTAGTGGTTTCAGTAGCATGTAGAGCCCAGGAAGCTTAAGAGGCAGTCTCCTCTTCCCTGTCAGAAGTTTATCTTCTCAGGGGGATTTTTGGATCCTGTCTGGGTTCTGATTTGTTTACTGTCTTGCTTTCAGTCTGCCTTGTTGTTTTAGTTATTCTTAGCATTTGTTTTCTTTTTTGCAAATTTTTCGTTTTCTGTTGAAGTGCCAGCATCCAAACCTTTCAAAGACCCTGGTTGTCAATACCAGAGGCCTCTTTCAGGTCTAGGCTGCCTGTGTTTGATTTTTTTTCTCAGATTTTATACCTACTCGTGGGCTACTTCAGTTCTGAGCGCGGATACCCGCGTGTTGTTTTGGTGACCGCGTGCTATATTGGTGACAGTCGCGGGCCTGTTTGGTAGCTTTTCAGCTTGGGTGGGGCAGTCATCCCCTCCTGTGGTGAGAAGAGCTCCTCTCAGGGGCAGAGAGTCTGGAGCTGCACAGTCAGCAGGTTAGGGCATCTTATCCTTAGCCTGTATTTGTTAGTGGATGTTTTGATAGAAAAGAAAAAAGAGAAAAAATATTTGATTTATGGTTTTTAGGCAAGTGTTAGAATTGGTGTTGTTGTGATTTCTTTGTTGCATTTTTGTGCTCTGATTCTGTTTTCGATCTGCGCTTTAAGCCATATTTTTTTTTTATTCTCTTGGTTTTGTTCTTGTCATCATTTTTCCTTGTTTTGTTATTTTACAACGAAATAAAAAACAATTTCCTGTTTCATTTTCTTCTTGGTTTGAGGATTGTGTTGTTGCATCAGTAGCTTGGAAAGAAGTCTTGTTGCATAAGTTTTTGCAGTGCATGTCTAGTATAAGTAACTCACAGATATGAGTGAAAATCCTTCATATTTATTGCATAAAAACTTAGTAATTTCAGAAAAAGAAGTCTTTCTTGTTGAAAAGTTGCTGGTTTTGCATTTTATCAAAAGTTTGTTTCCAAGCATTTTTGGTGCATTTTTCTTTGAGTCTTTTTACACACCATCAGTTTCACTTCCGCACCTTGAGATTTAAAAAGCCCGTTAAAAGAAACGCTAAATAAAATCAAGTAGACTTTTTTGTTTGTAGGGTGCAGCCACTAGCTCAGGAATAGGGCCTTGGAATAGGTTGGAGAGTAAATTCTCCAAGGCCACCCAAAATAAACATTGGAGTATGTCACTTAGGGAGTGTAGAAGTCCAGTTACGGAAAGTTATTCAGGACCCCCCTCTAACACAGGGGCTAAACACGAGGTCGCGTAAGGAAAGGCAGCGGAGATAACCCCTCTAAAGCTGAACCGAGCTTTGTGGAGAACACATATAGAGGATCTGTTAACGGATTTTGTCGTTTGCACTTGCCACAGAGCTTCGTGGGTCTCGAATCCATTCGAGGTCCTCAGTCGTCTTCCAGAACACTTGCTCTCAATACCCTTGATAGGTTTCGGGATTGATACCCTGCTCATTGTGGTCTACCCGACTGTCGACTGTACCTGCCTGATAGTTGTTCACATGCTGGCAAACTAGTTGCCTATCTTTTCTAGGGACATACACAGGTGACTGCGGGGGTATACCGCGGTACCTGGGACAGACATCGGACCAACGCTTTGCAGAGTAGACCCGGAGGGTGCTTCCGTATTCGAGTTGCACTTGCACCGGTAAGGTACTCTAGTGTTGGTTGTTGTAACTGTTCTTCCAACTAGTTTAGTGCTTGCTTGATTTATCTTCTAGGGGCTTTCTTTTAGTGAGTGTTACTATTTGTTCATGTAGAATACCTTAGCGTGTCGTGAATCTTCTCACACAGTGGAGGATTCAGAGCTCCGCCGGTCACGAAGGCTTCTGGGCCTGCCGCTGGTGATACTGGAGCCACCCCCGCCACCCTTGAGGCAGAAGTTAGACCACCGAGGGTCTTTCGAAGCAACCGGGGCTTTTGATCCCAAACAACCCCCCGAGGAATTGACCGCCAATATTGGATTGGTGGAAACCTCAAAAACTGATACTGGGCCAGACATTATTGTGCCAATTCAATTTTACGAATGCCTATCAGCGCCTAACCCAGTTATGGAACAAATCTCTGGGAATTCTTCCATTCCTATCACTATTGTTACCACAGGAGAAGCTTCTCCTAACTTGCCTTTGTCAGCGGTCCGGGCCACCACGGTCTCGGCCGCAACTACGTTGCACAGTGGACCGACCCCATCTATGGTGACAAGCACACCTCTTTACACACCTAGTGCGACAGGCGCTCCGTTTTCATACGGTATGCCTAGTTTAGGTACTAGTCCTGTACTCACCTCCTCTACTTTACAGACTTTGGGTCTGGGGGCAGGGAGCTCTAACGCTCCTCTGCAAGGTCAACTCGGGGGAATTCCTGTCCCTTTCAATGCTTTTCCTTACGCTGGAGGTCATATCCCTCCTTCATCCCCTTCGCTCGGTGGATCGCATCAGCAGTCTGCCGGGAATCCTACACACACAAGTCCTTTTGGAGCTGGGAGTCAAGGAACACCTATGCAAACTCAGTCGGTAGGTTCGTCACCATTTCTCTGGAATGGGACGTTTGGTAATAACACTTTAGCATCCGCTGCTTTCCCATCTGGGGGCACACTTGTTTTTGGACAGTTTACGCCGGCACAGGGTACTATTCCTACGCTGGGGGCACATATACCAGGACCTTGGAACTCAACACAAGGATCCATTCCATCCTCTGGAATGTCGTTCTGGGGTAACTCTTTCCACAGCCAGTGGAACCCCGGACAGACCTCTATGCCTCTTCCATTAGGACAGGCATGGGGTAATCCATCCCAAAGTCCATCAAACACGATGAATGCCCAACATCCTATGTCCTTCATGGGGAATCAGCCAACGATGTCTCCCCAAATGAAAAACCCTTACGCTGGTCAAGGCAACGGTTTCTACCAAAACCTTGGCCAGCAACAAAACTTTTCCTGGCAACCTGGTGCCAGTCAAACCCCAGGACTCTTTTATCCTAGCTATCAGTAGCAACCTAAACTCCCTTTCTTGGTGACGTTACACTTTCCGGATTTAACACGGTTGTTGAATGATCCTATCTGTCACGATCCGCGTTGGCCTCCTATGCCGACGAAGTTACCTTCAGACATCCCAAAGTTCGAAGCCAAGCCTAATGAAGATCCAGGTGATCACGTGACCACTTTCCACTTGTGGTTTTCATCTAACTCACTGAAAGATGACTCCGTCCAGTTGCGATTGTTTCAACGCACTCTTATTGGCAGTGCCACGAAATGGTACATAGAGATTGATCGTTCACGATATTCCTCTTTTGGCGAACTGGCTATGGCTTTCCTTAACCATTTCCAGTTACCTGTGAGATACGACGCCGGCACAGAGTTGCTAGCCAATTTCGAGCAGACGTCAGCGGACCATATCTCGGATCATATTCGAGAGTGGCGACGCCGAAAGAGTCTTATCAAGGTACCCATCCCATCAGCATTCCTGCTTGAGTGGTTCCTTAAGTCTTTAGTTCCGTAGTTATCCAAAGACGTCGCAACTTTAGGGGTCGTCTCTGAGGAAGAGGCCATCATGAGGGCTCAACAGTTTGAGGTTATCTATTCTCAGTCTGGTCTATTGTACACCATCCTACCGGATGCACCAAGATCAATTCTGGACAAAACCAGACAGAGAGTCGGACCACATGCCGATGGTATCGTTGGTTCGGCACAAACCAAGCCCACTGAGAAATTGACAAAACAATTGCAGCAGTTATCCATACAACACCTAGCGGCCAGCCAGACTACTGCTTTGGCTACTCCTCCTACTCAAACGTCGGAAGTACACTCTGTACAGACGACTAACCCAAAGGCCAACCAGTAGCCCGAGGGGAAGAAAAAACAACGTAAGAAGAGTAAGGGGGATAAAAAACCGAATGATAACGCTGGCGAGGGCACCACAGAAAGGAAGAAGGCAAGGTACCTGTGCAACCTATGTGCGGAAGACCACCCAACCCATCTATGCCCTCGATTTGCCGAGGCCCAGAAGTTTGTCACACAGCAACAACAAGCCATGTTGACTAACCCCTTCCAGCATGGGCAAAATTTAACTCAAGCCTCCGCAAGTACGGAGGGGGGCAGCCACGAAAACTGTCCTCCCCCAAATATTTCATCTTCCGCAAACGTTTATATGATGAAAAGTGATGCTTTCATTGCGACTCGAGCTCACGATTATAGCAAACCAAGCACCTCGGAGAAGGGCAAAGAAGACGAGATCCCATCTCTTCCTCTACAGATCGAGAAGACATTGGGTGAAACAATGACTCGCATCCCAAAAGGTGCGTTTAAACTAGCTTCTCATAATCCAAACGCAAGGGCCGCCCAGAACTACTCTGTGGTGGAAGATTTGTCACAAACCCCTTGTGCTATGTCCGCTTTGGAAGTCCTCCAAAGTTTCCCTGCTCAAAGAAAAGCCTTGTTAACTGATTTAGGCTCTACTGAGACTTGTAACCTGGGAACAATCATGTTAGATACGACTGACTTGAAACCTCGTTTGCCTTACCACGTCGCATTTCAGATAGTGGTGTCTCACCCCACGAAAACCTTTACGCGAAATATCTTCCACACGGTGGTAGATGAGGGCGCTTCGACTTGCCTTATGTCGTTAGCATGTTGGAAAGCCATTGGCCAACCTGAGTTGTCTCCGTCACCTACTCTTCTCACTGCGTTCGATGGTCATTCTTTTCGACCGCATGGCATCATCCCTTCTTTCCCTGTGCAGTTAGGGGGAAAGACCGTGTGCATCGAAGTAGAGTTAGTTGATGCCCCCATCGATTACAATCTATTGTTAGGTCGTAGTTGGACTTACGCAATGCAAGCGGTGGTCACTACAGTTTTCCAAGTCTTACTGTTCCCACATGAAGGCCGGATAGTGACTATTGATCAATTGTCCTTCTCTCGACCTGACCCAGCCTTGGGGGCATCCACGGTTCCCATGGTAGATAATCCTCAAGCCGGTGTCGTCAATGTAGGAGTTGTTTTGTGCCCATATTTGATGGGTACCTTCGATTACCCACCTCCTCAAGGCGATGTCAGGTTTATATCGACTCACCACAAGGTTGATATTTTCCATATTTCGTCATTTCGCACGACTTACTTTCAGGATCCGTGGACTCTTCCTCCCCCATCAGCCATGATGGATGAGACAGGGCAAGCCGGCATGGCCACGCCTTTGTCGGTCGCTGAAGTAGCATACTCTTTGGTCCAGCAAGCTTCAACTACTCCTGATCCGATTCCCGCACCAGAGTTGGATCCACTCCTTGAGCCTATCTGGGCTCAGGATTCTCTTGTCAACACTGATTCGTTAGAATTAGTCTTGCCTTCTGACAAAGCCATAATCGAAGCAATGACCGGTCCAGACAAACCCTGGGAAGATCTTCATCACAGATCATACTTCCTCCAGGCATTACATCGAATCGAGGCAGGAGAATTCACTATCACCATGAAGGGAGATCAGCCTTGTCCCATTAACCTCTTGGCTACACAAGATATTTATGCTGAGGGCAATATGGCGACTATCGCTGAAATGATACCTATCAATATCTCTCGAACCCCCGGCGTCGTGGAGAATTTCTTCGTCGGAGCGGATTGCTCCCCCGAAGAGATTCAGATTTACACGGATCTTTTCAAAGAATTCTGTGACGTTTTTGCTTGGTCTTATGAGGAAATGCCAGGCATCGATCCGAAAATTGTTGAACATGAGATCACTACGTATCCGGACGCTAAGCTTGTTCAATAGAAACTTCGTCCAGTTAATCCAAGGAAGGCAGTAGCTATCAAAGCTGAAGTTGAGAAATTTCTTAAGGCAGGGTTCATATACCCTATCCACTTGACTGAATGGGTGTCAAATCCCGTGCCAGTCGATAAAAAACAAGGCACGATTCGTGTCTGTACCGATTTCCRTGATTTGAATAAGGCATGTCCGAAAGATAATTATCCAACCCCATTCATCGACCAGATCATTGATGAGTGCGCTAGTTGTGAAGCCTTTTCATTCATGGATGGTTTCTCGGGTTATAACCAAATCCAAATCAAACCCGAGGACCAACACAAAACGACATTCATTTGTCCATGGGGTACATTCGCCTATCGAAAAATGCCTTTTGGTCTCAAGAACGTTGGAGCCACTTTCCAGCGGGCCATGTCTTTTTCGTTTCACGACCTCAAACATATAGTCGAGGCATATCTAGATGATTTAGCATCACGCTCTCGCAAGTGAAAGGATCATCCTACACACCTCAGACTCATCTTTGACCACTGTCGCTACTTCCAAATTCGCTTAAATCCCAACAAGTGCAGCTTTTGCGTCACGTCAGGATGTTTGTTAGGGTTCATCGTTTCAACAACGGGGATCATGGTCGATCCTCTTAAGGTGGAGGCAATAGTACAGTTGCCCCCCCCACGCACAATTTTACAACTTCAAAG
>ML782671.1:506858-546589 GCA_009831015.1 Picea engelmannii
AGGGGGGGGGGGGGTGAATCAATTTTTACTGTGCTTAAACAATTATGCCTATTATAAACTCTTTATAGAGCACTCAATGACGATCACAATAATGTAGGAAGGTAAGCAATAGAATATTCAGCATCAATCACACACATGAAATATACAAAGACAGATATTTCCTTAGGAAACCCATAAATGGAAAAACCTCTTCTTCTTGATATGCTAAGTAATATTTATTTTCTGTACATTATCATTCTTGGGATATCCAACTCCTCTTGAGTCTACAACCTCTGTTTTATAGGCTGCAACTTTATAAGAGCACCAACTCTCTGGTTTCTCTAGCACCCACTAGAAGGAAGCACCAACTCCCTGGTTTCTCTAGCACCCACTAGAAGGAATCACCAACTCCCTGAGTGTTCCATCACCAACTATATGGAAGCACCAACTTCCAATTACACAGGAACCAATCTGTATAACAGAGAATAATTGTTCTTCGTTGCACCACCATGCCACCCTGGTTTTTTTGGTTGCAGCTAGATGGAAGCTACAACTTCTTGTGTTGAAGCACCCACTTGAAACTTTGAGGACAAAAATCCTCCCTAGAACCTCCCTACCACCCTGAAATATAAATATTTTCTTTTCATAAATTTATCACAGTGATACAGTATTTATCAATGGATTACCAGTCTCATCATTGTTTTTCTACATTTCTCTGCTCTGCATGCATCAGTGTCTTCCTGCATGCAGAATTTGTTCTTTCTTTTCTTCTACCTTATATTCTCTATGCGCCATGTCCATTCTGCTATGTCCATTCTATGCGCTATGCCTCTTCTGTGCATTTCAACTGTTGCACATAACCTGCTTCTACTCACATGAATCACACTCAACATCAACAACCATCTCTTCTCTGTATGCACATATTTATCATGTCAAGTTCTCTTCCAGGGCATACACTTAGCTCTTCATCCTCTCTAGCGATCATCAGTGGTCGTTATCCTGAGATTCTTCGTCTTTTTTGGAAGTTACACTCTTTGACACATTTCCATTTGTCAATTGTCTAAATTATGAATCTTCACTTCACTGACAGTTACCTTGATATTCTTCAGCTCCTCTGGTGATCACACTCAAGCTCATTGAATTCTCTTGTAGATACAATCACTCTATTTCTGGTAGTTACAATCAATCCTTTCCAACAGTTACAGAAAGAAATTATGCACGCTTGTTCCTTTGGCACCTTTTCCCTTCCTTAGAAAAAACTTCGTAGCATGCTATAGCTTTTCTTTCTAAGCCCCTTCCTTTCACATGACCATCAATGGTGACCAAACACATATTCAAAAGGCACTTCCCAATTTCTGTCTAGTGAGCGTTGGCTCTGTTTCACGATATGACCTTGGGCTATAAGCTTCATGTGAACACGCGATTGCGGGTGTGTTCATAGGAGGTTTGAGGGAAAACTTCTTTTCTCCCTACAATTCACTATGTGCCTCCATGCGTCCTTTCTCCTAAACCGTGGTTTCAATTGTGGCCCACTCACAAAACATTAAGACCTAAGCATGCTTTGGATCTGCAATGGAGCATGGCCTTTGATCTCATGATCTTGACATTGCTCCTGAATGGATAGTTCAAATATTTCCTCTCAACTCTATAGACTGGATCTCACCTTCCTACATCAATGATTGAGATTTACTTCGTGATACAGGCTTCGGGAGTTTCATATCTCAAACCTTGTTGATGCTGACTGGATATTTTCTAGAATGGAAGATTTGCTGATATATGTCCTCTTCAATCAATGGCTCTACCTTATTTCCTTTGTCCATGCACGATCCTTAGACTTCAATGATAAGGTGACATGTGGCCCTCCAAACTAACAGACGAGCTCGATTTCACCTTTCAAGCTTCGGGAGTTTCGATTCTCAAACTCCACTTGCTCCCAGAGCACTTCACTTGGAGTCCATGATCTAACAACGCGTGTCCCTTTTGGATCGATAGTCCCAATCCCTTCGGGTATTCGGGGTTCAGGAATCTCAACTTTCCAACCTTTCAACCTTCCTTTGATTTTCCCCTAGAGCTGACAATCTACTGACACATGTCCATTTTGGATCAACGGTCACTATTTTTTCGGGTATTCGAGGTTTGAAATTCTCAAGTCTCAACTAGAAATCCTTATGTGATATTTCTCTGAAATCTCAAATAAACTGATGCGTACTCCCCTCGATGATCAACGATGGAGATTTGTCTTCGACGATTTTCACGTTCTCCCTATCCAAAAAACTTCTGAAGTTGTGGATCTCATGCCACATATCCTCCTCGACGATGGATGACCCAAAACCACTTTAGGACTTTGAAACTTGGGGCAAGTGCTAGTGGCAAAGCTCCCGAAGTAAAACTCCTAGAGTGACGTCACTTGATGACGTGTCATAACGCTAGTAGATTCCATGTGTCACTCGTATTTGTGATTTGCACAGACCTGAAATGATGAATCAACTTGACACTTGTCATTATCTGACTGTTCCATGTGTCCTTGATGTCATATACTACTGAAGTGATCTACTTATGTGGTCTTCTGACATGGTATGATGACCAACAATACTGATCCAATGGTCCTTGTATGTCCTCCAAATTTGATGGTCTTGATTCATTTTAAATTTCTGGGCTTCAGGTTTTTCCAATCTCAAACTTTCCGAAGCGTAACCTCCTCATATATTTAAACCTGAACTAAATGTTGTTCGTCGATCAGGATCTTATATCGACGTCTTAATATGTCATCATTGTGGCTCTATTAGATTATCCTACCCTTCCACTTGAAAGTGATCCGACAGTTGATGGAAATTCGTATAATCGTCTTCTCAAACATTTTCCTCGCTTATCATGTCCTTCCACTCAAACTAATCTGACGACTCAGATTATTCCTTGATCCAATGGTCAAGATCTCTTCTTCGAGAACTCGGACTTTGCTATTCTTCATGCCAAATCAATGGTCCACACTCTCCCTTTGATTGATGGTTGTGATCAAATCATGACCTCGCATGTCAGTTGTTTGAATGTGAGCCAACCTTGACTCTTCAAACTCTCGATATCTGAAATAATCTATATCAACGACCCATGATCCTCAGTGATCTAACGGTCCAGATCTTATCAAGACTTCATGTTTTTCGAAGTTTGAGGATGGCTCTCGACCATTATCCTCTTCGCAGTTATACTAGATCCGACAGTTGTGGGTCCTCGATGCTCATGAAATTCCCCCGGCCATCCATGCTGGGCCACGCTACACCAGATAAATATTTCGTTCTCTCTGTGGAACATACTGTAACATACCCAGTATCCAACTGAGCTATGTCACATAAATTTTTCGAACTGCATGCAATTAAAATATATACACATAGAACTCTTGCAGAAACATATATACAAAATGTAAAAAACCAAATACATCTCTAAATGCACGAATTCATAATGAAATAATAGTAAACATATACATGTAGCATATACAGGAAATAGCCATAAAAATAAACACAGTTATAACTGCACATATGATAACCCATAAAAATAAGCACGTAAATAACAATGCAACATATAAATTTATCACACAATTGGCACTTTTCTTGGTAAGAATGTCACCAACTATGTGAAAACCTTCCACAAACCTCCTAGCCTTAGACCACACTGTTCATCACTCTCAATAGTGAGTCACCCCCAAGCTGGGACTAAACTCCACTCGGGTAGAGGGATTCCTAACCAGGATAAAGGCTCATAGACAACAGGAAAGACTCTGTCTTAGGCGCCAAATCAAACTAACAACCTATAGTCCCTCATTACCCACATGCCTGTCCCACCCAAGAAGTGTGTCCCTTCTCTACTCAATAGTCCTTCGGCTACCCCACTTCCTTTCTGGGCTTCAACAACAGGTCAGATAGGAAGTCTTAGAGCACAGAAGCTACAGTTTAGCACCTTCAAGAAATCAATTCTCGACAATTATCTCTACTAGATAATTTCTCACAGGCCTGACAACCCACCTCTTCGATATACCATGGGCCTAAAAACCCGCTTCTTCAATCCATCTCCCAATCTAACCAGATACACCAAAACAAAATGGCTATGGATACAGGTTCAGGTAGAGTCATGAAGATACGAAGGATAGCTCAATGGTGTGTGCATGCTCATGGATGATTGACTAGATGACTGAATCATGGAAGGAATGATGGGAAGAGTGATGGAAAATATGGGAAAATGAACTAAGTCCCAACAATATGCATGCATTCCCCAACTAGACACTTGTCATGTTGGGATCTACTTTGACCTACTTGTCCCCAACTTTATAACTTAGGACAAAATAATTATCCATACTTTATGATTTAAGAAATATTAATATAATATTCCTTTTTGGATTAAGCTCCCTAGCCTAGCCCCTTTTCCTTAACTTTTAGGCCCCTCCCTTTCCCTAGTTAGTGTATTTTAGTCTCCCATCTCTTTTATCATGGTCGGTCTACATGTAGCGATGTATTTTATATTAATTATGAGACATATACAAAAATAGGCGCACTAGCCTTTAACATCTAGGATCTTTGGCCTAATCAAAACATAAGAATCCTAGTTTATAATAACTGGCTCACCATCCTATAATACACAACATATACACAAAAGGCTACCTGGCCTCAAAATCACATGCACTTAATTTGTTGTGTGAGGTATCCAGGAATGTGCACACTTCATCATTTTACTATGCAGTACAAGCATGCACTATGCCATGAAATGTTCATACAAAATGATATCAAACAACTCACCAGCTTAAGTACATTTTCATTTAGATTACAATTGGGTTCGTCCTAGGGATATTACAATCCCCTCCCCTTATTTATGCATTGTCCCCAGTGCATCATGTACCCATATACAAAAAAATTTCAAAAATCCTCAAAACGATGTAGGTATTCTGCCTGCATTGCATCCTCATGCTCCCAAGTAGCATCGACGGAACCGTACCAGGTCCATTGGAACTTTACAAGACCTATGGCTCGATTCTGGAGCTATGTTATTTTTCGATCCAGAATATGCACTGGATGCACTTGAAAAGCGCCTTCTTACTCCACCTGAATCACATTCCAATCAATAACATGATTAGCATTAGGTATATATTTCTTGAGTAATGATACATGAAATACATTATGAACAGACATAGATGAAGGCAATGTAATCATATAAGCCACTGGACCAATCCTCTCTAGGATTTCAAATGACCCACAATAGCGAGCTACCAACTTTGAAAAATTTCCCAACTTTAGGGAACTTCTATTGGCTTTCACTTTCAAGAATACATGATCACCCACTTTAAATTCCCTATGATTTATGCCCTTATCAGCATAAATGTTTTGCCTGTCTTGGGTAACCTTTAAATTTTGTTTTATTTTTATCATTTTCTCCTCCATTTCCCTGAGAAAATCTGGCCCAACCACTGCTCTATCTACTGGGTTATCCCAACTTACTGGTGTGTTGCACTTTCTACCAGAAAGTGCATCAAATGGGCTCATCTTTAGAGATGCTTGGTACCCATTCTTATAAGAAAACTCTACCAATTTTAGGTAGTCTTCTCATTTTTATGGTTTATTCATCACATACATCCTTAACATATCCTCAATCACTTGATTCACTCTCTCTATTTGATCGTCTGATTTTGGATGATAAACTGTACTAAAATTGAAATTTGTTCCAAATCCATTAAATAATCCCTTCCAAAATTTTGAGGTAAATTTTGGATCTCTGTCAAACACAATTGTCTTGGGTATGTCACGTAATCTAGAAATTTTCTTCATATAAACATCAACAATGTTGGATGCCTTGTGAGTGAGCTTAACTGTGATAAAATGGGCAGCCTTAGTAAGTTTATCTACCACTACCATGATAGAATCATGTTGCTTGTTTTTTCTAGGAAGTTTGGTAATGAAATCCATTGTTACAACTTCCCATTTCCACTCAGGAATGGGTAATGGCTGTAGAAAACCAGCTGGGTGTCTATGCTCAGCCTTTACGATTTGACATTCCAAACATTTGGTAATAAAATCAACTACTTATTTCTTCATTTATGGCCAATAATATTGGATCTTGACAATTGCAATAGTTTTCTGATATCCCGGGTGCCCAACATAAGGCACATTATGGATTTCTCTCAATATCATTTTTTTTCAATTCCTGAAAATTTGGTACATAAATTCTTCCCCTGTACATGACAATTTCATCATTATCTAGCTTGTAATCTTCAATTTGTTGTTGCAAATTACCTTGCTGTAATTTTGCCACTAATTCCTTGTATTGCAAATCTGATTTGGCAGCCTTTGTAATTTTGTCTTTCAAATTTGATTGGTACATGCTAATGGATGTAGCATGCAATTCATGTACTCTTCTTCTCAGTGCATCGACCACTTTTTTCTCTTTTCCCTTGATATGCTTTATATCAATGTCATATTCACTTAGAAATTCTAACCATCTGGTTTGCCTAGCATTTAGAGTTGGCTGATCAAATAAATATTTCAGACCATTATGGTTTTTTCTTAGCTCAAACATTTTCCCCATGAGGTAGTGTCTCCATTTCCTCAAGGCATTCTCTATGGCTTCCAACTCCAAATCATGAGTGGCATAGTGTATTTCATGCTCTTTCAACTTCCTTGATTCATAACATATAACAAACCCATTTTGACTGAGGACTCCATCAAGTCCCTCTTTACATGCATCTATGCATACAATGAAGTCTTCATTTGGGTCTGCAATCCTTAATATTGGAGCACTTGTTAATAATTGTTTCAAGTGTTGGAAACTCTTTTCACAATCCAATGTCCACTAAAACTTCACACCTTTTCTTTGCAAGGAAGTGATTGGCTGTGCAATATTTGAGAATCCTTCAATAAATCTCTTGTAGTAGCCTGCAAGGCCCATGAATGATCTGACCTCTATCACATTCTTTGGCACTGGCCATTCTCTAATGGCTTCTATCTTTGCAGGATCCACTGCTATCCCATCCTTTGAAATGATATGCCCCAAATAATGAATTTGCTTCTAATAAAATGAGCACTTTCTCAATTTGGCATACAATTGATTCTCCCTTAATACTTGCAACACCATCCTCAAATGATGTTCATGCTCTTCCTCTGACTTCTAATATATAAGAATGTCATCCAAAAAGACAATGACAAACTTGTCTAAATATTCTCAGAAAACACCATTCATTAAGCACATGAAAACAACTAGTGCATTTGACAACCCAAATGGCATCACTGTGAACTCATAATGACCATACCTTGTCCTGAAGGTGGTCTTGCTTATATATTCCTCTTTAACCCTTACCTGATGGTATCCTAACCTGAGATCTATCTTTGAAAAGATCTTTGCATCCTTCAATTGATCAAAAAGATCATCAATCCTTGGCAGAGGATACTTGTTCTTAATAGTCACTTTATTCAAATGTCTGAAATCAATGCACAATATTAATGTCCCATCTTTCTTCTTCATGTACAAGAGTGGGGCACCCCAAGGTGACACACTTGGGTGTATATACCCCTTCTTCATAAGTTCTTCAAGATGCATTTGCAACTCCTTCAACTCTGGTGTACTCATTCTGTAAGGAGTCTTTGAAAATGGAGTTGCTCCAGGCATTAAATTTATAGAGAAATCAATATCTCTCTTTGGGGGTAGTCCTGGTACCTCCTTGAACACATCTTCAAACTCTTCTAAGAATGCATGATCTTTCGAATTTGGCACCTTATCTTTAGGTGTCTCTTCCATATGTGCTGCAAATATTTGACACCCTTTTCTATAACATTTCTTTAGCTGCAATGCTGAAATTTCTCGGATGGTTACTACCCTGGGAATTTTCTGCACCTTCCTTAGGGTCCCTTCCTCATCCAAGAAAGTAAATGCCTTTTTATGATAGTCTAGGATGGCATGATTATGGTCCAACCAATCCATCCTAATTAGACAGTCATAAAAACCTAAAGTAAATGTGTTCAAATCTTCCTTGGTGGTCATTCCATTCACGTCTATAAGACATGACTTAAACATCTCATTAAATTTTCTTTTGGCTCCTATAGCCAGTTGCACCAACCAAGATTTCCCATGCTTGCTTCTTTGAAAATGAAATCTTTCCACCATCTTAGGATCTATATAACTATGACTAGCTCCTGAATCAATTAAAATAACAATGGTTTGGTTGTTGATCATACCTTCCACTTCAATCATATGTGACTAATACTTTGCTTGCTTCTTGTCCAGGGTTGCATAGATCCTTGGTACATTTCTTCCCATGTCCTCCACTTTTTCATTTTTTTGAACATTGTGAACAATCCTCCCTTTTTCACCTCTATGAGGACAATCTATAAACATGTGATCTCTTTTAAAACCCTAACATTGAATAGGTGGTTGCCTAGGCCTTTGACCCCATGTTTATATCGCTCTAGGCTCTCTAGGAGTTTTTTGTCCCTGTGGATTATTTATGAAGAATGGTGGATTATCTCCCTTCTTCCTCTAATCCATCTTGAACTTATTTTTGTATTCCCAAGATTATGGGAAAGTTGGCCTTGATTTTTTCTCATCATATAAGCATTTATCTCGCCTTGTGGTCTCCTCCAATGTCTTGGGATCATCATACTATATTTTGTCACTGATGAAGGATGGAAATCCACTCAAATACCTTTGAATCTTGACTATCTCATCCTTGATTAAAGAGACATACTTCAACAGTTCTAAAAATCTTCTCTCATATTCATCAATGGTCATACTCCCAAAATTGAGTTCAAAGAACTCTTTCATTTTCTTGTCATAGTGTCTCTTAGTCAAGTATTTATTCTCAAAATACTTCTTGAATTCGTTTTTTTAATGTGTTGCATCTGCACAAGTTGATCCCATCACATGGATGCCCTTCCCTTGAGTTGATAGATAGAAATCCTACCTTTTGTATGAGAAGAATAATTATGTAATTGAAAATACTTTCTCATGCCCAACAACCATGTCTCTGTATCTTCATCCTTTTTTTTCTCACCATTAAATGTAGGAGGTTTGATTTTATTTATTTCTCCTCATAGCTCATCCACCCCAGACCCCTTATGATTCCTGACAGGAGATGGACTCGAGCTACTATGTGCTCTCTTATTGGAATGCCTCAGGGAGTGGTGGTGATGTCTACTAACACTTATGGCTCTTCTTTTCTCATTAAGAGGCCTGTGACTTCTAGATTTGCTTGAGCCACTCTCCTTATCCAACTTCTTTTCAATTCGGTTCAAGATCTGAAATAAATTCATGTTGAAGTGATCCTACTTCTCCTTGGATCTCATAATCCTTTCATTATCATATTTTTGGCTTTGGACATCCTTCTGCAAATTTTTTATGGTCTCTGACAATTCATGTTTTCATCCCTTCCTTATCCATGTCCATTGGAGTTTGTTCCTTCAATGCCCAAATGGAAATCCAACCCTCTAATATCATACTCCTATATGCAATCCCCTTGTGTCTCTTCCATTACTATGGAATTTGGGATGATCCTAATTTGATATATTTGTTGTTAATTCTGCAAAATGTGTAGCCAACAAAACATTGTCAGACTAACTGTTTCAACAATTTCATGAAAATATGAACCATTTTGGTTCAATAATATATCAGAACTCTTTATTCTGATTTCTTGAAAATTTGAATTCCCAAATCAATTTTCTAGGTGTATAATTATATTCCACTTTCCAACACCTTTCCAATGCCTTCTTCCACACTCAATTCTGAGTCTTGAGTAGAAAGTTATGGTTATTAGAAAATTGTCCATTAATTTTTCTGTTCATTTTTCAACTTGGTGCAACTTTGTGCTGTAATTATGCATTTTTGCACCTACTCATTTGGGTTTTTAGTAGGATATAAATTTGGTTTTCTCATATACATATTATGGACACTCTGTCCAAGTTTCAACTATTTTTGGGTTCTTGGCTACTAGTTACAGCCTGTTGAAGTTCTAGGCCAAAATACCACATTGTAACTGGTATGCTACATGTAACTTCTTTTCCATATTAAACACTTTTAACATGCCCAAAAATTTAATTAAGCTCTTGGAATGTCTTCTATGGCTCAATATATTTCCATTTACTTCTCCTGCGTCTCAATCTGATTCTAGAGCATAACGTTATGGCTCTTTGAAGTTAGATGGGTCTTAAAATTTACCCTCCACTGTTTGTGTTGTAACTTTATCATAAAAGATTCGTTTGATGAACTGTTTACACCATTATAACGCTCTCTCCAAGATATTTTATATGAGTTGTAGATACATGATGTTTTTTGATAGATTTTGTTCTGGTGATTTTTGTGTTGCTAAAAACGCTCTTAAGGGCCTAAAAAATGAGCTACAAAAATATGGCGTTCAAATGATATAAAATGTCGTAGAAAATCGCAGTTTTTTTGTTGTTGTTCACCCTTCAAACAACTTTGTGTGCAAAATTTTCAACCTGTACACCTAGATTTATGATGCACAACAACATCACAAGGTAAATTGTGTTTCACGCACCTATAACCACTGTGCATCACTTCTCTGTCGCACACCAATATCTACCGCGCACAGTTTTTGTATCATGCACTAATATTCCACACTAATATTCCACGCGCATTTTACTCTATGCACTGCACCATGCCAGAGTTTAGTACATCTCCACTGTGCACCAAAACTTTGTGCGCACCACTGACTAAACTACCGCGTGACAACATATACCCACATTGCGCACGCACCAACAAAACTCCTCTGTGCTCTGCCAACAGTGCACACACCACGCACGTCATTATTATGTGTGTGCACACCGTGTAATGATAAATTTATTGCGTGGTCATGTACACCAACATTTTTCTGCATGGTGTTGAAATTTTGTGTGCACACCCTCACACTAACATTTTTCTGCGCGGCACCAAAATTTAGCGCGCACACCTGCACACTAACATTTTTCCACGCGGCACCAAAATTTAGCATGCACACCTGCACACTAACATTTTTCCGTGCAACACCAAAATTTAGCGCATGCACCAACATGCCAATATCTTGCCGCACAGTGCCCAATTTTACCTATCACAAGCTTTTCACTGCGCATCATGCATTTTTAGTGTGCCCACATGTGCACATTCATTTTTATGCGCATAAATTTCTCATGAATTCTGCTACAGAAATTGGGGCTTTTGGCTTAACATTTTCCCCAATTTTCCATCGACATTTTGAAACCATGAAATTTTTTCAATTTCACCCCGATAACACCAATTCAACCTATGCAACAAAAAATCGTTGTAAGTTGACATTTCTGGAACAAATTTATCAAAAATCAATTCGCGAATTGAGAATTTTAACCACTAAACTCACTCCATCTTTCATGGCTTCACTGTAACTTCAAATTCGACCCATTCTAGATCCAAGTTTGCTAGAACATATAATAAATTGGGAATATCTCATCACTTGGCCAAATTTCTTTATTTTCTCATGAATTTAACAACATAAATTGGGTCTTTTCCCCAATTCCGCCCAGTTTCTATTACGTTTTACTATGGACGCTCTACAAACTGAAATTTGGCCACTTCAAAATAATCCTCTGTGACATTTCACTTCAACTCAAACTTATCGGCCCATCCAAGCACAATGTTGAAAACTGAAGCTCTGATACCATGTTGTAATGTCCCCAACCATTCATGCCAGGCCACACTATGCCAGAGAACTCTTTCATTCTATCTGCGAAATATATTGTAACATACCCGGTATCCAACTGAGCTATGCCACATAATTTTTTTGAACTGCATGCAATTAAAATATATACACACAAAACTCTTGCGGAAACATATATATATAACATAGATATCCAAATACATATGTAAATGCATGGATTCACACTGAAATAACAATAAACATATATATGTAGCATATATAAGAAGTTCCCAGCAATCACAATTTCAAGTCCCAGAAACAGAACCATTTGTTGGCATAGGGGAAGACCCAGGGTTCAACGTACAACAATGCACCAACAAAACCTTAACTATCGACCCTTTCGGCAACACCTGCAAAGCATATGAAGTCTCACCCGAGGTAGAGGCAGGGGTGGTTGCAGGACTCCAGTGTTTGCAACCTTAGCTGGGACACAGATCTTTGACTACAACACTCTAACAAAGCACTTAGCAGTTAAAGTTCATTAATAGTCACCTTTATCTTACAGTGCATATAAACCCTAATAACATAACGAAACAATATTCACATAGATCTAATATAATCAAGCACTAAGCACATCAACATAGGTGAGATCTAACATTCATTCACATTATAAAGCACTAAGTTATCATATCAAATTCATCTAACATACATCAACGCACTAAGCATTTAATTACATAAACAAGAGAACAACCATAAAGCACATAGCAACCATAACGTAGGATATATGTGGTTCACCCGCTTCCTGGGGCGACGTCCACCAACTCTTGTTCTTAATTTCTTTCTGTCAATCTTCTACATGCACAGAGCCTTGAGATCTTACTCTACAGAGGATAGGAGATCTGCACACCTTGCTAGATCCTCCTTCCCTGAACTAGAACACAAAGCCTTCCATAGTCTCTTACAATCACTTGCACTTAGCTCTATAGGTCTCACACAGTATGCACAAAAAAATTAAAATTACCACTTGCTCTTAGCTATGAACACTTAGCACTTAGAATCACATACTTGTCCTTCCTTCGATCACATAGATCGAATTTACTTCCTACATTGCCTAGATTTCTATTTATACATTAAAATATGGGCCTAAACATGGGTAAACCCATGGGCCCACATCCCATTCCATTACATAAGCCCAAAACCCAAAAATCTCTAAAAGGGGGCCAATATCCCACGATCTCTTCTTTGACTTGCACTCCATCTTCGACAGCCTATCGAATTCCCAAAAGTAGGTCAAACATGACCAAGGATCTCCAAAAAATGGTAAAGGGCCAATAGGCCCCCAAAACTCACCTGTGAATCGTCTCGAGTCACACTGGTCTGGGTAGTTGTGCTTCAAAAGCCTTGAGCTTGGCTTGAGATACTTCAACCTATTTCTACACCTAGGCCTCCTGCTTGGGTAAATCTTGGATGGCTTCTTCATTGACAAGTCCCTCTAAACATTGTTCGACTGGAGTGACTACTTGTTCCAACTCTACACCTTGGCCTTCAATTTCCTCAAACATTTGGCACACTTCACCCTGGACTGGTTGGAGCCTTTGAGTCACTTCCATGACTTTGTTGCATACCTCGGTGTCGATCTTACTAATCACATCATTGTAGCAATGGGTTCTCTTGTTAGCTCTAATACAATTCACAAAATTGTTCTCAGTGCAATAGTTGACGGACTAAGTAGACACAATAAGAAGTTTTCATCAATGTGGTTCTATTCATTGCGTCGCAGTCCCAATAGTCTGATGGTGAGATTTTTGGTCATAATTGTTGTTCTAACCATTCTGGAACTTCGATCCAATGGTTATAATGATTCCAATAGTCATATCGCTTCGCCATGGAGAAGTTCCATGGGGCACTATTCTAATATCCCAACGAAGTTCCAATTTTTCAAATCTTCCTTCCATTAAGTTCCCTCTAAGCCCTTCTATAAATTTTTTATCTTTGCTATCTTCTTACTAAGTTTTCTAGCCTTCTTCCCGATGGTCTTCATTTTGGTATTCCTCTTTCAATTCTGATTCTTGTATTCTTTTGGCATAACAACTTCGGGCTGTTGGGATTCTTTCATAGGATTAGAGAGTAATAATGCTTCTTTATCTTGGGTAGGTTCTCTACTCGTCTATGAATCTTCTTGTGTTCTATCAACTTCATGATCCAAGTTTATGGTTCTAAGTGGCTTCAATATGTTCTCATGTTCTACAATCAAGTGTGTTATCCTCCTAGTAATGAAATATTTTAATTCTCATTTCTTCTTCTCTAAGGCCTCCTCTTATTTTCTTTTGGTCTAATCTTTCTCGATCTAGGTTTTTCCTAATAACATAGTAAATGGAGTGTTTTTCTCAATGAATCTAACAACCTCAAAATCTTCCTCTGTCGAAGCTCCATGAGCACTCATAGATACCCGGGTGAGTCTTCCATATAGGGTTATCATCTTTCCCCTGAATATTCCTATTCCTCCTAATGAAGGAATCGTATGAGGATTTCCTAAAGCTTCCCAAGTTCTTTCTGTCATGATATTTACCTATGTTTCCTCATCCAAAACACAGTTTATGTCGAAGTATCCTATTCTTGCTTCTATGCATTTTTTTTCTTTGAAGATATTTGATAAGTTGATATCTCTATGATCATTCAGGGTTTATTTCATTTGTAGTAGTACAGTCTATGATTATGTTTGGGATTCTTCCCTAGTCTCAGTTTCGTGACCTTCCTCAAGGTTTTATTGTCTCATATTCATTTTGTCAAGCTTAACAATCATTCTAGGGAAATCTAGTACTTCATGGTCCATAGCTTTATAACAAAGACAACTAGGTCTTCTTCCAAGGAATTCCTTAGTGAGATGTCCCAGTCTTCTGCAACTATAACAAATGGTTAATCCTCATTTTTTCTTAAATTATCCCCAACCTTTCCTGTACTGCGCACTAGGATCATAGTAGCTAACCTGAAAAAACATCTTTCTAGTATCCTCCATCCATTTGTTAGTCCAAACATTCTTTCTATGCACATGAATAACATATATTTCATTATTTCTATCAGATCTACTCATATCAAACCTTCTCTCTTCTAGTTGTACCCTATTTTTCAGACTAGGATATCATTTATCAAACATACCTAGATCCATACTCTTGAAACAAAAATTTCCACTAATCTTACTTTCAGCAGAGCATAAAGCTTCCAGATCTAAAACTTTTCACTATTCTTACCTTTATCAGAGCACAAAGCTTCGGGATCTTACCTCTTTTCTTCAGATATGACTTCTCTTCTTAGCACAGAGCTTTACAAGTCCATTAGAATACTGTGCACTAGGGAAACATATCTATGCACAAAGATTTCTTTCTTTCCTTCAGTTCCCAACAATCATAGTTTCAAGTCTCGAAAATGGAACCATTTGTTGGCACAGGAGCAAACCCAGGGTTCAATGCTACAACAACACACCAACCAAACCCTAACTACTGACCCTTTCGCCAACACCTGCGAAGCAGATGAAGTCTCACCCGAGGTAAAGGCAGGGGTGGTTGCAGGACTCCAGTGTCTGCAACCTTAGTTGTGACACATATCTGTGACTACAACACTCTAACAAAGAACTTAGTAGTTATAGTTCGTTAATATTCACCTTTAGATTACAATGCAGATAAACCCTAAAAACATAACGACATAGTATTTAAACATATATAATATAAGAAATCACTAAGCAAATCAATATAGGTCATATCTAACATTCATTCACATTATTCAACACTAAGATATCATATCAGATTCATCTAACATACATCATCACACTAAGCATTTAATCACATAAACAAGAGAGCAACCATAAAGCACATAGGAATCACAACGCAGGATATACGTGGTTCACCCCCTTCCTAGGGCTACATCCACCAACTCTTCTTCTTTATTTCTTTTTGTCAATCTTCTACATGCACAGAGCCTTGAGATCTTACTCCATAGAGGATGGGATATCTGCGCACCTTGTTAGATCCTCCTTCCCTTAACTGCAACAAAAAGCCTTCCACAGTCTCTTACACTCACTTTCACTTAGCTCTATAAGTCTCACACAGTATGCACAAAGCAATTACAATTACCACTTGCACTTAGCACTTAGCATCACATAATTGTCCTTCCTTCGATCACATAGATCGAACTTACTTCCTACATTTCATAGATTTCTATTTATACATTACAAAATGGGCCTAAACATGGATAAACCCATGGGCTAACATCCCATTCCCGTTACATAAGCCCAAAACCCAAAAATCCCTAAAAAGGGGTCGAGATCCCGCGATCTCTTCTTTGACTTGCGCTGCATCTTGGATAGCTTGGCGAAGTCCCAAAATTAGGTCAAACATGACCAAGGATCTCCAAAACTTGGTCAAGGGACAATAACCCATTTCAGGTTCATATATGAAAATTTATGACTAGAATTTGGTGAAACAAATTAGATATTTGAATTCCTCTAAGAACATTACCCAATTTCAAAAAAATAAATTATCCGAAATAGAGTTCAGGAAGTAAAGTTATGAGCATTTTAAATTCAACATTTTTTTACGGTTTTTCTAGAAAAAGTTGTGCCATTTGCACAATAAGTTATTTTTAAGCTTTAGTTTTTGTTGAAGATTTATTCCAAGCATGATATTTTTTACTGGAAGAGATGATGGCCCTAGTATTGAATAATTTATGCAATCTCAAAAGTCATTATGGAAAGAGAAGTGGAAATATTTTGTAAAATGGGGTTTCAAAGATAATGCTCTCATATGGTGGCAATCATTTAATTATTATGAGTGGATGTCACTTTCTGAGGAATCACTTGAGAAATTACTTTTAGAAAAGTGTTCTCATACAAAGAGTAAGGATAAATACACCACCAAGAGTTTAATTTCATGTGGAAAATCTACATTACAAGTTCATGGTTGTATTCATAAAGAAAATGTTATTGTTTCTATTAACCCTATTTGTCAATTTTTTTTTTTATCAATATTCAGTTGGTTAATAGATTGCAATTTCCTGCAAACAATATTCAAAACACATAGGTTGAGGGTGAAAATGTTCAAATTTTAAATATTTGAAGATCACCATGGACAAATATGTTTTGCATTTTGATTTTCAAGTTATAGATACGATTGAGGAAGATATTGTTTTGGGCTATCCTTGGATGGAATCAGGGGGTACAAATAATATTAATATGAAAAAAAAGTTTCTAAATCTTTGGTACAAGAAAAATAAAATCGCATTGTAGCATGTGTCTCTTAGTAAGAAATATGGGCCCATGTAGGCTAGCAAAGAAGTTATTGTTGAGTCTGAAGTTGAATCAGAGGCGGATTCTACAGAAGGAGATGAAGAAAAACTATAAGAAGGACATAATCAGGAAGATAAGGAGATCATTGACTCAAAGGCACAAAGTGTTTCATATTTGAAGAAAAAATAACAGATTTCTACAGTTGTTGTATATTGCCATCCACATCATATAGAGAAACAACAACCATCAAGGAAAGGGTGTGTGAATCAACACATTTATGCACCAACAGGGAAATAGAAAGGAAACCAATCAAGAGGTGCATGGAGGCCTACTATCACTATAGGAAGACATTAATTTAGAGAACTAATCCCATGGAAACACCGACATAATGTAGATCAAGATCAGGGTGGAAATGCAATAGATGGACATCATGTTTGACTTCCATTGGGATGGATGGATGGTCATACTTGGTACCAATTGGCTACATTGCTTATCCGGTCATATTGTATGTTTTCCTCTATTGTTTCGAGGACGAAACATGTGAAGGGGGATGGAATGTTATTTACCTAGGGAGATAATATGGGGTACCTAGGGAGGTACCCAATGGGAATGTGGTTATTTATTATTAGTGGATATCATGAGAATTTGTTCATTCAATGTAAGGTGGACTAGGTCCACTATATTAATAAAGGCCCACTGTGGTAGTTAGATTTAATAATTGTGAGAAGGTTCTCTAGAAAGTTCCTAGGATATAGAGAGAGATATATAAATAAGTGTAAGCAATTTAATGAAGAAGAGTAAAAAATATTGTGAATATATCAAACATCTTGAGGAGTGTTATCCTTCCTTAAGGATTAATATATTGCATTACCCTACCTCAAGGGTTTTGAATATTTTTTGTGTTTAGTATTTTTTGGATTATTAAGAAGGGGGGGGGGGTGAATCAGTAATAGAGTAATTTGATCCTTTTTCACCATCCAATTTGATCAATGTAGAATTATCATCCAATAGTTGCAGAGTATATAAATAATGAACAAATGATAAATCACACACATACACAGTAAACTAGTGTTTTACATGGAAAATCAAAGCAAGAGAAAACCATGGAATGCTTTTTCTTATATGTCTTGAAGAATTACATTCATTGGAAGCACCAACTTACTTTGTTTTTTAGCTACAACTGGAAGGATGTTCCAACCCCCAAGTTTCTCAGGCTACAACCCGAGGGAAGATCCAACTCCCCAATTATCTAGCTACAACCAGAAGGAGGCTACAACCCCCTATGTTCTTTGGACACAACCATAAGGTGGCTAAAACCACATGTCATTTTCCTGTCCAGCCTCCCTGATGTATAAGTAGAATGATGGAACCACTGTTACACTGTCACTGTGAGATATACTGTTGTAAACTTGTACCATTCAACCTACACCAAACAACTTGTACCAATAACCCAAACCATGTATCAACCGTGCATCAACTTGTAATCAACTTGTACCATAAACAAGTGCATCAACCATGCACCAACATGTATGAAACAACTAGTAATCAACCTATACCATAAACACATGCATCAACCATGCACCAACATATACAAATAACTTGTCATAACAACCTATCCAAGCAACCTATCACAATGACCTATATCATCAATCTTATCAACCAAATCAGATCTACTCACCAATATCAATCACCAAGACAACTCCCAAAGATGTGCATCAACCAAGCATAACACAAAAAATCATAATCATCACCAAGATCAATATGTGATTCTAATAATATAATAAGACAAATATGCTACATCATCCATAAAACATGTGTCAACAATACTACTAACAAGTGTCTCCAACCATATACCAAGTATGTACCAATCATGTAACAACTACTCATCAACTATGACTCATGAATATGTATCAACATCATCAACTATACACCTCATGTATGTGCCAACTCATCAACTACTTGTCTCAACCATGTACCCAACATGTGCCTCAACCAAAAGACCTTAGCAATTTCATCATCCAAATCTGATTTGTAACTCTGTAATAGATCTAGTGTATATGATCACATACCTACAAACCTTCCTTAACTTTAACAACAAGAGACTAGACTTCTTCATCAAGCATTTCTTTAGTCTCACATGACTAGTTTTGGATTAGTCAACAACACTAACTTGAAATAATCATAACTATGTACCTATAATGAATAAATATCTGAAAATAGTACACAATGTTCTTTAGTGTTTTTAATGCAATTCCTCCAGGTTTCACTACTTAGGACCTGTTGACGGGCGAAATTGACCGCTCGTCAACTGGAGGGGTGGATCCGGTTCGGGGTTGTCTAAATAACCCAAGCCATTTGGAATGATCCTCTCCGATGGGTTTAGAGGATCCGTTGGCCGATCTAAGTCCTAGGAAAGTGAAAGAAAAACTAAACTAAAGAAACTAATCTAAGTGAAAAAACTAGCTACAACAAACTATATACAATTCTAAAATATATACAGCTTACTTACTAATATTATACAACAATAATTCTATGAAATTAAAAGTTCATCTATCAACAGAATTAGATCTCAATTATATATGTACATTATTTACAGAATACAAATTTTAATTGAAATTTGCAAAATCATTTGTAAAATGTCTTATGATAGCGAAGCTATTATTTTTTATTTTTATAATTTTTATGAGAAAGGAACAAAATGAAAGCTATCTAATCTAAGAAATTAAAATAACAATCGTAACTGTAAATCTGAACTATATATCTATCCAAACTACTGATAATTCTCGAATTTATTAACTATTAAATTGCAAATAACAAACTGACCTGAAGTAACGCTTCATATTTGTCTTGTGCACAGTACTTGATTTAGCTGTTTGATGGGAGGAAACCCGCACCAGATTTTCCACAAACTTCCTGTAAACAGGAAGCAACAATGCTCTTTGTACGAATGACAGAACAAACAAGACATTAAATGACAACAATCTTATAGTTTACAGATCATCACATTTAGATAAATCCCAGTGCGAAGATTTGCATATAATCGTTCATTTAACTAAGAAGATAAACCTTCTTTTAATTAAATTCAAATAGAGTAATTGCTATGAGTAAAATGAGATACATCAAATATGGATAGAATTTAAATCATAATGCATCAACCTGTAAAAAATCTTGATATCTAAAGTAGTCAATAATTTGGTTACAAATTAAAATGCACATAAACTTGAACAAAAGTAAGATAAATTGAAGCTAAAGCCATACAACAAATCCACTTCTATTCGAGTCTGTATAATCATAGGTCCATAGTCTTTATTCTCCCAACAGTGATGGGTTGTTTACAAAAAATAATGTGTATATAAAGGCCACAGGGTGAAACATCCCCTGTGGAATGTATCAAAACTGTTCACAAAAAATATGGGAACAATCTCCCAGATTCCTATTTTTGTCTAAGACTAACAACTTAAACCAAAACTATGTAACAAAAAGTATGTTCTAAACTGCCACAACAGATCCAATTCCCATTGAAATTCATGTGTACCTATAGATGGATAAGAATAAACAAGTTTAGATAATGTTTTATTTGTAAAATTAACAAAAATCCAAATTTTATGACTAGCTACAGAATCTCACGATTCTGTAGCTGGTCATATTTACAAACAAAATCATTTTAAATCAATCCAAATGATAACGAGAATGTATGCGGTGAATCAAACAACTCTTAATTACTAATTCAAAGAAAATCCAATCATTCACACTAGAACTAACCAAATCTTTTATGCCAATTCAAAACTAATGAAATCATATTGAATCAATTCAATAGAAATAGACTATATTATATTTATCAAACCAATCTTTGATACTAATTCAATGCAAACACAATCGACCATGCTAATTCAAAACAAACAGAATCATTTTTGAATCAAACAAAATAGAACTATATCAAACTAACTCAGAGCCAATTCAATCGTTTATACTAATTTAAGAACAACAAAATCGTATTAAATCGATTCAATCAAAACATAGCTATACTCGATCTAGCAAACAAATATTTTGTACCGATTCAATGCAAACACAATTCAAAACGAAATCATTCTTGGTAATTCGAAAATAACATAATTGTTTTTGAATCTATTCAAACAAAATAGAACTAATTCAGAGCAAACACAATCGGCTATGCTAATTCAAACCAAATCATTCAAAAATCAATGTTGAAATAACATACCTGGGCTGTAGGAAAATGATTCGGTCAGGATAACTTTGAGTTAACAAAGGCAGTAGCTGCCTCAACATTTCTGAAGACGATAGAACCCGTGGTATTTTGCCTCTTATCGTTGGCTTGTAGTCTATCATTTTCCTTAGACAACGCCGTCACCCGGTCCTCTAAGGACTTAATTTTGGATTGCAACAGTGCGACATCTATGTATTGTTGTTCCAGCCAAGAGTTGCATTGAGTGCACTGTTGTTGATTGGGCCGCGTCACTACAGGTGAGGGTTCTTTTAAATTACCAGGGGTTCCACTGTCAAACTTGATTCCAGGGAAGTTAGGGTCATCCTTGAGGCACGGTGGGAGATTAGATATGTAGTCATAAGGTTCAACAGGACAGAGACCATGTGAGTATGGCTATTCCTCGGCCAAAAAGCGTTCAATCTTAGAGTCTGAATCCTCGCTCAAAACAATAGGCTTCTGGTCTGTGTTTTGTTTGGTCTTGTTCCGAGCACACCTGGATACCCAGCGTGCAACTTTCTTTCCCTTGTTGTTGACATCTGTATTACCCCTGCCCTTCTTCCTTACAGGCTTCTTAACGGTCTTAGCATTGTCTTTCGAACACAAGTTAGGCATGGTGTCGGGTAGGTCAGCGTTGGGGCAGGTCGAGGGTTTGACAACGGGTAGGACGGTAGGAGGTGGCACGATAGGCCCAACAAGGGTTTTACTGACCACGGTCTTGTCCACTTGAATACATTCAGGAGTGGAAAAGCCATTTCTGAACAGGAAAGCTTTCCAACAGTCACCACTTAGCCTCAAATGATGCACAATAATGATTTTGATCAAACAGTGATGGAAGAGGCTGGAATCATCCTTTTCCCTCTTAAATCATTTAGACATTTTATACAGACTGCGTAGGAGGTAGTGAGGCATATTCAAAGGTAAATCTATGAAATTCAAAAGCAATCGGAGATGGTAAAGAAACAATAAACCATATCAACCTTCATAAGTCACAAATTGCTTAACAATGGCCAATAAATCATGCCACCTAGACTTAAGGGCAATGACTGGCATGCCTTTGTCACAACTGAAAATTTTCCTCGATGTAAATAGGAGCGGCCATGGCACTTCATCCACCTTCGAATTCTTAAACCACCTATACCCTTTAGCTGGAAAAACCGTAGCTGAGCTGAGGAATTCCTCATTCAATTCAAGTTGGATGTCCCCAACTTTGGCCCTACATCCATCAAATGTGAGGGAAAACTGTTGGGCGACTGCGAGGTTGAAACCCTCAAATTTTTGGATGAAAACTAACCAACCATTATTCTCCAGGTCCTCACAAGCATTTTCAAAAAAAAGAAACATTTGGACGCCATTAGGTTCTATGCGCACTATAGGTTCCATAGGAGAGAACAAACAGTCGGCAGGGTAAACGGTGAGGGGAGATGGATAGGGTAGACGTAGGACCAAATGCTGACAGGTTTCCCCAAAACAAATAGAGGTAGCCCGAGATACAAGGAAGACATTAATGCCTATACGTGTGAGGGTGGTGGAATGACTTGATACCATGCAAAACATTCATATTGATATGTACAATCAATAGTACTTTTGTAATTCAAATTAATATTGGTGTGTGTCAAAAACAATGTAAATGACATGAAAAACAAACAACTATTAAAAACCATGACATGTCGATCCGAATTTTTGAACAAACAATAGCTTTCGCATGATTTAAAACAAAACAATCATTTTGAATATAGCACCAAGGATTTGATCATAAAATTTATGCGTCCTATGAAACCATTGCACCAAGGTTTTAATTAAAGACACCAAAAACCATTGCATGGCGAACCTATAAGTTAAAACCATATCAACAAAATGAAAAGTGAATAAAGGTTTGGTGTTTTGGACACATGTATGACCATTATTGAGTTAGAGGTGAAATGATCACATGAACAAGAGTACTCATAACAATCCAAAGATAATTGTAATGCCATCGACATGACTTCCAATTCAAGGTTTTCATGCTTGCAATCGTGAAAACGAAAATGAAAGGAAGGTGTGTGAATGCGAAAAATAATAGTGTCGTTTTGTTTTAAACAATTACGAAGAGTATTGAGAGTTCAAAACCTTTGTGTGGGCAGCTTGTACGGAAAATATAAAAATGCAAAATGGCTGCCAACAATGGCGACACACTGGTAGAAGCAGTTATCTCTGCCATAAGAATGAATCTAGATTATGATAATGAGAATAATTCCAACTCAAAAACAACCAGAAAATTGTTTAAACATCATCATTAATAAAAGAATTCCAGCTGTTCTTAAAAGATGAAAACTGATAACAGTCTTAAGACAAGCGAGTCATGATATTAAAAATAAATCTCCAATACTGTTGACAGAGACACTACTTCCAGCAGACATTCATAGCCTCGACAGGTTTCCATTTAACCCACTCTGATATCTATATCCCGCCAAGAAGTTCCAGATCATAATAAAGGACATTTTAAGGTCAAGAGATTTCATACTTACGAATTTTCATATACCCGACATTGCTTCGCTGCCAGCGGGCCTGTTCAGTACTCCGACGAAGTTGTCTTGGCGTCATGCATGCATTTACCCGCTGCCAACAGACCTGTTTAGCATCCTGGGGGGTTTGCAATCACTTCCCGCATCTCTTTTATGATTTATTTAATTTTTAAAGATATATGATTGAGCGGGGTGACGCTGAAAATTATAATATTTTGGACATATTTTTACAGACCTTGATTTTTTTTTTAAAACGGTCCTTCATTAATATTCAGGGATGTTTTGTTTACAAAACCAACCTTCAAAGGCAGAGACACATCTTCTGAGTTATTCCCTTAAGGAACAGTGACAGCGTAAGAAGATAATGGATGATCGTGACAGGCTTTACTTACAAACTGAAATCAATAAACTTCTTTCAAACAACAGTCTTTCCTCAACTTGGCTGTAAATTTCAGAAGCATATCAAAATAGATGTTTAGACATATTTTCATCAGTCATTTCAGAGAAAGAATTTTTTGTTTTCTTTGTCTGAACAGTTCATAATTCAGGATGCATAAAAAGCAAAAACTGATAAGCGTAAAGGAAAAAATCAAAACCAAAACAGTAAAAGAAAAACAAATAGAAGAAACATATTTACACAGAATACAAAGGGTTGTCATCAAGCGAAATATCTTTTTAGAGCTTGGCCATTCACCGGATAGGTGTCTGGCTGTCCCTCTAGACTCTGTAATCGGAAAGAGCTAGGACCCAATTTCTCAGCAATTAAAAACGGTCCTAGCCATAAGTTCTGAAACTTCGTATGCTCTCCCTTTCCCTCATGCGGTTTGTCCCATTTCAAGACAAGGTCACCTACTTCCAAGTTCCTATCAGAGGTTGATTTGGAATCAAACCAGCTTTTAACCACTAGTTGATGTTGATTTAACTTATGTTTAGCTTGAGCTCTTACCTCTTCTAGTTTTATTAAAGCGTTAATTCAATTCTCCAAAGGAGGACAGTTTTCTTCTTGTATTTTCTATGAAAGTTGTAGTGAGGGAAGAAGAATATGTGGTGGCAGAATTGCTTCTCTACCATAGATCAGAAAGAAGGGAGAGTTACCTACAACAATTTTCGATGTTACTCTATCAACCCAGATTGCATTTAACAACACATTGTGCCATTTTCTGTGATTTTCAGATACCGTTCTCTTGATGATTTTAATCAGATTCTTATTTGTTGATTTTTCCAATCCATTTCCATGGGGGTAATAGCTGGAAGAATACTTCAATTTAAGTCCATTTTCTAGAGAGAAATCACTCATCTCAAGAGATGAAAAATAAGAAGCGTTATCGAATACTAAACAATCAGGGATACCAAAATGAGTAATAATATTTGAATTTAAAAAGGCAATTACCTAACTAGTATTCACAGTTCTTAATGCGGCAGCTTCAGACCACCTGGTGAAGTAATCTATGGTTTTTGTGATAAAATTATGCTACTGTGAGGATGGTGGATTGATTGGACCTATAATATCAAGACCCCACTGCTGAAAAGGGGAGTCTACTGAGACAGGCTGTAAAGGAAAGGATGGTTTCTGTATCCACCTGAACACTTTTTGACAAATAATACACTTGTGACACAAGGCATGAGCATCTCTAAAAAGTGTGGGACAGTAATAACCTACTCTTAAAACTTTATAGGCAGTGGTGTCCCCGCCAAAATTCCCACCAGCTTCTCCTGCGTGCAATTCTAGTAAGACATTTTCTGCTTCATCTTTCTCAAGACAGCTCATTAGTACTCCATCAAAATTTTGATGAAACAGAACACCATTAATCAACTAAAAGGAGGTATATTTTAATATTAACGCTCTTCTTTTAGTGGGATCCAAGTGATGGGGAGCTGACCCATGTTCAAGACAGAATTTTATATCGTCATACCAGGGACTGACAAAGTTTTGTGCACAACAGATTGAATTTTGATTGTGTTGTCCTGGGTTTGACATATCGTATTCTTCTTGTTGTCTTACTGCTGAGTCAACGACTAAATTTCATATCCCTTGGCCTCTCACTATTTGAGCTGGGGTGATGTCTATGTCATACTTTTGTAAGGAAGTGACCCAGTTCGCCCTCTTTTCACCTAGTTCTTTCTGCACTAACAGATTTCTAACGGATGGGTAAGGGACAACAATTTTCGTCCTAGATTTCAAAAGATAAGAACGGAAGTGATTGACTTCTTTAAAAATAGCGTAGGCTTGTTTATCTACTGCTAGGTAATTAAGTTCCGTGCCCTTGAAAGCAGAGCTCATAAAGGCAATTGGGACTTCATTTTTTTTAGCGTTCTTTTGAGTTAGGATAGTAGCGTAGGAGCGGTCAGAAGCAAATGTGTAGAGCGTGAAGTCTTGTGAAAATTCGGGGCTCATGATAGAAGGAGCATCTATTATGGCCTTTTTTATCAAATTAAAAGATTGATTTTCTAAGGGTCCCCAATGATATTGCATGTCTTTCTTAATTAATTCTGTAAAGGTCTCACCATTTCGGAAAAACTGGGGACGAATCTCCTGACAAAATTTATCTGGCCTAAGAAATACTGCATAGACTTTTTGGATGAGGGAGGGGGAAGTTTCAATATGACTTGTATCCTTTCAGGGTTGATAATCATCCCTTTGCTTGACACAATAAATCCTAAGAGTTTATCTTGTTCTACTGCGAAAATAGATTTTTTTGGATTCAAGGAAATGCCGTATTTATGACATCGTTGTAGAACAGTTCTCAAATGAGCTAGATGATTAGTTTTGTTTTTGGAAAATACAGTAACATCATCTAAGTAAACTATGACGGATTGATTTATTAAGCCTCGGAAAGCAATGTCCATCACTCTCTGGAAAGTGGCACCGACATTAATCAGTCCAAAGGGCATTTTCCTATAAGTGTAGGTGCCCCATGGAGTGCAGAAGGTAGTTTTAAGTTGGTCTGGAGGAGACATTAGGACTTGGTTGTACCCTGAAAAACTGTCCAATAAGGATAGTCTTTCAGAACTAGATACCTATTGAAGGATCTGTTCCATGGGTGGGACAGGGTAGTTGTCTTTATCAGACGCTCGATTAAGGTTTCGGAAATCGACGCATAGTCGGATTTCCCCACTTTTCTTCTAGACAGGGACAAGGTTAGAAACCCATTGCATGTGCCTAACTGGGAAAATTATCTTAGCATTCAGGAGTTTATTTAATTCTTTTTTGATGGTCGGTTCGAGTTTAGGGTGCATTTTTCTTAACTTTTGTTGAAACAACAAGGTTTGGGGTTTCATAGGAATGACGTTTTGTATGATGTTAGGGTCAAAAGTTTTAAGGTCATCATACGTCCATGCAAAAACATCTTTGAATTCTTTAAATAATTTATCAAATGCATCTTTTTCTTGTTCAGAAAACACCACCCCTAAATTAATGCACTGTGGATTGTCATTAGTTCCCAAGTTTACTTTTTCATATGATAAAGAGGAACTATTTGTTTTATAGTTGACCGATTTTTTAATTTGTCTTGAAGATCGTAAATTTTTTCTAATCTAACTATAGATTTAGGCATCGAATTTACCATGTCTGATGAATATTCAGGAGATCTCAGATCTGGTATTACCGTGAAATCGCACAAATTGTCATCATGAGTGCATTCGTCGATCACTGCATCTTGGAACGTTTCTTCCATATGCAGGAAACTAATAATTTGTCGATCATGATCGAAGACTCTCCAATTCGTGATGTTGTCGGGAACAGATGGCCTGAACAACAATTCAACGGAGAATGCATTTGGGGACAAGCCTTCTGCAAGAAAGAGTTTGGAAGCTACATTAGCTAATAGATCAGCTTCAGAATTATTCAATCTAGGAATAGAATTTATATTGAAAGAAGAAAAATTATTCATTAAATTCCATACCTCGGATTGGTAGCTTTTAAGATGCGGAGACAGGCAGTGGATAGAATCTCTTACCTGTCTAACCACGATTTCTGAATCGCCAAAGACAGTCAAATTTTGAATGTTCATATCTAATGCTTTTCTGAGGCCTTGCAATAAAGCCTCATATTCTGTTGTGTTATTAGTACATTCAAATTCTAGCCTACATGCAATCAGGGCTTTGTTACCTGTGGGATCGATAATAATACAGCCTACACCAGCTCCTTCTTTGGACTTTCACCCGTCAAAGTAAAGAGACCATATTTGATTTTCATCGGGTGCATGAGACCATTGTGCAGAAACTGTTGGCTGCACATATGCTACAATCTCAGACTGTTGTTCTGGGTTGGTGATAGTTGAAGTCTCGACCATGAAATTGTCGAAAAAGGTATCCATCCCTTGTATTTTGGGTGAATCAACAGAAGGCATAAATGGCTGATTAGGATCATTTAAATCTGTGACTATGAATTTTAGGTAGCGTTCACTATTTACCTTGATCTTGTTGGGCTTGCCATTCTTGGGAAGCCATAGGTGAGACCAATCCATCACGAAATAGCCGTGTAGCTGCTCCGACCAGTCTCTGCTTAGAAACAAACCATAAACTTCTAGAATATCCACAACAATAATATCAATCACTTGATGAACTTTGGGGTTAGACGATAATCTTATAAGCACATTCCTTAATTCGCCTACAACTTTAACACTAGTTCGATCAAGTTGGATTATTTTTAAGGTGGATGGTTCAACTTCATCATTAATCTTCTGACACACAAACCATGGAATTACATTGGATGATTCTCTTGAATATACCATACAATTGTGCATGTTCCTATTAAAGATTTTGAAATTTAACAAAAAGGGAGGTACATTTTTGCGAGTACTGATGCTGGAAGCTTGTGGCTTTTTACTCACAGTCTCTAAAGATAATTTATCTACATTTGTTACATTATTTATAGGAAGGCTTCCCTTCTCGTGAGGATCAGAATTATTCTTAGTAGAAGACTTCTGAGGAACTTTGTTCTGAACAAGATTGTTACTGCTTGAATCACTGTTTTTTCTATTCTCTGCGATATTCTGTTACATTTTTTGTAGCAGAAACGGAAATTTTAATAATTCATAAACAGAAATGTTAGCCCTTAACTTTTTTAGATATTCAACTAAATCATAATCTAAGTTGGGGTTTACATGACTCTGTTTAGTCTCAGCTATTTTAGATTGTTCTGGGGGCAAAGTCGTAGTGTTTTCGGAAGAAGGTTTGTTTGTTGTCTTACTCCTAGTATTGTAGGGATGAACTGTCTCAAAATTATCTTGAAAAATGCTATCCGAGAAGTGTCCAAAAATGTTCAGAGAAGATTCTTCTTCTTCAATTGTCTATTTTTCAACTACTTCCTTAGGGATCTCAGGGGGTATCAAGTTATCCTGGGCTTCTAGAATTGTTTGAAGGGTGAATTGCAGACTTTCTAGATTTAGGCCCTCGGTATTTGGATTAGGTCGGTTGGTGGGAAAAGGCTTCCTGAACGGGGGTTTGTAAGGCCCTTTTCTCAAAGAATCTTCTTCGACCATCCTTTTCAAATATATAACTTGATTTAATAGTTTTTGAACGACTTTTGTTAAGTTTTCTAAATCCGAGATTTCAGGTTGTGTTTTACTTTGAGCAGGTCTAGGGAGGATTTTGATTTTCTTTTTGGAAGATGAACTAGATTCTGTTCTGTTGTTAGTAGTGTCTTTTAAACTAAGGATTTCTTTTTCAATTTGACTGGCCTCTTCAAAGGCCTCTAACAATGTGGCTTTCTTAGATCATTTTACCCAAATGGCTATACTTTGATGCAAGGCTTTAGTGTAGTATGCTATGATAAGATTCTCAGCAGGCATCGAGTCCGTAGGGATTTGGTTCTTAAGTGTTAAGAATCTTTGGTTAAAGTCTTTGATTTTCTCTATGGGGTTCATTCTTAAACTAGAAAGCTCCATAAATAGAACTTCAGGGGACTTATCATCCCCAAACTTCTCAAGAAAGCAGGATTCGAACCTCTCCCATGACACGATGGTATGGGGTTCCTGGGAAAAGTACCAGGTAGAGGCATTGCCCTCGAAAGTGTAGGGGAAAAACCTATAGACGACATCTTCATGCTCGACATTACGGAGTCTAATGGCTAACATAAACTTTTTAATGTGATCTTCGGCGATCTGTTTAGAGTCAGGGTCAAACTTGGGAAGCCACTTCTTTGAATGTTTGGGTAAGGGATGTTGTGGCCCAGGTACGACTACTGCATCCTGGTCGAGCCAGGGTCTGGCATGATTTTTCTGGTTGGCCATTAGTGTAGGTGGTGTGGAAGGCTAAGAAGGGGAACTGTCTTCATCAGAAGAGTCTTCTCCAGAAGAAGAAGGAGATGATGGAGGTGGTGAGGGTGGTATTCCAGCTCCTGCTGCAGCAGGAGTGAGGATTGAATCTGTAGGTTTTAAAGTGAGGTTAGTGCCTCCAAGTTGTTATCTGATATCAGAGAAATCTAATGGTTGGTCCAAAGGTCAATTTGGTTGCCTTAAACGGGTGAAGGCACTATGTGTTCTTAAGAGAGATTGGAGGAAAATCTCTTGTACGTCACCACCTGTAGGATTTGGGGTTACTGGTTCAACTATGATCCGTAGATCATCATTTGATGTGGTTGTTGTTTGAGGGAAACTGTTGTCATTTGAATGAATTCTTGTCACTATAGGTGAGCGGTCGAGTGGTGGAGGAGTCTTACGAACGCCTCGTGCCATTAATGATTTTCAGGCCCTCCTTCTAGTGCCATTTGTTGATGGGCGAAATTGTCCGCTCGTCAACTGGAGGGGTGGATCCAGTCCAGGGTTGTCTAAATAACCCAAGTCATTTGGAATGATCCAATCCGATGGGTTTAGCGGCTCCATTGGCCGATCTAATTCCTAGGAAATTGAAAGAAAAACTAAACTAAAGAAACTAATCTAAGTGAAAAAACTAGCTACAACAAACTATATACAATTCTAAAATATATTCAGCTTACTTACTAATATTATACAACAATAATTCTATGAAATTAAAAGTTCAGCTATCAACAGAATTAGATCTCAATTATATATGTACAGTATTTACAGAATACAAATTTTAATCGAAATTTGCAAAATCATTTGTAAAATGTCTTATGACAGCGAAGCAATTATTTTTTATTTTTATAATTTTTATGAGAAAGGAACAAAATGAAAGCTATCTAAGATAAGCAATTAAAATAAAAATACTAACTGTAAATCTGAACTATATATCTATCCAAACTACTGAGAATTCTCGAATTTATTAACTATTAAATTGCAAATAACAAACTGACATGAAGCAACGCTTCCTATTTGTCTTGTGCACAGTACTTGATTTATCTATTTGATGGGAGGAAACCCGCACCAGATTTTCTACAAACTTCTTGTAAACAGGAAGCAACAATGCTCTTTGAATACGAATGATAGAACAAACAAGACATAAAATGACAGCAATCTTATAGTTTACAGATCATCACATTTAGATAAATCCCAGTGCGAAGATTTGCATATAATCGTTCATTTAACTAAGAAGATAAACCTTCTGTTAATTAAATTCAAACAAAGTAATTGTTGTGAGTAAAATGAGATACATCAAATATGGACAGAATTTAAATCATAATGCATCAACCTATAACAAATCTTTATATCTAAAGTAGTCAATAATTTGCTTACAAATTAACATGCACAGAAACTTGAACAAAAGTAAGATAAATTGAAGCTAAAGCCATACAACAAATCCACTTCTATTCGAGTCTGTATAATCATAAGTCCATAGTCTTTGTTCTCCCAACAATGATGGGTTGTTTACAAAAAATAATGTGTATATAAATTCCACGGGGTGAAACATCCCCTGTGGAAAGTATCAAAACTGTTCACAAAAAATATGGGAACAATCACCCATATTCCTATTTCTATCTAAGACTAACAACTTAAACCAAAACTATGTAACAAAAAGTATGTTCTAAACTGCCACAGCAGATCCAATTCCCATTGAAATTCATGTGTACCTGTAGATGTATAAGAATAAACAAGTTTAGATAATGTTTTATTTGTAAAATTAACAAAAATCCAAATTTTATGACTAGCTACAGAATCTGACGATTTTGTAGTTGGTCATATTTACAAACAAAATCGTTTTAAATCAATCCAAATGATAACAAGAATGTATGCAGTGAATCAAACAACTCTTAATCACTAATTCAAAGAAAAGCCAATCATTCACACTAAAACTAACGAAATCTTTTATGCCAATTCAAAACTAATGAAATCGTATTGAATCAATTCAATAGAAATAGACTATATTGTATTTATCAAACCAATCTTTGATACTAATTCAACGCAAACACAATCGACCATGCTAATTCAAAACAAACAAAATCTTTTTTGAATCAAACAAAACATAACTATATCAAACTAACTCAGAGCCAATTCAATCGTTTATACTAATTTAAGAACAACAAAATCGTATTAAATCGATTCAATCAAAACAGAGCTATATTCGATCTAGAAAACAAATCTTTTGTATTGATTCAATGAAAACACAATTCAAAACGAAATCATTCTTGGTAATTCGGAAATAACAGAATCGTTTTTGAATCTATTCAAACAAAACAAAACTAATTCAGAGCAAACACAATCAACTATGCTAATTCAAACCAAATCATTCAAAAATTGATGTTGAAATAACATACGTGGTCTGTAGGAAAACGATTCGTTCAAGATAACTTTGAGTTAACAAAGGAAATAGCTACCTCAACATTTCTGAAGATGATATAACCCATGGTCTTTTGCCTCTTATCGTTGTCTTGAAGTCTATCATTTTCCTTAGACAACACCGTCACCCGGTCCTCTAAGGACTTAATTTTGGATTGCAACTGAGGGACATCTATGTAGTATCGTTCCAGCCAAGATTTGCATTGAGTGCACTGTTGTTGATCGGGCTGAGTCACTATAGGTGAGGGTTCTTTTAAATTGCCAGGGGTTCCACTGTCAAACTTGATTCTGGGGAAGTTAGGGTCATCCTTGAGGCACGGTGGGAGGTTAAATACATAGTCATAAGGTTCAAAAGAACAGAGACCATGTGAGTATGGGTATTCCTTGGCCAAAAAGTGTTCAATCTCAGAGTACAAATCCTCGCTCAAAACAATAGGCTTTTGGTCTGTGTTTTGTTTGGGCTTGTTCCGAGCACACCTAGATACCCAGCATGCAACTTTATTTCCCTTGTTGTTGACATATGTATTACCCTTTCCCTTCTTCCTTACAGGCTTCTTAACGATCTTTGCATTGTCTTTCAAACACGAGTTAGGCATGGTGTCAGGTAGGTCAGTGTTGGGGTAGGTCGAGGGTTTGATAGCGGGTAGGAGGTAGCACAGAAGGCCCAACAAGGGTTTCAGTGACCATGGTCTTGTCCACTTGAATACATTCGGGAGTGGAAAAGCCATTCCTAAACAGGAAATCTTGCCAATAGTCACCACTTAGCCTCAAATGATGCAAAATAATGATTTTGATCAAACAATGATGGAAGAGGTTGGAATCATCCTTTTCCCTCTTAAATCATTTAGACATTTTATACAGACTGTGTAGGAGGTAGTGAGGCATATTCAAAGGGAAATCTATGAAATTCATAAGCAACCGGAGATGGTAAAGAAACACTAAACCATATCAACCTTCGCAAGTCACGAATTTCTTAACAATGGCCAATAAATCATGCCGCCTAGACTTAAGGGCAGTGACTGGCATACCTCTGTCACAACTGACAATTTTCCTCGATGTAAATAGGAGCGGCCACGACACTTCATCCACCTTTTAATTCTTAAACCACATCTTCCATTTAGCTAGAAAACCCATAGTTGAGCTAAGGAATTCCTCATTCAATTCAAGTTGGATGTCCCCAACTTTGTCCCTACATCCATCGAATGTGAGGGAAAACTGTTGGGCAACCACGAGGTTGAAACCCTCAAATTTTTGGATGAAAACTAACCAGCCATTATTCTCCAGGTCCTCACGAGCATTGTCAAACAAAAGAAGTGTTTGGACACCATTAGGTTCTATGCGCACTACAGGTACCATAGGAGAGAACACACAGTCGGGAGGGTAAACGGTGAGGGGGGCTAGACATGGTAGACGCAGGACCAAATGCTCACAGGTTTCCCCAAAAAAAACAGAGGTAGCCCGAGATACAAGGCGGACATTAATGCCTATACGTGCGAGGGTGGTGGAATGACTTGATACCATGCAAAACATTCATATTGATATGTACAATCGACGGTACCTTTGTAATTAAAATTACTATTAGTGTGTGTCAAAAACAATGTAAATGACATGCCAAACAAACAACTATTGAAAACCATGACAAGTCGATCCGAATGTTTGAACAAACAATAGTTTTTTCATGATTTAAAACAAAACAATCATTTTGAATATAGCACCAAGGATTTGGTCATAAAATTTATGTGTCCTATGAAACCATTGCACCAAGGTTTTAATTAAAGACACCAAAAACCATTGCATGGCGAACCTATAAGTTAAAACCATATCAACAAAATGCAAAGTGAATAAAGGTTTGGTGTTTTGGACACATGTATGACCATTATTGAGTTAGAGGTGAAATGATCACATGAACAAGAGTACTCATAACAATCCAAAGATAATTTTAACGCCATCAACATGACTTCCAATTCAAGGTTTTCACGCTTGCAGTCATGAAAACGAAAACGAAAGGCAGGTGTGTGAATGCATAAAAGAATAGTGTCGTTTTGTTTTAAAGAATTGTGACGAGTATTGAGAATTCAAAACCTTTGTGTGGGCATATTGTATGGAAAAGATAAAAATGCAAAATGGTTGCCAACAAAACCTCTCAGAAAAGGAGTTATAGCAAAAATGGCATACCTTGTTGAATTCTAACTTATTCTAGAGAGTGAACTTATAGAGCATGCACCGCACAAAATATTTGTTGTATGGATCTAAAAATTTTACACAAAATAATACAGACTGTACTCTAACCAACACATTTTTTCTTACTTAATTTGGATCTGTTATGAAGAAGTTATGACGTTTTTACCTGAATCACTTGTTTTAGACTAGTTTCAGTGCTATCCACAAACCCTATTTTCCACGGAGTGTAACTCCAAAAATGCAATGAACCACAAGCTAAAATTCGTACAAAATATACTTGGATGTGCTTTCTCAGTGGCCTATCAATTTCATGGTCTGAATCATTCTAAAAAAAAAATTATTGTGAAAATGGTAAGATGACTTGTAAATAACATACCTTAGAAAGAATCATCAAAAGAATTTATCCTCCCTTGAATTTTGGCCTTCTTTACTTCACCTTCTCTTTGAAATTCGGCTTAGATATCCTTTGGTTACCTCATTCACATGTATATATTCAATATTCTCAAGTGTGATATAAAATGAGAGAGCCTTGCCTCTTATTTATACTTTCATGTAGCTTCCTCAAAGGGTTACCTTTTAACCGTCTTAACCCACTTTCCTTATTTTAGGGTTAACCAACTTCTAACCACTTGTCCAATAAGTAATTTATCCATTAAATTTATTTTTTAAATAGATTATTTTGTATCCAATTTGACTTATAGTACACTTATCACTTCACTTTACCTCAAGGGGTTACCTTCTAACCATCTCAAACCACTTTCCTTATTTTAGGGTTAACCCACTTCTAACCACTTGTCAACTTAGTAATTTCAACATTAACTTTATTATTTAAATAATTTATTTTGTATTCACTTTTAATTATAGTACACTCTTCATCTCACTTTATTATTTACCTTCTAAAAATCTCTTAAACCACTTTGACTACTTTGACCTTTTGGGGCTTCTAGATGACTCATGAGGGTTCTCCAACTTCACATGGCCATAACTCTCTAACCGTGAGGATTTATGTGACGTTCCACATACCATTGAAAATGGAATGACATGCACTATCCATATAGAATAGTATTACCTAAAAATGTATCAAAAATCATACCATTATCCATCAAACAAAATTGGGTCCATTACCCAAACCTGGGTGCTACCGAAATTCGCTACCGAACTTTCTCCAAGGGTTGGCATCAATCACTAAGGGCTGACATCAATATACAATATCATTCTCTAATGGTTCGCATAAATGACAACCAACAATACATACCAACTATATATTAACCTAAGCCAACTATCTAACAATATTTTGGTGAATGGTTTGGTTTTTTATTGTTGATATTGTGGGTTTATTTTGAGATTTATCTTCATATCTATTCAGGTACTTAACAGTTACTGACCCGACTTGTGTTAGACCTATGAGACACTTGGATCCATCACAGGTACTATAAGATTGATTTTGGACCTGTTTTATTTTAGGCCTTAGAAGGATCTTTTGGCTTAGTTACCCTACCAATACATTAGTTTGATTGTTGATTGTACCCCCATGGTTGTTGATTACAAGTTGGTGGCCTAGTTTCAATTATATAGGTTGACACACAGGTGACTACGAGGGGTGTATCGTGGTGCTTGAGGCAGACTTTGTACTCTCTCGACGAAACCCGAAGGGACCATCAGTCGGAGGTCTAGGTAATTATTTCTCCTGCCCATTCATTTTCCTTTGTGAATGCTTTGGATGATCAAGACTTCATCTCCTTGGGTTTGAAGCATTCAAAAGGGTGGTTTGTTTGGTTTGTATATTTTTAGGATTTTCTTCTTAGTGGTGTGCTTTGTGCTCCATAGTTTTCCATAGTGAGTTAGTCAGCCATTGCTTTGGGTCTCTGACCTAATGTGGTAGACCGCCCACTCCATCAGTCGTGAGGACGTTTCAGTCTTCCTCTTAGAAACGTGGAGCCACCTCTTTATAGGTGTTGTTTTTTATACCATTGGTTCGCTAGAGTCACCGTGTCAGAATTTTACGAAATTGAATGATCCTGCAAGGGAAGAACCTGTGCATAAGATATTCATGGAAAACGCTACTGATGATACCAACCAAGGAACCCCTTCGCAAGGGGATTCTTGTTCTTTTCCTTTATTTGGAAATGTTGGTGTCCCTTTGATGACCACGTTGTACATTCCTGAGTTGAATGTGGGACTGCCAGTTTGGTTGGGTACTATTACAAATGTCCCTAATTATCTTAATGCTTCTCAATTAAGAACCTTATGTCATGGGAATCATGTTGATGTTCCTTCATCAAAAAATTCTTCTCCTCCTCCTTCTACCTTCTATAGTGAAATTCTAGTTACTAGTAACCAGACGTCTAAACGAAATAGAAATAGGAAGAATAAAAAGAAGAAATCACCAACCTCTACGAGTCACGTTGGAGATAGGTCATCAACCTATGAAATTCATGTTGAATACTAGAACCCAATATCTGCAATTCATGTTGGGGGCTAGCACATAGCCTTTGCAAGTCATGCAGGGGGAAAGCAACCACCCTATGCAAGTCATGCTGGGGGGAAAATTCCAGTCACTACTAGTCATACTGGAAATAGGTTTGTAGCCTCTATGATTCATGTTATCGACCAATCACCAACCTATACAAGTCATGTTGTAGATGTGCAACCAACCATTGGAAGTCATGTTGGGGGCATTGATTCTATTGAGAAACCTAGATGAATATGACATAAGCCTAAGTTCCCTTGTAATATTTTCAAGGGAGATCACCTTACTTATTTGTGCCCTGACATTCTAGAGGTACGAAGATTACGCTCCCTATGTACAAGCTCTTATGATTATGATTCTTATGAGGTTTCCTGACAGTCTATTCAGTGAGTGGTTGAGAAAGTGGTCACACTGATGTAATATTCAGCTGATCCCACTCCTTGTTGGGGGGTGATGCACCTTTAGACCATGTTGTCTTTTAGCCTATTCAACCAATGGTTGAGAAGTAGTCATGTCGATGCAATATTCAGCTGATCCCACTCCTCTTTTGGGGGGTGATGTTCCTTTAGACCATGTTTTCTTGCAGCCTATTCAACCAGTGGTTGAGGAAGTGGTCATGACGATGCAATTTTTGGCTTATCCCACTCATCTCTTGGAGAGTGTCAAGTCTACAAAAGTGGTCATGCCGATGAAATCTCTGGTTGATCCCACTCTTCTCTTGGGGAGTGGTGTGTCTATTGACTATATTTTTAGAATTTCCAGTTTAGTACTTTTAGAAAAAGGGAGCTTTCCGCTCACTTCGAGCACACCCCCTCCAAGTCCTAGGATGGTTTCCTTTGATTGGAATGACCTTGTTGAATCTCTCCTTACTTATTCTACACCCTTTCAAATAAGGTTTGAAGTTAATTCAATTTTTTTTTATCAATGCATTGTAGATGAAGGATCCTCCACATGTATTTTATCCTCTTCAGATTAGCAAGCTTTTGGTTCTCCCGAGATTGTGATTGATTTGCATGAGTTTTTGGCTTTTGAAAGACGTCCTAGTGAATATTTTTGGATTCTACCTTAGTTTCCTATCTCATCAGGTGGGAAGAGTGTCATTGTCAATGATATAGTGGTGCAATTCTCGTTATATTTCAATATTATTCTTTGTTGTGATTATGTATATGCTATAAATGTTGTGGTCTCTATGCTCTTTCTATTGATTAAGGTTGGTTTTCATTGATGTCAACCCTTGAAGGAAGTTGGAGAACCCAAGTTTGGGTAATGGACCCAAGTTTGTTTGATGGATAACGATATGAGTTTTGATATATTTGTAGGTAATACTATTCTATATGGCTATTAAATTTCATGTCATTTCTAGTGGTATGTGGAACATCACATAAATCCTCATGGTTAGAGTGTTGGTTGTGGAGCCTGATTATCTTCCTGATTCGGAGGTCCTTGATTTTAGCTGTTTTTATACTCCATGAAGTATTTACACCCCAGAAGTATGTACACTCTTCCACATGGGGGAGTGCAGAGGGGGGGTACCCCCTCTGCGGGGTTTGGGGGAAAGCGGGCCCCCAGCGGGGGTTCGGGGGCAAAGCCCCTGAAGCAAAAATTGCCTTGTAAAAGTATATTGTAATTTCATTGTAAATATGGACCGTTCATTATAAGGTCGCAGATCTAACAGTAGAGATTATGTTAGGGTTTTTTTCCCAAGAAGGAAACCCTCTTTTATGAGGGAAATGTATTGCGGCTATGGATGATGGTGAATATTGTATTCTGAGAGAGGAGACTATGAGAGAAAGAAGAGGAAGTTACATCAGGTTTTGTTGTAGGTTGTATCCCTTCATTTGTTGGATAATAATAAAGGAAGGACCTGGAAATTTCTCTAGTGGATGTAGCCCACACTGGGTGAACCACATAAATCTGTGTCTCTCTTGTATTGTGTGTCTTCTGTGTTTTGTTTCTACATTTGTTTTATTTTATTGCTCCACGGTCCTAATTTTCTAACAACTGGTATCAAAACGTAAGGTAACTCTCAGGAAAAGAGGGTTCCTGGTTCAAGTGGGAGCAATGTCAGAAGATGGAAAGTTTAGGGTCGAGAAATTTAATGGCCAAAAAAAGCAGTTATGGAAGATGAAGATGGAAGACTATTTATATCAGAAGGATCTATTCCTACCATTGAGTGGAGTAGAAAAGAAGTCGACGGCCATGAAGGACGAAGAATGGGAGATTCTTGATAGAAAGGCTCTAGGAATGATACGGCTGAGCCTGGAAGCGTCGGTGGATTTCAATATTTTGAAAGAAAATACAATGAAGGGTTTGATGGATGCGTTGGCCAAATTGTATGAAAAAACCTCTGTGTCGAATAAGGTATTTCTAATGAAGAGATTATTTAATATGAAGATGTCAAAAGGTGGGTCTGTTGCAGATCATTTAAATGAATTTAATACAGTTACTAATCAACTAATTTTTGTAAAAGTGGACTTTGATGATGAGGTTAGGGCTCTTCTAATCTTGTGCACATTGCCAAAAAGCTGGAATGGCTTGGTCATGGCTGTAAGTAACTCTATCTCTAGTTCAAATACTTTAAAATTTGATGATGTTGTTTGTGTTATCCTTAGTGAGGAAATACGACGAAAAAGCACAGGTGAGACATCAAGAAATGCGTTGAACATGGAGAATAGGGGAAGACAAAAGGATAGAGGAAAGGGCTCAGGAAACCGCATAAATTCTAGGAAGGGCAGATCCAAATCCAGACTTGGAAAGATAGAGTGCTGGAATTGTGGGAAGAAAGGACATCTG
>ML782671.1:548506-572316 GCA_009831015.1 Picea engelmannii
ATGCAGGATATAAATGTGCTCAAGAAGAAATTATCCAATTCATTTGTGATGAAGGATTTGGGTGCTGCAAAGAAAATCCTTGGTATGAGAATAACAAGAGACAGGAAAAATCACAAACTGACATTGTCTCGGGGTGAGTACACTGAGAAGGTGTTGGAGAATTTTAGAATGCAGAATGCAAAACCAGTTAGTACACCTTTGGCCAACCATTTCAAATTAACTAAGGAAATGTGTCCCAAGACACAGGAGGAGATAGAATACATGTCCAGGGTCCCATATTCATCAGCAATTGGCATCTTTATGTATGCAATGGTTTGCACAAGACCAGATATTGCACATGCAGTGGGAGTTGTGAGCAGGTATATGAACAATCCAGGTAAAGAACATTGGGAGGCATTAAAGTGGATTCTCAGGTATTTGAGAGGTACTACTACACATGCATTGTGTTTTGTAGGTTCGGACACTTTTCTATAGGGATATGTTGATTCAGATATGGCAGGTGATAAAGACAACAGGAGGAGAACCACGGGGTATGTTTTTACTATAGGTGGAACAACAGTAAGTTGGATTTCGAAAGTGCAAAAGGTTGTTGCACTTTCAACAACAGAGGAAGAGTATGTTGCTGCTACAGAGGCTAGTAAAGAGATGATTTGGTTACAAAGGTTTATGGAGGAATTGAGAAATAAGCAGGAGAACAACAGGTTGTACTGTGACAGTCAGAGTGCCATTCACCTTGCAAAGAACTCAACCTTCCATTCGAAGACTAAGCATATGCATTTGAGGTACCACTTCATACAATCCACCTTGGAAGATGGACAATTGAAGCTGGAAAAGATACACACTAGCCAAAATCCTACAGACATGTTAACAAAGGGAATAACTAGGGAGAAACTGAGTTCTTGATCAGTTTCAGTTGGTCTTCAATAATGAAGATGAAGATGAGAAATTTTCCAGGTCCAAGAAGGTTCAGAGTCCAGCATATACAGCAGCGGTGGAGTTGTTGAGATCAGTCTCCAAGTGGGAGATTGTTGGTTGTGGAGCCTAATTATCTTCCTGATTCATAGGTCCTTTCTTTCAGCCATGTTTATACCCCATGAAGTATTTACACCCCAGAAGTATGTACACTCTTCCACGCGGGGGAGTGCAAAGGGGGGGTACCCCCTCTGCAAGGTCTGGGGGGGCTATCCCCCCAGCTGGGGAGTCTAGGGGCAAGCGGGCCCCCAGAGGGGGTTCGGGGGAAAATCCCCTGAAGAAACAATTGCCTTGTAAAAGTATATTGTAATTTCATTGTAAATCTAGACCGTTCATTATAAGGTCCCAGATCTAACAGTAGAGATTATGTTAGGGTTTTTTTCCCTAGAAGGAAACCCTCTTTTATGAGGGAAATGTATTGCAGCTATGGATGATGGTGAATATTTTATTCTGAGAGAGGATACTATGAGAGAAAGAAGAGGAAGTTACAGTGGGTTTTTTTGTAGGTTGTATCCCTTCATTTGTTGGATAATAATAAAGGAAGGACCTGGCAATTTCTCTGGTGGACGTAGCCCACACTGGGTGAACCACGTAAATCTGTGTCTCTCTTGTATTGTGTGTCTTTTATGTTTTGTTTCTGTATTTGTTTTACTTTATTGCTTTGTGGTCCTGTTTTTCTAACATAGAGAGTTATGGCCAGGTGAAGTTGGAGAACCCTCATGAGTCATCTAGAAGCCCCAAAAGGTCAAAGTAGTCAAAGTGGTTTAAGATATTTTTAGAAGGTAAATAATAAAGTGAAGTGATGAGTGTACTATAATTCAAAATGAATACAAAAGAAATTATTTAAATAATAAATTTAATGAAGAAATTACTAAGTTGACAAGTGGTTAGAAGTGGGTTAGCCCTAAAATAAGGAAAGTAGTTTAAGATGGTTAGAAGGTAACCCCTTGAGGTAAAGTGAAGTGATGAGTGTACTATATATCAAAGTGGATACAAAATAAATTATTTAAATAATAAATTTAATGGATAAATTACTAATTTGACAAGTGGTTAGAATTTGGTTAACCATAAAATAAGGAAAGTGGGTTAAGCTGGTTAAAAGGTAACCCCTTGAGGAAGCTACATGAAAGTATAAATTAGAGGCAAGGCTCTCTCATTTTAAATCACACTTTATCATATTGAATATCTATAGGTGAATGAGGTAACCAAAGGATATCTAACTAGAATTTCATAGATAAGGTGAAGTAAGAAGGTCAAAATTCAAGGGAGGATAAATGTTTTTGATGATGCTTTCTAAGGTATGATATTTACAGGTCATCTCACCATTTTTGTAATAACTTTTTTTCTAGAATGATTCAAACTGTGAAATTGATAGGACATTGAGAAAACATATCCCAGTAGTTGTGGTACACTTTTCAGCGTGTGGGTCATTTTATTGTTGGAGTTAAACTCCGTGGAAAATAGGGTTTGTGGCTAGTCCTGAAACTAGTCTAAAACATTTGTTTCGAGTAAAAAAGTCATAATGTCTTCATAATAGATACAAATTAAGTAAGAAAAAATGTGTTGGTTATAGTACAGTTTGTAGTATCATGTGTAAAATTTTCAGATCCATAAAACAAATATTCTGTGTGGGGCACACTCTACTAGTTCACTCTCTAGAATAAGCCAGAATTCAACAAGGTATGCCATTTTTGCTATAAATCCTTTTATGAGAGGTTCCAAGTAGTGACACCTGGAGGAATTGCATAAAACACATTGAAGAACATTGTGCACTATTTTCATATCTTTAATCATTACAGGGACATAGTTATGATTATTTCAAGTTAGGGTTGTTGACTAATCCAAAACTAGTCATGTAAGACTAAATAAAAGTTTGATGAAAATGCTAGTCTCTTGTTGTTAAAGTTAAGGAAGTTTTGCAGGTATGTGATCATATACACCAAGTCTATTATAGATTTACAAATCATATTTCGATGATGAAATTGATGAGGGCTTTTGGTTGAGGTACATGTTGGGTACATGGTTGAGACAAGTAGTTCATGAGTTGGCACATACATGAGGTGTATATTTGATGATGTTGGTACATATTGATGAGTCATAGTTGATGAGTAGTTGATACATAATTGGTACGTACTTGGTACATGGTTGGATGCACTTGTTTATGGTACAGGTTGATTATAGGTTGCTTAGTACAGGTTGGTGCATGGTTGATGCACTTGTTTATGGTACCTGTTGATTACAGGTTGAGGGATAGGTTGATGAATGGTTGATGCATGGTTCAGGTTTATTGGTATAGGTTTACAACAGTATATCTCAAAGTGTTAGTGTGACAGTGGTTCCATCATTCTACTTATACGTCAAGACAGTTGGACGGGGCAAGGACAGGTGGTTGTAGCCACCTTCCGATTGTAGTCATAGAACTTAGGGGGTTGTAGCCTCCTTTTGGTTGTAGCCAGAGAATTGGGGAGTTGGATATTACATTAGGTTGTAGCCTAGGGGGTTGGAGCCTCCTTCTAGTTGTAGCTGGAAAACAAAGGAATTTGGTGCTTCCAATGAATGTAATTCTTCAAGGAATATAAGAAAAAACATTCTGTGGTTTTCTCCGAATTTGGGTTTCCACGTAAAACAATGGTGTACTGTGTATGTGTATGATTGTTCATTTTTTCATTGCTTATTTACTTTGTATTTATTGGATGATAATGATACATTGATATAACACTTGAATTATATGGTTAAAAAGGTTTAAAGTTCTCTATTATTGATTCACCCCCCTCTCAGTAATCCAACAATTGGTATGAGAGAAGGTTCCCTCAGAAATCAGTTTAACCACTGAAAGGTAGATCATGGAGAGAAACAACTTGTATAAAAATGGAATACCATACATATATGCAGGCACATGGATTTGAAATTTGGCAATCAATTGTAGATGGATACACAATACTAGCAGTTCCACCAACAAATGACAAAGATGTGAAACTCAGTCAGAATAATTCCAAAGCCACAAATGCACTTCTGAATGGTCTTGGTGAAACAGTATTCACCAAATTTGCACATTGTAAATCCGCTAAAGATATTTGTGACAAAATTCAAAATATTTATGAAGTAGATTCAAAAGTCAAAGCAGCAAAGTTTTAAACTTACAGAGGTCAGTTCGAACAACTAAAAATGAAGGAAGATGAGAATATTTCAACTTACTTCTTACGAGTCAATGAAATAGTAAATTCAATCATAGGATTGGGAGAAGAAATCGAAGAATCTGTAATTGTTCAAAAGGTACTAAGATCTCTTCCTATGATATTTGACCCTAATATATCAGCAATAGAAGAAAGAACTGATCTAAAATCAATAAGAATAGATGAAATACATTGAATCTTCACAGCATATGAAATGATAACTGAACAAGAAAATCCAGATGTAAAATAAGCATCCTTCAAAGAATCCAAAAGATCAAAGAAAAATGGAAAGAAACAAGAAAAAGAACATAGCAAAAATAGTGGCATCTCGAAAGATGATGAAGAAGTGGCCAATTTTTTCAAAACACTGAACAAGGGAACCGACGACATGTATAGAGGTAAGATTCTTTTAATTTGTTTTAATTGTGATGTTATTGGTCATTTTTCTAACAAATTTATTCATAAGAAAAAGAGAAATGATGAAGGTTACTAAAAAATAAAAAGAATATACAAAGGAAAAAGAACCACAAAGAAAGTTTTCAAGAAAAAATTATGCACCAAACAAGGCATCTCATCATCAGATGAAGATGAAGTCAATGATAGTGAGACATAAAGAGTTTTATTCATGGAAGTAGAAGACTCTAATAAATAAGACTTCGAAGAAGAATATGAAGAAGTCGAAGAATAAATTGAAGAGACAGAAGTTGACTACCGAGAGGAATTGATGAGTGTCATAGAAGTTATCAGAAGAGAAAAGAAGAAAAACAAGAAGCTACAAGTAGAACGAGACAAGAATGAAGACACTGGGGAATTGAAACAAATGATCACAAATTTGAAGGTTCAAATTGAAGAAGACAAAAGAATTGAAGAAGTACTCAAAGAATAGTTGGAAGGAAGAGACAAGATAATTGAAAATTTGGAAGCAAATATTTTCACATTAAGAAAGGATCTTCAAAAGAAAAATATGCAGAACAACTCAAAATTTTTGAATGACATTATCAACAGTCAAAGGCCTAATCATGAAAAGTTCATACTTGGATATAATCAGACAGAAAAGGGATCAATCTCCAAAACAAAAGAACAAGAAACATATCCAAAAATATATGTAGAAACAATCAAAGGGGATAGGAAAGTCTACAAAGAAAATTACAGGGATAATCCTCCACCGAGAAGATTAAGACTTCAGAATCAACGACTGACAGAAACATATAGGTCTTAGGAAGAAGAAGGATTCATAAGAGCACCTCCTTTCAAAATATCTTCAACTCCCAGGTATCAAACTATATTTTTTGGTTTATGTTATGCATGTAATAAATTTGGACATAAAGTTGTGAATTGTAGAGCTAAAAACAGGAACATAAACAACTTTGAAAGTCATACACAAAAAGGTTATCCAAGAAGGCCAAGTGAAACACATAGAAGTTACAACATGTTTGAATCATTGAGCACTAAAGTGGAATGCTACAATTTTAACAACTTTGGACACATGGCCAAAGATTGCAGAATGACAATCCCTCCTATAGAACCACAACAAAACAACAATTAGAGACAGGAACCTCAGAAAAAGACATGGATAAGAAAGAAGAATCAATACAACAATGAAGAATTCACACTTTCTCTACAAGCTAAGAAGAAGAAACATGGTTGGTATGTTGACAGTGGTTGTTCAAAACACATGACAGGGATATACACAAGCTTCTTACATTAAGAAAGGAAAGAGATGGATCAGTCTCCTTCGGAAATGATGATTCAACTAAAATCATTGGAAAAGGCACAATCAGAATTGGGAACAAGAATACAAAGGTAGGAAATGTTATACTAGTAGAATATATGAAGCATAATCTTCTAAGTGTGAGTCAAATGTGTGACCAAGGTCATAAAGTTACTTTTGATTCACAAAAGTGTGAGATAAGAAAAGAAGGTTCAGGAAAATTGATCGCTACAGCTGCGAGAACTTCAAGAAACATATATGTGTTAAGTGAAATTGGAAATGAAGTGTTGTCTAGGAAAGAAAGGTGAAAGTTGGCTATGGAACAAAATAATGGGTCACATACATTTTGATAACCTTGTCAAAGTCAGCAAAAGAGAAGCACTCAGAGAAATGCCCCAGATCACAAAACCAACCAACACTTTATGCAAGCATTGTCAACAAGGAAAGAAAACAAAGACCAAGTTCAAATAAAAGAAATATTTAATGACAATACCACTGGAAGTTTTGCATAATGATATAGTTGGACCAACTAAAAAAAGGGGTTTAAAAGGTGAGAAATACTTTTTGTTATTACTTGATGATTATACAAGAATGACTGTAGTTTTCTTTCTCAAGAATAAGTCAAAAGCTTTTGAAAACTTCAAGATCTACAAGGAAATGGTTGAAAATGAAATGGATTAAAAAATAAAATGCTTGAGATATGATAATGGAGGAGAGTTCACTTCAAAGGAATTTATGGACTACTACATCAGTCATGGAATAAAAAGGTAATTCCTTGTTGCTAGGACACCTCAACGGAATGGAGTTGTTGAAAGAAAGAACAAGACAATATAGGAAATGGCTCGAACAATGTTAATGGATTCCAAATTGGCATATATGTTTTGGACACAGGAAGTGCATACAACAATTCACATTCAAAACATAGTAATTCTCATAAACAACACTAGCAAAAATCCCTATGAGTTATGGAAAGGAAGACCAACAAATGTAAAGAACTTCATAGTTTTTGGAAGAAAATGCTACATCAAAAGAGAATATGGTAGAATGCGAAAGTTTGAATTTCATGTGGACAAAGGACTACTTGTTGGTCACTCAAGTACAAGGAAATCATACAAGTGTTACAACCTGAGAATGAACAAATTTGTGGAAAGAATCAACGTAACAATTGATGAAACATGTAGACAAGAATTAAAGGAAGAAGAAAATGAATCAATGGAACAACTTTACGAAGAAGAAGCATAAGATGGAAAATAATGGGAAGATGAAGAGGATACGACAGAAGCATAAGGGAAAGTTCAGAAAGTGACTCCAAATACACCTATAATATGAGTACAGAAGAATCATCCTTTAGATCAGATTATCAGAAACAAAGATTTAGGAGTTGAGACTAGAAGAAGAGTGTGATCACCAGAACAAACACACCTGACACTCACATATACGATTGAACCAACCTATTTTGAAGAGGCCAGTAAGGATGCATTTTGGAATAAGGCCATGGATGAGGAATTGGATCAAATAGAGAAAAATGACACTTGGGAATTGGTTCCAAGAACAAAGGATAAGAATGTGATCGGAACAAAGTGGGTATACATGAATAAATTGAATGAAGATGGACAAATTACAAGGAACAAAGCTATATTGGTATGTAAAGGATATGCACAGGTTGAAGGAATCGACTTTGAAGAGACATTTTCCCCAGTTTCCAGAATGGAAGCAATTTGATTGCTTTTAGCTTATGCATGCTCCAAAAATATTAAAGTGTATCAGATGGACGTAAAACCATCTTTTCTGAATGGGGAACTTGAAGAAGAAGTCGACATTGAACAACCAAAAGGATTTTAGCTATCAGAGAACACAGATTATGTGTGTAAATTAAAGAAGGCCTTGTATGGTCTAAAACAGGCTCCTAGAGCATGGTACTCTATACTGGATAAATATCTACAGTAGGAAGGGCTCAGAAAAGGAAATGTAGACAACAACCTCTACATCAAGGTAAGTCAATATATTATTTTATTAATTGAAGTTTATGTTGATGATATTATTTTTGGTAGTGATGATGACAGGTTAAGCAAAAAATTTGCAAAGGGTATGCATAATTTCTATAGTGGGAAAACCCCTCTATAGAATACACCAGGGTTCTAAAATGTAGGCAGAGATAATCGTCTAAAGTCTCCCAATTTTTATCAGCTATCCCGACATTACCCCACAATTATACATAAACTACAAGGTATAGGGATCCGGTAGGCATACCTTAAACTCTGTGTCCGGTGTCAATCCCTTTGCGCCTAGTTGTTTCTTAACTGCAAGTCTCCTCCCAAGGCCAACCTGCATTCACCAAAAGACAAACAAGAAGCTACAAGCATGCATTCTACATATGGATTAGTGGGTTGGACATCATAAACAATAAATGTAAACAAATCATATAAATTTAAGACGTCATTTGGCGGGACGAAAAAAGTACTTCTTTATATAAATCTCACAAAAGTCACTTACAATATGAGATCGACACTACTCCTCGAACTCGGTCCTGGGCTCCTCTTCATAATGCACCAACTACTTCCACGTTTCCTTCTCCTCTTCAATTCTCTCTAGGGTAATGGAAAGCGCTTGCAATGGAGAAAAAGGGAATTTCAGCTCAAACTCACAATGTGGTTGTCGAGTATTGGGGAAAAGGGGGAATACATAAATGGACAGAGTTTCTATTCTCTCGTGCTTCCCTTTGACAAGGGACCCCAACCCCTTCTTTTATAGGCCAGAAGAGATAGTAACGGTTGGGGTGGCTGGCTATAGGCAGCCAAATGGTTAAGTAACAGCTCAAAAACTAGTATCCTATGCAATTTTGATTTTTCACGATATTCTGTGAGTGTACGCAGGCTGTAGTGGGTCAGCAGGTGTGTGTACATGAGAAGTAGTGGTGCAGGGCACGTACACCTTCAAAAAAATGATTTTTAGAAGAGCTTTTTCAATGATGGCTTGGCAAAGATAGAAAGTTAAATGGCCTAATGCCAGGTATGAATTTCTGGTGCAATTTAGGGTTATAATAGATGCCCCTAATGTGTGAGGTCAGAAGAGCATCTGATGGTTGAAATACATTACAAATATTCACCAATGTACGGAGCAAGTGAGCCCAGGGACCAGAGTTCTAGAGGTGCCATATGAAAAATAACAATTTGTCTCACCGAGGCTAGCATACCCATTATTGGGATGAAATAAAATCATAGCTTCCAATCAAATACACTGCAAATCCATGTCATATAACTATATAAAGTGCAACCACGAGCAATACACAAAAGATCTACATATCAAAATCAAAAGATATACATGTATAGTATCCATCTTCAAGAATACAATGATGCATGAGGGATGGATATGAGGTCTTCACATCTCAAGCAACAAATTTGAAATCTTCAAAACTCGAGTAGGAGTGTAATATTAGTGTATGACTTCACTACCCAGAGGTCTTTGATGGCTCATCGGGAACAGACAAGAGGATCTTGATGATCAGGTAGAGAACTTCATTGATTTCAAACAAGGACTTGATTGGTATTTCAGGGTGGCTGGGCATGGGGACAAGAGACAAACTGTAGAAGGGCCGACTCAAGTTTAGTAAGACTTACCTAGGACAAAAGAATGACAAAATATGATACTCATGCAGCATGGAATTGACATAATTTCACGATGCAGGAGGCAATGAAAACTCTCCATATGTTTGGAAGGGTAACCAAACAGAGGAGGACACGAATCTATGTAGTGAGAACAACTTCCTAAGGTCACATTGAATCCTAGGGCTTGACGAAAAAATGAAAGGATGTGCTTTTCCCAAGGGTGACTCATTGTGTTGTCAACAAAAAGAAAATAATTTTCCCTTCCTCTTTTTGGGGTATATTTTTTTTTTTTTGTCTTTTTGAATAATTTTGGGAATCTTGAAAAAGAATAACGAATGCTACATTACAAAGGAGAAGACAAACTAGTTCCAAGCGAAAGGAACACACTGATGCTCAGAGCAAGGGGACATATGCAGGAAAAGGAAACTTGGGAAAAATCCTCCATGGGTCAAGGTGTCAAGACGCAGAGGAAAATTGCTATAAGGCTTGCATATAAGGGATGCTTTAGATGGTTGAGTTGAGAGAAACATGGATCCAACATTAGGCCAAAGACGCGGGAATGCAAATGCGATTAATAAGACACAATGATAATATCCTTCGATGTAATTTTAATGAGCCCAGAGAAGGTAAGCTTGGTGGTTTTTCATTTTTAGAGAGTCTGAAAAAATGTAAAAGGAGACACCACTAGGGCACTTTTTTCGAAGGTAGTCTAGTCGTTTCAAAAAAGGGGTAGACTAGCACTGAACAAACGTCTATTCAAAATCATTTTAACGAGTGTGACAAAGACAAGATCACTCAACAATCTTTTCATATTTAAGGAGTCTGAAAAGAGATTAATTATGGACTATGTAAGGGATGTTCTTATGGACCAATTTAATGAGTGTGAAGGAACAAGGTCACTCGACCATATTTTCAATTTTAGGGAGTCTGAAAAGAGCTTAACTATGGACTCCATGGGGGTTCCTTTTTCATAAATTTAGTCCCTCAGGCCCAAAAAAGGGTTAAATTTATACCTGCGGATACTCTTCTAGAGAATAGAGGCTCCTAGAGTATACCTTTGTTCATACTTTTGACCATATGGATCGAAAAAGGGGTAAACTACCATTGGACAGACGTTCCTTCAAATTTCATTTTAGCGAGTGTGAAGGGAAACAAGATCGCTCAATAATATTTTCATGTTTAGAGGGTCTGAAAAGGGCTTAAAAGAAGACCCGTTGTGTTTTGGGAGTCCTGAGGGTGAGGTCAAGAGTGATAACGAATCATGAAAATGAGCCTCAAACTTTTAATTAGGAAATACTATTAATGACTCCTGAGCCTATAGTCATTAGTGACGGTATGGACACAAAAATGCAGCCAGGATCTACCTAGGGAATCCATGTGAAGGTAGGATCTACCACTAAACTAAGACACTTCTAGAATAGGATTAAGGGTTCTATGTCACAATTCGGTGGGATCAATCCTATGGAAAAGCAAAAAAGACAACGAGGTGCAACAAATGGAGGTGGAATCCCATCTTATATGCACAAAGTTGGAAAAATGAATTTTTACTAAAAGACCTTTAAAACTGACCCAACTCTCGAAAAAATTCCTAAATATCCAAAGTAACACTTATTGTAACATCCCCTGAGAAAATCAAGAACCATAGTAAACGATTTTCAGGCTAGAAAAAATGACCAAAAGGGTCCAAAAAATGACAAAAAGGGGCCAAAAAGTCTATAAATAGAAAGTTGGCAGTTCATTATCACCATTGTAAATTGAGAATTGACCAAAAGTCAAAAAACACCCCTTTTTCGAAATAGTTGATTCTAGGAGTTTCAGTGGACGAAACGAACTTTCGTTTGGACCAAGTAAGTACACACTAGCCTCTCTTGCATTCCCATATTTCATTTTTGTATTTATTTTTGTTTTTTTGGGGGGAGATGACCTTTAAAGAGGTCGACATTGTGTGTACGCGGGCTATCCAAGAACAACCCACATGTACATGCGGGAAGAAGATAAATTTCCCACATGCACACATGATTGTCCCCAAGACAACCCGCGTACACCCTCAAATAAGTGAAAAAAATGAAAATTACAAGAGTTAACTCTCCATACATTTGTCATTTTGCAGGATGTATGTTCATTAGAGAGAGAGGGAGCATGAGGAAATTGATTTTTTGGTCTCTAAGGACCCTGTTGCTATCGTTGTTTTGTCACAATGCGGGTTGTTAAATGCACTGATAGATTACTGGCATCCTAACATAGAGGAATTCATGCTCGAGGGAATTCATTGACTCCAATGACTGAAGATATTTACTTCCTGACTAGTCTCTTGAGGAGAGGGGACCTAGTCAACTTGTGTACTTTTCCCCCTGGGCCTCAGAAAATCGAGTAGTTGATTGGACTCCATTGCGAGACTGGTACTGAGAAAGTAGGTTATCAGGTGCCTATTCATAAGATCAGCAACCTATCACTAAAAGTGATAGTTATACTCATTGGGTGGATCACTAGATCTACAGCTTTGTATCAGGCTTCCCGCGATCACATGCATTGTGAAGTATAGTTCTTAAATGCACGGATTTTTGACTGGAGTAACACCATGCTGGATTGCATGAAGAGAAAACTAACATAGTGTCGGATACAGGAGCACCGAAACTTTGGGTTTGGGACCATTTTGTGCTCCTTTTCCTTCAAGAGGGTACCTAGTCTTAGTCCTCGAGAGACTATACGAGGGCACGAGGCCTCTCTCCCAGCGTTATGCGTATGGGTGGCATCGTTTCCATGACAGAGGGGAAGGAGTACCATCGACACCTTTGATGACAAGTTTTTTGACTTTTGGTCACAATAGATTCTGTCAATAGAGGACTACCCTTATGCCAGGATCAATTTTTCTAGAGATCTTGAAATGCCTATACCTCTTGGAGAAAAGTGAGGACAAATCTCTCACCATCAATGCAACCTCATGTCCCACCCTTAGCTAGGATAGACTACTTACGTGCCAAGATAACTTTTTGTATATTTTTTAGGGAATAAGCCCCGTGACTCTTACTGGGCATATTTTTAAGGAACTTGCGCCCACCCTTGTAATCTGATAGTTTTTGATATATATATGGATATTTTACATCTTTATATGTCTTATGGATTATATATTTTACAAATGTATTTACATGTGTGGGTGTGTGATTTTTCTTACATGTGTGGAATATGCCAATCTAATGCATGATTAGCTAGAGTATATGTGATTTGATTCAGTCTCCTAGGAACATGGATATACGTAATGTAATCAAATCTTTGTTCTAAGAGACGTACCCTAATGAACCATCTGTGCAGTGTAGGATCGTAAATGCGGTAAACCCCATTTAACTGAGACACAACTAGCTGAGTGTCTAAGTAGACCCAGAGGTGAGAGATACCATGCAACAAAGAGTCACAAAGAAAATCTAAGAATGTGTTGTATTCGACGACATTTTTTGTGATTTCACCTAAACAGATACCTCCCGAAGATAGAAACTAGCCCTTAGGTGCGAAAATCACCCAAGTTGCGGAAGCTAGCCTCCGAGTGTGTTGGCTAGCACCATCCGCAAACCCAACAAACACCTCTGATTCACTTGACATCTACCACAGTGAAAAAGATGACATAAAAAATGACACATCCATAAAACTAAAAAGAAAATGTATAAGACTATACATATGTTACAAGAAGTCACCCAAGGTGACCCACCTATGAGTAATTCTTCTTGAGGTAGAGCCCATTTCTAGGCTCTGCCAAAGCATTTCCCTCAAATTTCACTAGACGATAAGCACCCTTCTTTAGAACCTCCTTCATGATGAAAGGTCCAAACCAGATGGGTTTGAACTTGCTTTCCCCCAAGGGGTCCTTATCTTGGTCATAGACTAGGACAAGGTCGCCTTTAGATAAAATACGAGGACGGATAGATCGATCATACTGACACTTGATTTTTTGTTTGTGAGCCTCATTAGCCAAGTCTACATCCTGACATTGCTCATCGAACTGCTGAAGATATAATAAATTATTTTCAAGAGGTGAAGTGTCTGGAAATAACTGTACTACCAACTTTAGAGAGGGGATATGGCACTCTATAGGAAAGACTACTTCCAACCCGTAAACGAGTTGAAAAGGTGAGAAATCAGTTGCAGTCTTAATAGACATTTGGTAGTCACATAATGTCGAATACAACATCAAATGTCAATTTGACCTGGCCAAATTGATCGTTCACTGTAAAATAGTCTTAAGGGATTTATTCACAGCTTCCACCTGACCATTCTCTTGTGGGTAGTAGGGTGATTGTTATAACCCTAAATTGCACCACACATGCTTACCTGGCATTAGGCCATCTCATATCGTTTCTTTTCCAAAGCACTGTTGAACAACTCTTTGAAAATCCTGTTTTATAAAGGCCCATGTGCCCTACTCCATTGTTGCACGCGTGTACACACTGACTGACCCAAAATAGCCTGCGTGGACCGACAAAAGCATGGAAAAAGGAAAGTTGTCAATGGAACAAAAAATCTATGGGTGAGTTAATTGAAACTCTCAGCCATGCATGGACGAGGGTTCATCCAAATACCTATCTCCTTATAGCCTATACAAGAATGGGTAGGGGTCCCATTTGGAAGGAGGAAAAATATAGCAAAGAAACTCTACCCATTTACATATTCCCATTGTCCCAACGCTTTATCCTTTCCTTGTGCCAAAGGAGATTCAAAGCAAAGTAGTTGGAGGACAATAGAAGAGGAGCCTAGGATTAGGTTTGAGAAGCGGTGGCTGGTCTCAACTTTTGTAAGTTGACTCATTCAAAGTAATAAAGAAAATGCTTTTCCCGTCCCAATTCATGAACTTTTATAGTTTGATTAGTATATGTTTGGATTTCTAACTCATTAGTATATAATTAGGATGCATGCGTATTTGTTGCTTGTCTTGGATGCAGGTCATCTTTGGAATGAGTATTGCAAACAAGTAATCAAGTACAATGGAGGATCAACATCAAACACCGGGAACGAGGTAGGTTGATATTTCCATGCATTTACTAAGAAAAAGGGATTTAAATATAGGGATGAAGGTAGAAAGTAGTTTCTCTTCGGTCATATCTGCATGCAAAGTATGAAATCTATTTGCTAGTCCGTAGGGAGATTTCCCTCACAACAGAATTGGCGATCGTACTGGGGAAACTCTCTAGGGTTCCTAGAATTTTATTTCATTTCTGGGTAGTTTTACAGACTAGTTTTTCTTGCTTGTTTTTTCTTTTAGTTTATGTAAGGTCTGAGCTAGCAGGGAGTTTGGTTTTCCATACCAGCTTTCCCTGTCTTTTTCTTCACTGTGTTTTTTGGGACCCACAGAAGTACATGTGGCCTGCATAAAGTCTGCACGCGGGTACCCACACCCTACTCTCTTACAACCCATGTGTGAATGCTAACTGAAGAAGTAGCAGTAGTGTGTAGAGTTCAGAGAACTTCAGAGGCAGTCATCCTCTTCCCTGTCAGAATCACACATTCTCAGGGGTTTTTTTGGAATTATGTCTGAGTCTTGTTTGCGAACAGTCCTATCTTAGATTGTTTTTTCCTTATCATTTTTTCCTTACATTATTTGTTTTTATGCTAAAAAGAGTGTTCAAGCCTTCAAGGGATCCTGGTTATCAATACCAGTGGTCTTTTCCTAGTTTTGGGTTCTCTGTTTTCATTTTTCTCATAGTTTAGATATACATGCAGCCTATACAAGGTCAACCCGCGTGTACATGTCCTCTGTCTCTATCCAGCGCATGTTCGAACGCGTGCTGTTTGATTAACAAATGCATGCTTGTACAGGATACTTTTTGTTGAGGGTAAGGAAGTCATCCTTTCCCTTGATAAGAATCATTCCTCTCAGGTGTTTGAATCTTTGTTTGAGAAGTCAGTAGCTTAGGATTAATCTTACCCTTAGCCTACTTTTTCTCAGTTGAAAAAGTTGTCATAAAAATAAAAGAATTTTTAAGGTTTTTAGACAAGTGTGAGAGTCATTGTTTTAAAAAAAAATTGCTAGTGTGTGATTTTTGACCTGATTCTTTGTGATCTGCAATTATGCCAGAGTTTTTTTTCTTGGTTTTTGCTTGTCGTTATTTTTCCTTTCTTGATTTACTAGCATTTAAATAAAAAAAAATCTCTTTTCATTTTCTTGTTTGGTTGAAAAGTGCGTTTCTGCATTATTAGCCAGGGAAAAGTCGTTTATTTCATAAGTTTTTGTAGTTCACTTAGATCATAAGTAGTTCGTAGTCGAGTGAAATTCCTTTGAGTTTGCTGTCCAAAATCTTAGAAAAGTTAAAAAAAAAAAAAAATGAAAAGTTGTTGAAATTTTGCATTAAGAATTTTTTTTTGTTTTACAGCTTTTTACTCATTTTTTGCTTTCATCTTTTACACATCATCAATTTCAGTTCCATACCCCTTGACGTAAGACAAAGCCATAAAATTAACACTAAATTTAAAATATGCTAGACTTTTATGTTTGTAGGGTTCACCAACTAGTTCAGGATTAGGGCCTTGGATTAGGTTGGAGAGGAAAGTCTTCAAGGCCATTTAAAATTAAACATTGGAATATGAGTTAGGCAGTGTCTAAGTCTAGTGTCATGAAATTTATCCGGGACCCCCCCTCTAAAATTGGGTATAAACACGAGGTCGCGTGCGGAAAGGTAGCGGAGATAACCCCTCCAAAGCTGGACCAATCGTAGTGGAGAACACATATAGAGGGCTTGTTTTGGGATTCTGTCATTGCATTTGCCACGGGGCTTCATGGGTCTCGAATCTGTTCGAGGTCCTCATTTGTATTCCAGACCATTTTCTCTCGATACCCTTGACAGGTTTCGGGCTCGATACCCTGCTCATTTTGGTCTACCCGACTTTCGATTGTACCCGCCTGGTGACTGTTCGCACGCTGGCAACCTAGTTGCCAATTTTTTTTAGGGACATACACAGGTGACTACGAGGGTATACCATGGTACCTAGGACAAACATTGGGCCATGCTTTGCAGAGTATACCCGGAGGGTGCTTCCGTGTTCGATTTGCACTTGCACCGGTAAGTTGCTCTAGTGTTGGTTGTTGTAACTGTTCTTCTAATTAATTTAGTGTTTACCTGTCTTATCTTCTAGGAACTTTTTTTAGTGTGTGTTACTTTTGAACATTTAGACTACCTTATAATGTCTTGGATATTCTCACATAGTGGAGGATCCTGATCTTTTCCGGTCACGAAGGCTTCTTGGCCTACCACCGGTTACACTGGAGCCACCCTTGCCACCATTAAGGCAAAAGCTAGACCAACAAGGGTCTTTTGAAGTGACCAGGTTACAAACCATTGTGCCCGGCCAAACCCTGGAGGAATCAACCATTTTGGACCTTGAAGAAACCACTCTTGGCCTGGTTGAAATCCAAACCACTGATTTCTTGGCACCTTTCATTGCACAAATTCAATTTTACGAGCGCCAGACAGTGTTGCACACAACAATGGAAACAAATGATGTTAGTCCTTCTGGGAATTCTTCAATTCCCACTACAGTTGTCACCACAGGAAAAATTTCACCTCCTAACCCACCATCGTCAGTCCAGGCCACCATGGTATTAACTGCAACTACTTCGCACAGTGGTCTGATCCCATCTTTGGCGGCGGCCACAACCCCTTTCACACCTAGTGCGACAGGCCCTCCGTTCTCATACGGGATGCCTAGTTTGGGTACAAGTCCTGTACTTTCCTACTCCACTTTACAGACTTTGGGTCTAGGGGCAGGGAGCTTTAGTGCTCCTCTGCAAGGTCACATGGGGGGCACTCATACTCCTTTTAATTCTTTCCCTTATGGAGGAGGTCATATCCCTCCTTCGCCCCCTTCACTTGGTGGCTCGCATCAACAATCCACCGGGCAACCTACACACAATAGTTTATTTGGAGAGGGGAGTCAAGGACCAACTTCGCATAGTATGCCAGTAGGTTCGACACCATTTTCTTTGAATGGAACATTTGGTAACAACACCTTCTCGTCAACCACTTTCCTGACTAGGGGCAACCCCATTTTTGGACAATCTACTCCTATGCAGGGTGTTGGGGTCCTATAATTATAGGCAACTCGATTCTTCGACTGTTGATTTGGCGTTTCTCTCGTGATGACGAAGTCTAGCTCGGTAGATCCCGTTTTCTTCCCTCCATTATTTTTGTTGGATCCCCCATCACCCTGCTGCAGCCTTCATCCATGCTGCGCCCTCACTCCCTTGCCCTGTTTCCCCATTGACTACCTCTCGCCCTCCACCCATTCACGAATGATCAAACTTAGGATGAACAAAAATAATAATAAAGTTAATTGATAGGTTAAATTAATTAATAAAAAACTAGTTAATAATTAATTAATTATTAATTAAGTTAAAAATATAGGTTAATAACTAGTTAGTATTTAGGTTAATTAACACAAATTAATAAAATAAAGTACAAAAACAATTAAAAAACAATATAAAAATACATATGTGAAAGATTAAATAAAACAAATTAAAAATATTAAAAACAATTTAAAACAAACAAAAAATAAATAAAATAAAATAACAAAAAGTAATAAAACAATTATAATAAACATACATAATATATAAAATATATAAAAATAAAAATAAAAAAATAATACAAAACAAAATAAAACATATAAATATAAAACATAAAACAAAATATAAAACAAAACACAAAAACGTAAACAATACAATATAACATATAATATTTAAAATATATATATATATAACAATATACTATCCTAAGTCTACCCCCCACCCAAAACTCAACGCATAGTCATACACCTCACGTCCCATCCCATCCACATCAAAGGTTTTAAAATTATTCAAACGGCCCATAAAAATTCCGGATCCGCCCCTCACCATCCAGACTTTAACGAGAGGGGGGTCCGGAATAATGGTTTTTAAAAACCACCCCCCTTCCACGTGGCATGATTCTATTCCAGTGGACCCCCCCCAAAAAAAAACCACTTACCACCTCGGGGGGGGGTCCGGAATACCGCCTTCACGGAACAAAACCATTTTTTTCATATTTTTGTCATTTTTGCCTGTTTCAGAATGTGTTCGTCCGAGGCATTTTATGGGAAAACGAAGATGGATTTTAAAAATACAAGAGATATTTTCTCTCAGCACGGGCTGAAGAACAAAAACCTCTCTTAGTTTTGTCAATGAAGCTACGAGCAGAGAATAGAAGTTGTCTTTCAGCCTCTTTTTTCGCATTTTCGGTTTATTTGTTACAGTCCCGATCTTGCAGGAGCTGTTACGGCCAGCTGGGGACGAATTTGGAAAAAACGAAGGCGGTTTTTGTCTAGAACATGCCCATATACAATAACCTCCTTCTGTTTTTTCCCAGGTGTCATCGTTCAAGAGAAAAACACGTCTGTTCGGACCCCTTTTTCGCAGAAAACCGGTCCATCTTTCATGGCAGACAGCTCCAAATTTTGTGGGAGTGGTGACTATTTTTGGCCGAGGCGGTTAAACCGACTTCCGAAACTTATTGGGATGTTCTATCCTATTTATTCAGAGTATTTTAATGTAAAATGGTTGGACCTGTGAGGTTCTGTGGGGCTGGACAGTGGGCTTTGCCATTCCAGAAAACCTTTCTGTAATCATGAAATGACTGATTAGTAATAGACATTTTTTTACAGGATTCTTGTGCGGAGGTGTTGGTGGCATTTTATTCTATATGTCATGTATTTTCCTGTCATCTTTCACTTGTTTTCAATTTCTCATTGTCAGATGATAGTAACAGAGCAGAACTTATTAGCAAATACTCTGCATCTGATCTTGTGATAATCTTTATGTTTTCTTCCAAAAAGCTTAGTTAAGGAATTCTTAGTTGCTCCTCTTCTTGGCTTTTTCCTCCCCTATTTCTTCCTATAATCAACACCATGCAAACTTAAATTCGATCCAAATTTTCCACTACCTTGCCCTGTATAAGAGATTTGTCTAGATCTAAGAAAGAATCACATATTTAAGCACAGACCCCATTTGCCCAATGGCCCTCCTTGTTGTTCCAAATCAACTATTTAAAAACCCCAACCCATGTTCTTCATAACTAGCCTAATACCTATTAAAACAAATTTATATCAGACAGAGAGATCCCTCTCTGAGTCTTGGAGGGCTAGATCCAAGGCTCGAAGTGGTTTTGATGTTGCCTCTGTGACTGCCTCACAGCCTTGGGAAAATTACAGAGTGCTAACAAAATGGTGACCATACTGGGGAAAGTTCCCCAGTAGTACACTCCAAAGCTCCAGATCTGATCACTGATGGTGGATATTGACCAGACACAAGAAGGCTGAGATCATTCACCTGGCGACTCCAATCAGCTCCAGACAATTGCCAACTCGAAGACTCCACTGGAGGAAGAACCTAAAGCATGGCCAAGCAGCCTAGAAAGACCAGGTACTCAAGCTCAAATTGCATTCAAGACATCTTCGGTTTTATCTGCAATTATGTCTTGTCTTTTTCTAAGCCTGATCCAAAGTATATTCCTAAATATTATTGTGGCCATATGTTAGTTGATGAGTCTCAAGAGATCATATCCCAAATTGTAGATTATGAACATACTCGTACACCTGTGCACATCCCAGATGCACCTGTAGAAACCCTAGTGAGACATAAGCCTCCTTATTTATCTCCCACTCTTGCTAAACCTCTGGATGGTTGTAAGCCCCTTGCCTCATCTCCTGTGCTTGCAAAATTCCCAGACCGATACAAGCCTCTATATTTGCCTCCTTTTCTCCATGACCTCCCTGTCAATTACATCAATAATCTGCCCAGGTTTGATGGAGAGAATGCCATTATTGTTACTGAAAAGCATATCCAAAGTCTTGAGGATTTTCTTGACCTCTTTGAGGTAGAAGACGATGATGTTTGCATCAGAATGTTTTCCTTGTCTTTGGGAGGTAAAGTTAAAAATTGGTTTAGAAATCTTCCAGCTGCAAGCATCAGAAATTTTCATCAGTTCATGCAAGTGTTCTTAGATAGGTGGGTGATCATGGGAAATGTTTTCCTCATCCTAGAAGAATACGACCACTTGAAAATAAAACCTGGGGAAACAGTACAATAGTTTTCAGTGAGGTTCAATGAGGTGTATCATTCAATACCTGTGGATGTAAGGCCACCTCCTGGTTTAGCCAAATTGCATTTCCCAGATGCTTTTGATCCTGAGATGGAATTCCAATTAAGAGAAAGGAATACTGCAAGCCTTGAAAAAATGCAGAGAATTGCAGTTGATGTGGAGACCAACTTGCTAATCAAAAGGTCAAAGTTAAAGGACAAAGAAAAGGAGCAGCTGAAGTCATCAGAAGATAAACTGCATATTTTGGCTAGTGCCATGGAAAAGATGATGCAGAAGATCAACGGGAAAGATGAGCTTGTTTCCCAAAGACACCATGTTCCAATGATTTCAGAGAAAGAAAAGGTCATTGTTCCCAAACATTTTGTTGTTCATCCTTGGTACCATGGTTTGGATAATGATTCTTTCATGTATTCAATTCACAACACAGTCAAAGATGAAGCTCCATCTCAACTTGCAGAGGAACAACCAGCTAATATGATGTGCATGTTTGATGACATTCCTTACTTGGATTGTCCACCCAAGTGTGATCAGTATGATGATGAGCATGAGGTTGAAATAGAGGTGGATTGTTCAAAGAAATCAGCAGCATGTCATTGGCAGGAAGAAGATTATTTACAGTTCATACACGAAAATCAGCCCTTGCACAACAGTCATGACAACGATGATGAAGAGAAAGAAAATTTCAGAGTAAGGGAAAAATATTTGCCCTTATGTTTCTCTTCTTTTTAATTTTTGAGAAGAAATTGTAAACAAGTTGGCATTGGTAAAGAGGGAGGATGTTCCGATCAACTAGGTGAATATGCTAGTGCTGATGTGGAGGCTATTCTAAACTTAGAATCAGAGCCCTTGACCTACATTGATTTTCAAATTCTTGATGAAATCTTAGAGCCTGAGGCAAATTTGGAGTTAATTCAAAACAACCCTGTACCATTATGCTTTGATTCATTTCAGTTTTTGAAAAATAGTCTTGAGTATATGCTAAAGGATAAATACACAAAAAATTAAGAAGTTGCAATGGAACCAATGCAACAGTCAGTTCAAGTTCTACAGGATCCAATATCTGATGTGTTTGATGACTAGTATTGTCAAAGTCTTCCTCCATCATCCAGCTATGGGATAAAATGTTATTATGATATTGACATGATCAGGTAGTCAGCTTCATTGTCTTTTGCAGCAGAGGCATCATTTCACAAACCATCAGAGCATCCACAGTCATATAAAGAAGTGTTGAAAGACACAAAATGCATAGGTGAAAAATCGAGTCTTGATGCTGAGTTGTTTGAAGTTGAAAATCAAAAGATGGGCCAAACCTATATTGATCATGTAAATACATATATGGAGAAATTTTTTAATACATGATATTTTTCCATTGCCAGTGTTTTTCCTATTGTTCAGGTTTATCAAATCTTATGTAAGGGAAAGCAGGTTGGAAATTACTCTCAAGCACGAGTAACAGACTTATTTATGAGTTTCATCACAGACAGTGAAAGAACAGAGCCACTAAATCAATTGTTGGATTAGCTCCATTGGAATTTTTCCATTACCTAGTTGAGCAATGATTGCAGTAGGGTAGGTAGGAAAAAATGAACAAGCTCAACATTCTAAGCATCTCTTTTTCAGCAGTGTTTATTTTAATTTGGTTTCAGTTGCAAGATCAAAACAGGTACAAGTTGCAGAATAAGGTTTTGGGACCAACCCAATGGATAAAGCACCGATCTGCATGATTCACAGGTCTGTGGTTCTTGACACCTCATGAAAGAAGTTGCCATCCCCAGGTGGAGCCTATGTTGGGGTCCTATAATTATAGGAAACTCGATTCTTTGACTGTTGATTTGGCGTTTCTCTCGTGATGACGAAGTCTGGCTCGGTAGATCCCATTTTCTTCCCTCCATTCTTTTCACTGGATCCCCCATCACCCTGTTGCATCCTTCATCCATGTTGCGCCCTCACTCCCTTGCCCTGTTTCCCCATTGACTACCTCTTGCTCGCCACCCATTCACGAATGATCAGACTTAGGATGAACAAAAAATAACAATAAAGTTAATTGATAGGTTAAATTAATTAATAAAGAACTAGTTAATAATTAATTAATTATTAATTAATTAATTATTAATTATTAATTATTAATTAATTAATTATTAATTATTACTAGTTAGTATTTCGGTTAATTAACACAAATTAATAAAATAAAGTACAAAAACAATTAAAAAACAATATAAAAATACATATGTGAAAGATTAAATAAAACAAATTAAAAATATTTAAAACAATTTAAAACAAACAAAAAATAAATAAAATAAAATAACAAAAAGTAATAAAACAATTATAATAAACATACATAATATATAAAATATATAAAAAATAAAATAAAAAAATAATACAAAACAAAATAAAACATATAAATATAAAACATAAAACAAAATATAAAACAAAACAAAAAAACGTAAACAATACAATATAACATATAATATTTAAAAACCAAAAACATAACAATATACTATCCTAAGTATACCCCCCACCCAAAACTCAACGCATAGTCATACACCTCACGTCCCATCCCATCCACATCAAACATTTTAAAATTAATCAAACGGCCCATAAAAATTCCGGACCCCCCCTCACCATCCAGACTTTAACGAGAGGGGGGGGTCCGGAATAATGGTTTTTCAAAACCACCCCCCCTCCACGTGGCATGATTCTATTCCAGCAGACCCCCCCCCCAAAAAAAAAACCGTTTACCACCTCAGCAGGGGGGGGGTCCGGAATACCGCCTTCACGGAACAAAACTGCTTTTTTCATATTTTTGCCATTTTTGCCTGTTTCAGCATGTGTTCGTCCGAGGCAGTTTATGGGCAAACGAAGATGGATTTTAAAAATACGAGAGAGATTTTTTCTCAGAATGGGATGAATAACAAAAAACTCTCTCATTTTTTGCAACGGAGCTACGAGCAAAGAGAATCGAAGCTGTCTTTTAGCCTCTTTTTTCGCATTTTCAGTTTATCTGCTACAGTCCCGATCTTGCAGGAGCTGTTACGACTTGTTGGGGATGAATTTGGAGAAATCGAAGGATTTTTTTGTCCAGAACATGCCCATCTACAATAATCTCCTTCCGTTTTCTCCCAGATGTCATCGTTCAAGAGAAAAACACGTCTGTTCGGACCCCTTTTTCGCAGAAAACCAGTCCGTCTTTCATGGCAGACAACTCCAAATTTTGTGGGAGTGGTGGCTATTTTTGGCCGAGGCGGTTAAACCGACTTCC
>ML782671.1:572604-618996 GCA_009831015.1 Picea engelmannii
TTCCAAATCAACCATTTAAAAACCCCAACCCATGTTCTTCATAACTAGCCTAATACCTATTAAAACAAAGTTATATCAGACAGAGAGATCCCTCTCTGAGTCTTGGAGGGATAGATCCAAGGCTCGAAGTGGTTTTGATGTTGCCTTTGTGACTGCCTCACAGCCTTGGGAAAATTACAAAGTGCTAACACAGGGTATTATTCCTGCACAGGGGGAAAACCTAGTAGGACCTTGGAATTTAGGGCAGGGATCCATTCCCTCATCTAGAATGTTGAACTGGGATAATTCTTTCCACAATCAATGGAACCCCAGAAAAACTACTATGCCTATCCCCATGGGACCGACATGGGGTAATCCTTCCCAAAGTCCTTCGAATATAATGCATGCCCAACAATCTATGTCCTATTTGGGAAATCAGTCGATGATGTCTCCACATATGCAAAATCCTTACACTGGCTAGGGCCATGGTTTCTACCAGAATCTGGGCCAACAACCAAACTTTTCTTGGCAACCTGGTGCCATTCAAACTCCAGGCCCCTTTTTCCCAAGTTATCACCAACAACCCAAAGTACCTTTCCTGGCGAATTTACACTTGCCAGATTTGAAAAGGTTATTCAATGACCCTATTTGTCACGATCCACGTTGGCCTCCTATGCCGAAAAAGTTTCCTTCAGACATTCCAAAGTTCGAATCCAAGCCTAACGAAGATCCAGGAGATCATGTGACTACCTTCCATCTTTGGTGCTCATCTAACTCATTGAAAGATGACTTCGTGCAGTTGTGATTGTTTCAACGTACTCTCATTGGGAGTGTCGTGAAATGGTACATTGAGCTTGATCACTCAAGATACTCTTCTTTTGGCGAACTAGTGATGGATTTCCTGAACCATTTCCATTTACCTGTGAGATACGACGCTGGAACAGATCTACTCGCCAATTTTGAACAGACAACAACGAACCATATCTCTGATCACATCTAAGAATGGATATGCCAGAAGAGTTTAATCAAGGTACCAGTCCCACCAGCATTCCTTCTTGAGTGGTTCCTTAAGTCTTTGGTCCCGCAGTTATCCAAAGACGTTGCGACGTCAAGAGTTTTCTCCAAAGAAGACACCATTATGAGGGCTCAATATTTTGAGCTCATCTATTCTCAGTCTAGTTTATTATACAACATCTTGCCAGATGCGCCACGTTCAATACTAGATAAAACTAGACAGAGAGATGGACCACATGTCGATGGTATTGTCAGTTCAACACAAACAAATCCCGTTGAGAAATTGACAAAGTAGTTGCAATAGTTATCTATACAACACACAGTGTCCAACCAAACTACTGCTTTGGCTGCTCCCCCTACCAAAATGTTAGAGGTACACACCATGCAGTCAACTAACCCAAAGGCCACCCAACAGCCTGAAGGGAAGAAAAAACAATGAAATAAGGGTAAGGGGGATAAAAAACCCACCGATAATGCTGGCAGGGACAACATTGAAAAACAAAAGGTGAGGTATCCATGCAACTTGTGCACGGAAGACCACCCGACCCATCTATGTCCTTGACTTGCAGAAGCCCAAAAATTTGTCATGCATCAACAACAGGCGGTGTTGACAAATCCATTTCAACATGGGAAAAATCTAACTCAAGCCTCTGCAAGCACAGAAGGGGGCAACCAAGAACCCTGTCTACCTCTGAAAAACCCCACATCTGCAAACATATATATGGTTACAGGTGATGCTTTTATATCAACTAGAGTGCACAATTATAGTAAACCAAAAACTTTTGAGAAGGGTAAAGAAGCTGACCTCCCATCTCTTCCTCTACAAATTGAGAAGACGTTGGGAGAAACAATGACATGCATCCCAAAAGGTGCATTTAAAAAATATTCTCATAACCCAAACTCAAGGGCCGCCCAGAAGTACTCTGTGGTGGAATATTTATCACAAACCCCTTGTGTGATTTCTACTTTGGAGGTCCTCCAAAGCTTCCCTTCTTAGAGGAAATCCTTGTTAACCACTTTGGGATCTACTGAGACTTGTAATCCGGGTACCATCATGTTAGATACAACCGACTTAAAACCTTGTCTTCTTTACCACGTAGCATTTCAGATAGTAGTGTCTTATCCCATGAAAAATTTTACTCGGAATATCTTCCACACAGTGGTCGATGAGGGTGACTTGACATGTGTTATGTCATTGGCATGTTGGAAGGCCATTCACCAGCCCATTTTGTCTCCATCACCTACTCTCCTCACTTCTTTCGACGGTCATTCGTTCCAACCACATGGCATTGTTCCTTCTTTCCCCGAGTAGTTAGGAGGGAAGACCGTTTGTGTCGAAGTAGAGGTAGTCGATGCTCCCCTCGACTATAACCTCTTGTTAGGAAGGAGTTGGATTTATGATATGCAAGTTGTGGTTGCTACAGTTTTCTGGGTCTTGTTGTTTCCACATGAGGGTCAGATAGTGACCATCAATCAATTGTCTTTCTCCAGACCTGACCCTGCTTTGGGGGCATCCACGGTCCCAATGATTGATAATCCTCAACCAAGTGTCATTAACGTAGGAGTTGGTTTGTGCCCATCCTTGATGGGTACCTTCTGTTACACATCGAAATTACTCACTTCGATAGTGTCGCAAGTGTCGTCATTACAAGTGTTACAAGTGTCGTATTTTGCTCACAAGTGTCGCAAGTGTCAAGGAAAGCATACTGGCATGATGCCTATGTTGTGCCTATAATGACATGAAAAGACACTTGACACATATCAAACACTTGATTTGGAAAAATAGGAATGGTTAACTGGAGTTATGTACCTCTTGCCATCTAAAAGAACCACTAAATTTGGGTTTTCGGAGGAGAGCGCCCCCCTATACCTCTCTCAGGAGTGATGGCACTCCCCTATAGTCTATCTGGGAGTGTTATAACACTATATCAGCCCTTTTGAATGACCGTTCCTACTCTTAGGAGTGCTGGCACCCCCCTAAAGCCTACTTGGGAGTGTTATAACGCTCTGATGGCCCTTTTGAGGGAGTGCTACCTATTCTGGGCAGCAGTTGATTTGTTGAGAAGAATGGGGGAAAGATCTTTTCAATGTTGGAAGGTAGTTGGATTCGAATCCCTAGTCCAGCCATGGTCTTAGGGAAGATCCCTAAATCAAGGAGGAAAATCCTCAACTCACCCCAATGATATCTCAAGTGGTTGAGCCTCTCCAAGGCTATATAAGCAAGCTTTATCATGGTGAAAGGGGGGATTTGGATGGAGAATCATACCAAACTTATGATCTCATAAGTGATATTTGGAGAAGGGATGAGAATCATGAAACCTATGATCTCATAGGAAACACACAGTGAAGTGGAGGATAATCAACGAAGTTATCGTCATTCTGATCGTGGATCTTTTGAGCAAGAGTTAGGCAAGGAGAATTTGACGAAACTGCTACATTCCATCTATGGCTATAACTAACGTTTTGTCCTCATTAATGTAATATGCTTGTCCTGTTTCTTTCTAATTTGTGTTTGACATTACATGAATTTGTCTCTAAGTAGATAGGTCTACTTCGAACTAATCTCGATAGAATAGGAAGTGGTTGTACTTTGTTTGTCTACAGGGCTTATCGAGGAGCTCAATATTGGAGTTCAACTCGGAGCGTGCAGGGACAAACACCAGTAAAAGGTATGTCTTTCCTCCTTTCTCTTCATGCATTAGTTTGTGTAGACCTAGAAGGAAGTCAGTGACCATGATAAGCATTTTCTATCTTAGAGTTAAGAGTCTAGCTCTTTGAGGAGATCTACCTGTCCATAGGGAGATTCTCCTTCAACACCTTTGATTACCTGCCCCCTCACGACGACATCAAATTTATATCCAATCACCATAAGGTTGAGATTTTTCAAGTTTCGTCATTCTGCACGACTTACTTCGAGGATCCATGGATACTTCCTTCCCCATCAGCCACGATGGATGAGACATGGCACCTAGGCATGTCCATGCCCTTGTCTACCACTGATGTAGCGTACTCTTTAGTCCAGCAAGATTCAGCTAACCCTGATCTGACTCCTACACAAGAGTTAGATCCACTTCTAGAGCCTATTTGGGCTCAGGGTTCTCTCGCTAACACCGATTCATTAGACTTAGTCTAACCTTATGACGAAGCAGTAATCAAAGCAATGACTAGTCCAGACAAACCTTGGGAATATCTTCATCACAGATCATATTTTCTCCCAGAGTTAATCTGAGTCGAAGAAGGAGAATTCACCGTGACCATGAAGGGAGATCAGTCATTTCCTATTAATCTCTTAGCTACACATGAAATTTATGCTGAGGGCAATATGGAAACTATCACTGAAACTATACCAATCAACATCTCCCGAAACCCTGGTGTTGTGGAGAATGTCTTCGTTGAAGCGGATTGCTCCCCTGAAGAGATTCAAATCTACATGGATCTTTTCAAAGAATTTTGCGATGTTTTTTCCTAGTCTTATGAGGAAATGCCAGGTATTGATCCAAAAATAGTTGAACATGAAATCACAACGTATCCTGATGCCAAGCCTATCCGACAAAAGATTTGTCCAGTTAATCCTAAGAAAGAAGCAGCCATCAATATTGAGGTAGAGAAATTTCTAAAGGAAGGTTTTATTTATCCTATCCATTTGACTCAATGGGTGTCAAATCCTGTGTCGGTCAATAAAAAACAAGGCACGATTTGTGTATGTACCGACTTTCGTGATTTGAACAAGGCATGTCCCAAAGATAATTTTCCAACACCATTCATCGCCCAGATCATTGATGAATGTGCTAGTTGTGAAGCCTTTTCTTTCATGGATGGTTTTTCGAGATATAATCAAATCCAAATCAAACCTAAAGACCAACAAAAAATGACATTCATTTGTGCTTGGGGTACATTCACATATCGTAAGATGCCTTTTGGTCTTAAAAGAGATGGAGCCACATTCCATCAGGCCATGTCTTTTGCTTTTCATGATCTCAAGCATATAATCGAGGCCTATCTAGATGATTTAGCATCACAATCTCGCAAGAGAACGGATCATCCCACACACCTTAGACTTATCTTCAAACACTATTGCTACTTTCAGATTCGCTTGAATCCAAACAAGTGCAGCTTCTGCGTAACGTCATAATTTTTGTTAGGTTTCATCATATCAACAACAGGGATCATGGTTGATCCTCTCAAGTTGGAGGCAATAATCTAGTTGCCCCCCCCACACACAATCCTTCAACTTCAGAGTCTACAAGGAAAGGTAAACTTTTTACGATGCTACATCACCAACTATGCTGAAATCACCAAGGGATTTATGTGCTTACTGAAGAAATACGTTCCTTTTTACTGGGATGATGTTGCTCAACTCTCTTTCGATGCATTAAAACATTCCCTCACAACTGCCCCTCTGCTATGACCATCTAACTATAACAAATATTTCTTATTATATCTAGCTGCCGTAGAGTCAACCATTGGCATGGTTATAGTTTAGGAAGATGACTTGTTCTCAGAATACATGATCTATTACCTAAGCCAAGGCCTCATAGGACCGGAACTCAATTATTCTCATATTGAAAAACTTGCATTAGCAACAGTTCATGCTGTTCAATGGTTCCATCATTACGTTATGTTTTGAAAGACCACCATCATTGTTGTCATGAACCCATTTTAGTACATGTTGACACAACGAGTAATAGGTGGAAAAATCAGTAGATGGATGGTCATCCTCCAGGAGTTTGACTTAGACTTCATTTCAGCAAAGTCCAAAAAGTCACTGGTCTTCGCAGAGGTTATTTTGGAACTTCTGGTTGAGTCAGGTGACGTTGCACCTGAAGAATCACCTATCAGGGGAGATATGTTTTTTATCACATATTTGGATCCCTAGTATGGAGATATACTTATGTGTCTCCAGACTTTGAAGTGCCCCACTTTTGCTTCTCTTTATAGCGTCGACATATACGCCATCAGGCTAAGAATTATCTCATACTCGATGATACGTTGTATCACAGAGGTGTAGACTGCATCCTATGTCGATGTCTCACTCATGAGGAGGTAGTTATCGTGCTTAATGATTGCCATACTGAAGTTTGTGGCGGTCATTTTTATCGGTTGGAAACAACCCAAAAGATTCTACGAGTAGGTTACTTTTGGCCGACACTTATCAAAGATTGTATAGAATCGGTCAAGAAGTGCCATCCATGCCAAATCCTCTCTTGGAAGATGAGGGCACATCCTGCTCCCATGTTTCCTGTCATCACAGTTGGTCCCTTCACCAAGTGGGGGATTGATTACACTACTTGCAACCCCCCTTCAGCAAGGGGGCACCACTATATCATCGTAGTTGTAGACTACTTCACTAAGTGGGTCGAAGCTATGCCAACGTTTAAAGATGATGGAGAGACTGCAACTCTCTTTTTATTCAACCAAATCATAACAAGGTTCGGTGTCCCGAGAGAGATTGTTACTTACCATGGTAGTCACTTTCAAAACCAAATGATGACTGAATTAACATCAAATCTTGGGTTATGGCAAGAGAATTCATTACCCTACTACCCCCAAGGCAATGGGCAGGTGGAAGTTGTAAACAAAACTCTTAAGACTATTCTACAGCGAATAATCAACTCAGCCAAGTCAAATTGGCATTTGATGTTATACTCGGCATTATGGGCTTACCGAACATCTGTTAAGACTACAACTGGTTTCTCACCTTTTCAACTTTTTTACGGGTTGGAGGTAGTCTTGCCCATCGAATGTCAGATCCCATCTCTAAAATTGGTAGTACAATTATTGCCAGACACTTCTTCACTTGAAGAACGGTTAGTATACCTTGAGCAGCATCGTGATGCAACCTTGGCCAACGAGGCTCACAAACATAAGGTCAAGTGTCAGTATGATAGGTCCATTCATCCTCAGATTTTCTCTAAAGGCGACCTTGTCCTGGTCTATGACGAAGATAAGGACCCCTTGGGGGCAGGAAAATTCAAACCCATGTGGTTTGTACCTTTCATCATAAAAGAGGTATTAAAAAAGGGCGCTTATCGTCTGGTTGATTTTGAAGGGAATGCTTTGGTGAAGCCTAGAAATAGGCTCTACCTCAAGAAGTATTACTCATATGCAGGTCACTTTGGGTAACTTTTTGTAACATATGTATAGTCTTTGTACTATTACTTTTTAGTTTATTTTAAATGTTATGGATGTGTCATTGATGTTATATTTCATCAATATGGAAGATTTCAAGTTTTCCGAGGTGTTCGTTGGGTATGCAGACAGTGCTATTCAGCACACTTGGAGACTTGCCTCCACAGCTTGGGTAATCTTTACACCTCAGGGCCAGTTTTTATCTTCCGGAGGTATATGTTTAGGTGACACCACAAATAATGTCATCGAGTATAGTGTAGTTATTGAGTTGCTTCGTGATGCCTTTTCATTTGGTATCTCTCATCTCCGATTCTATCTCGATGCTCAACTAGTTGTGTTTAAGTTAAATAGAGTATATCGAGTTCATGATCTAACCTTACACCGACGATTCCTTAGGGTACGTCTCTTAGAACAAAAAATTGATTATATTACATATTTTCATGTTCCTAGGAGATTAAACCAAATTACAAATACTCAAGCTAATCAAATTTTAGATTGGCATATTGCACACATATGAAAGAACATTGACATAAGCATGTAAATACATTTTTGCACATGTCATCCATAAGACACAAAAGATCAAAAAACCATATATAATATCATAAACTAACTAGAGTACATATATGGATGCAAGCGCCTCAAAAATAGGACCAATAACGAGTCACAAGGCTTATGCCCTCAAAAAATATATAAAAGTAGTGCTCGTGGCACGTAAAAAGTATAAATAGGTTCAGGTCCTATGGGACCTATTATACTGGTCCACAGCATGGGCTAAATGCCTAAATAATTGGACCCATGTCCGAGGTGCCCCCACTACATGAGGCTGCATGGATGGCGACAAGTCCTCAATCTCTGCCATTGAGACTGTGAGAGTGAGTGCAGTAAAGTTCCTCTCAACTTATCTAAGTACCCTCTCATCCTCCCCAGATAGGAGGTCTCCTGCTACTGTTGGTCCCCTGGCAGCGACAGTTGTGGCTCCTGGTTGAGGATCATGCATGTTCCATGCATAATCGGCAGGTCACATTGGTCCCACATCTGCATGAAACAAATGTATATCTGTCAAATACTCTGGCATATAAAAAAATGACATATATAACAAAAATGACATAAAAATTACATATACAACAAAAAAAATACAAAGGTGGAGACTTACCCATCTCCCCTCACTCCTCACCAGGAGGCATGGGTATCTCGGGATCTCTTGAAAAGTCTATCCCTGCATATGGGTAATCCTCGATCATAGGGATTTGCTGGGACAACCATGCAAAAAAGTCATCATCAAAGGACTCGTTGGTCCTTCCACCACCCTATCGCGGTAGTAATACTTCCCATATACATACAGAAGGAAAAGAGGCCTTTTTTCCTCGTACTACATCCCGAGGACTAAAGCTCGAAACTCTCTCGAAAAATAATGATCACAAAATAGTCCCGAACCCGAAGTTCCTCTGTGTTCGTTGAAGACAATATGTCAATTTCTTCTTCATACACTCCAATAGTGTGGTACTCCAGTCAAACATTTGTGCATTCAAGCACTGGATAGCACAGTTCATCTGTTCGCGGGACGCCTGATGCAAGGCTGTTGAACTGGTAATCTGCCCAATGAGTAATAATATCGCTTGCAACGATAGGTTAGTGATCTTACTTATGGGCACCTGGGAGCTCAAATGGTTTTTCCCGGCCTCACAGTGCAGGGCTATCAGTTCCACTATCTTATGTGGCCCTGATGGAAACGTCCTGAAATTGACTGGTTCCCCTCTCCTTGAGAGGCCAGTCAAAAAGTAGATATCCTCGGTGGTGGGTACCAGTGATTGCCCCTCTAGTATGAAGGCCTCTACATTAGGGTGCCAATAGTCAACCAAGGCATTTAGTAGCCTCAGTTGCGCTCACATAAATGGACACAGGAAGAACTTTAGCAAACCACATTGCATCAACGCGGCCATGGCGTTCGGATCTCCCACAACCAACTCACCAACTTCTTCATTCTCCCTTTCCCTCCAGTGGACATACATCCTGCCAACACAAAAAAGTTCAGGAGGGTGAGTGAGTGTTGTTTGGTTCTTTTTGTCTATAAAGGGGGGTCCACGCATGTTGTCTAGGTGACAGTCACATGTACATGTGGGCAGGTTTTACTCTGCCCGAGTGTACATGCAGCCTGTCTAGAGACAACCCGCATGGACCTAGGACCGACCTTTTAAAGGTCGATGCCCACCCAAAACATGAAATAAAAAAACAAAATAAAGAATTGAATAGCTAGATAGGGGCGTTTGTACTTACTTGGTCCAGACGAAAGTTTGTTTCGTCCATTGTAGCTCTCGGAATCACCGTTTTTATCAAAGGGGGTCTTTTGGCTCTAGAGTCAATTTCCAAATCAGGAATGGTGATAATGAGCTACCAACTTCTATTTATAGACTTTTTGGCCTCTTTTTGTCACTTTTTTGGCCTCCCTTATCATTTTCTTGATACCAAAAACCATTTAGAGTGATTCAAGAGTTATATGGGAGGGATTTGATCGGGTATTGGGCCATTGTTTTTGAGTTTTGAGGAAATTTTGACGGTCCATGAAATATTTTCCAAGAATCAACTTGAGCATATAGGTTAGGTTACTACCCTGACTTTTGTGTCTCGTTGTCTTTTTCCTCTGCCATAGGATCAATCCCATCAGGTTGTGACACAGAACCATCATATCTACTTTAGAAGTGTCGCAACTTGGCAGTAGAGCTTACCAGAACATGGATGCCCTAGGTAGGTCCTGGTTGCATTATGGTGTCCATGCCATCTCTAAAAAACTGTAGGCTCAGGAGTCCTTATAGTCTTTCCTGAATATGAGTTTGAGCCTCATTTGCATGATTCTTCTTTTCTCTTGATCTCACCCTCAGGAATCCCAAAAAATAACGGGTCTTCTTTTAATCCCTTTTCAGACTCTCTAAACATGAAAAGGTTGTCGAGCGATCTTGTGGCCTTTCACGCTCATTAAACTGAAATTTGAAGTCACGTCTGTCCGATGATAGTTTACCCCTTTTTCAGTCTGGATGGTCAACTGTACGAACAAAGGTATATTCTATGGAACTTTCGTTCTTTAGAAGAGTACTCTCAGGAATAATTTTATCCCTTTTTCAGGCCTGAGGGACTAAACTTATGAAAAAGGAACCCCCACGAAGTCCATAGTTAAGCTCTTTTCAGACTCCCTAAAATTAAAAATATCACCGAGTGACCTTATTCTTTCACACTCATTAAATTGGTCTAGAAGAATATTCCTAACGGAGTCCATAGTTAAGATTTTTTCAGACTCCTTAAAAATGAAAAAATGGCCAAGTGATCTTGTCTTTATCACACTCGTTAAAATGGTTTTGAATAGACGTCTTGTCGGTGCTAGTTTACCCCTTTTTCGAACTGACTAGACTACCTACAAAAAAGGTACCCCAATGGAGTCTCCTTTTATGTTTTTTCAGCCTCTCTAAACATAAAAAACAACTGAGCTTACCTTCTCTGGACTCATTAAACTTACATCGAAGGATGTTACCATTGTGTGTTTTGTTAACCGCTTTTGCATACCTTCTATATTATCCTAGTAACAGTTTGCTTTTTCATTTTAACACCCTTGGCCCCTGGAGGATTTTTCCTGAGTATCATTATTTTGAACATCAGTCTTTCCCTTGTGCCTCGAATTTGTATGTTTTCAATACTCATTCCTCCTTTGTAATGTAATATTCCTTTATTCTTTTTCCAAAACTATTGAAAAGGACAAAAAAAAAATCAAATATACCCCAAAAAGAGTAAGGGAAAAGTATTTTCTTTATTGGAAGCATAATGAGTCGCCCTTGGATAAAGCACATCTATCAGTTTGTTCATCAGACTATGGGATGTAGTACAACCTTAGGAATATTTTCTCGCTATATATAGTTGTGTCCTCCACCATTTGGTTATCCTTCCAAACATATGGAGAGTTTGTGTTGCCTCCTGCTTCGTAGACTTATGATTAATGCCATGTTGCCTAAGTCTAATCATTTTTGATGCTATTATCCAAGGGAAGTTTATCACCAAGCCTGAGTCGGCCCCTCTGCAATATGTCTCTTGTCCTCATACCTAGCCATCCTGAACATCCAATCAAGTCCTTGATTGAAATCATTGAAGCCTTTAGTCTAATCATCAAGATTATCAAGTCCATGACCGATGAGACATCGAAGACCTCTGGGTAGTGCAGTCGTACACTCATATTACACTCCTACCCAAGTTTTGAAGATTTTTAAGTTGTTGCTCGAGCTCTAAATATCTCATCTCTAGCCATCAGGCCTAATCATCTTCTGGAAGATGGATACTCTATATGTATATCTTTCTGATTTCGATATGTAGCTCTGATGTGTATTGTTCGCGGCTACTCTTTATAGTTATTTGACATGGATCTACAATGTATTTGATTGGTAGCCATGATTCTATTTTATCCCAAGCATGGGTATGCCTGCCTCAGTGCAACATGTGTTATTTTGTAGACGTCGCCTCCCAGTTCCTGATCCTTGGGCTCAATCACTTGGAACATCAGTAAAGATTGGTAATATATTTCGACCATTAGATTCTCTTCTGACCTCACACATTAGGGGGCATCTGTTATAACCCTAAATTGCACCACACATACTTACCTAGCATCAGGCCATCTCATATCCTTTCTTTTCCAAAGTACTGTTGAACAACTCTTTGAAAATCCTCTTTTATAAAGGCCCATGCGCCCTACTCCATTACTGCATGCATGTACACGCTGGATGACCCAAAACAACCCGCGTGGACCGACAAAAGCACGAAAAAGGGAAATTTTTCGATGGAACACAAAAGATATGGGTGAGTTAACTGAAACTCTCAGCCATGCATGGCCGAGGGTTCGTCCAAATAACTAGCTCCTTCTAGCCTATATAAGAAGGGGTAGGGGTCCCATTTGGAAGGAGGAAAAATATAGCAAAGAAACTCTGCCCATTTACATATTCCCACTGTCCCAACCCTTTAGCCTTTCCTTATGCCAAAGGATATTCAAAGCAAAGCAGTTAGAGGACAGTAGAAGAGGAGCCCAAGATCAGGTTCGAGGAGCGGTGGCCGGTCTCAACTTTTGTAAGTTTACTCATTCAAAGTAATAAAGAAAATTATTTTCCTGTCCCAATTTATGAACTTTTATAGTTTGATTAGTATATGTTTGGATTTCTAACCCGTTAGTATATAAGTAGGATGCATGCGTAGTTGTTGCTTGTCTTGGATGGAGGTTAGCTTTGGAAGGAGTATTGCGAACAAGTAATCAAGTACAACAGAGGATCAACATCAAATGCCGGGAACGAGGTAGGTTGATCTTTCCATGCATTTACTAAGAAAAGGGGATTTAAATCTAGGGATGAAGGTAGAAAGTAGTTTCTCTTTAGTCATATCTGCATGCAAATTCTGAACTCTATTTGCTAGTCCGTAGGGAGATTTCACTCACAACAGTGATGAATGTTCTGGCCTCAACCCAAAATTTGATGTTAAATCAGACATCATTTTGTTCTGAAAGTGACTTCCATGGTCAGTGACAATCTCTCTCAAGATGTTGAACCTTTCTATTATCTGGTTAAACAAAAAGAGAGTTGTAGTCTCCCCATCATCTTTAAATGTTGGCATAGCTTTGACCCACTTCATGAAGTAGTCTACTACTAAAATGATATAACAGTGCCCCCTTGCAAAAGGAGGGTTGCATGTAGCATAATCAACCCCCCACTTGGTGAAGGAACCAACTGTGATGATGGAAAACCTGGGAGCAGGGTGTTCCCTCATCTTCCGAGAGAAGATATGACATGGGTGGCACTTCGTGACCAATTCAAAACAATCTTAGATTAATGTTGGCCAAAAGTAATCGACTCGTATAATATTTTGGGTTGTTTCCAACCTAGACAAATGACCACCACATGCTCCAGTGTGGAAATTGTTAAGCCCAATTTCTGCTTCGTCATGAGTGAGACACTGACGAAGGCTGCAATCTACACCTCGGCGATACAAAGTGTCCTCGAGTATGAGATAGTTTTTTTCATGATTGCGTATATGGCGATGCTTATCACGAGAAGCGGAGGTAGGGAACTTCAAAGTCTGGAGATAGAATAGTATATCTCCATACCAGGGGTCCGAAGACGCGATTAAAAACATGCTTCCTTTTATAGGCGACTCCTCGAATATAACATCTCTTGATTTGATCAGTAGTTCCGAGATGAGTTCTGCAAAGACCAACAACTTTTTGGACTTCACCGAAACAAAATCCAATTCTAATTCTTGGAGGATGACTATCCATATACTCATCTTTCCATCGATAACATGTCATGTCAACATGTATTGAAATGTATTCACAATGGAAATGATGGTGGTCTTGTGGAACAAGATGTAATGACGAAACTGTTGGACAGCATGAACTGCTGCCAATGCAAGTTTTTTGATGTGGGAATAATTGAGTTCTGGTCCAACTAAGCCTCATCTCAGGTAATCAATCACACATTCTGAGAGAAAATCATCCTCCTGAACCAAGAACATATCGATGGTTAACTCCACAATGACCAAGTACAATAAGGATTTTTTATTATAATTAGGTGGCCACAATAGAGGGGTAGAAGTGAGGGTGAGTTTCAAAGATTCGAAAGAGCGTTGAGAAACTTTGTCCCAATGAAAAGAAACATCCTTCTTCAGTAAATCCATAAAACCCTTTGTGATCTTGGAATAGTTTGAGATGAAACTCCGTAAGAAGTTCACTTTTCCCTGTAAATTCTGAAGCTGAGGGATTGTGCATGGGGGAGGCAACTGAACTATCACCTCAAAATTTAGAGGATTGACGATGATCCTTGTTGTCGAAACTATGAAACCAAGAAGACGACCTGATGTTACACAAAAGATGCAGTTTTTTGGATTCAAGCGGATCCGGTAGTAGGGACATCGCTCAAAGATAATTCGGAGGTGTGCGGGATGATAAAATCTCTTACAAGATCGTGACACTAAATCATCAAGATAAACCTCGACTATGTGTTTGATATCATGGAAATAAAACGACATGTCCCTTTGAAACGTAGCTCCAACATTTTTCAGACCAAAAGGCATCTTCTGATAAGAGAACATACCCCATGGACAGATGAAAGAGGTTTTGTGTTGGTCTTTGGGCTTGATCTGTATCTGATTGTATCCCGAAAAACCATCCATGAAAAAAAAGGATTAGCAACCTGCGCATTCATTGACTATTTGATCAATAAATGGTGTGGGGAAATTATCCTTTGAACAGGCCTTGTTCAAATCACGGAATTCCATACCTACGCGAATTGTACCCTATTTTTGTTGACTGGAACGGTATTTGACACCCATTGAGTCAATTGAATGGGGTAGATGAAACCAACTTGGAGTAGTTTCTCTACTTCAGCCTTAATAGATGTTTCTTTCCTAGGATTGATTGGATGAAGTTTCTGTCGGACCGACTTAGCATCAGGATATGTTGTGATTTCATGTTTGACGATTCTTGGATCTATGCTTGGCATTTCCTTGCAAGACCAGACAAACACGTCACAAAATTCTTTAAATAAATATGTGTAGATTTGAATCTCCTCGGGGGAGGAGTCTGCTCCGACGAAGATATTCTCCATGACACCAAGATTTATGGAGATATCAATAGGTGTCATTTGAGAAATAGTTTCCATATTTCCTTCAGCATAAACAACGTGCGTATCCAAAGGGTTGATAGGACAAGCCTTATCTCCAGTCATAGTCAGAGTGAATTAGCCTGCTTCAATTCTTCTCAACTCTGGGAGGAAGTAAGATCTGTGATGAAGATCATCCCAGGGTCTGTCCGCACTAGTCATTGCCTCAATAATTGCCTCGTTTGAGGGAAATACTAAGTCTAAAGAATCAGTATTGGTGAGGGAACCTTGATCCCAAGTAGGCTCGAGAATCGGATCTAACCCATGTGTGGGAGTTGGATCAAGGTCGACAAAATCTTGTTGAACTATAGAGTACGCAACTTCTGATGTAAACAAAGGCATGGCCATGCCATGGTGCCCTGTCCCTTCTATCGTGGCTGATGGGGAAGGATCTTGATGATAAGGTACATAACTTCATTGATTTTGAACAAGGAATTGATTGGTATTTCAGGGTAGCTGGTCATGGGGATAAGAGACAAACTGTAGAAGGGCCGACTCAAGTTTAGTAAGACATCCCTGGGACAAAAGAATGAAAAAATATGAGACTCAAGAAGCATGGTATTGACATAATTTCATGATGTAGGAGGCAATGTGAACTCTCCATATGTTTGGAAGGTTAACCAAACGAAGGAGGATACGACTCTATGTAGAGAGAACAACTTCCTAAGGTCACATTGAATCCTAGGGCTTGACAAAAAAACAAAAGGATGTTCTTTGTCCAAGGGTGACTCATTGTGCTATCAACAAAAAGAAAATACTTTTCTCTTCCTCTTTTTGGGGTATATTTGATTTTTTTTGTCTTTTTCAATAATTTTGGGATTCTTGAAAACAAATAAAGAATTCTACATTACAAAGGAGGAGAAAAACTAGTTCCAAGCACAAGGAACACATTGATGCTCAGAGCAAGGGGACATATGCAGGAAAAGGACACTCAGGGAAAATACTCCATGGGTCAAGGTGTCAAGAAGCAGAGGCAAATTGATACAAGGCTTGTGTATAAGGGATGCTTCAGATGGTTGAGTTGAGAGAAACGTGGAGTCAGAATTAGGCCAAAGACGTGGGAATGCAAATGTGATTAATAAGACACAATGATAACATCCCTCGATGTAATTTTAACGAGCCCAGAGAAGGTAAGCTCAGTGGTTTTTCATTTTTAGAGAGCCTGAAAAAATGTAAAAGGAGACTCCACTGGGGTACTTTTTTTGAAGGTAGTCTAGTCAGTTCGAAAAAGGGGTAAACTAGCACCGAACAGACGTCTATTCAAAATCATTTTAATGAGTGTGAAAAAGACAAGATCACTCGGAAATATTTTCATATTTAGGGAGTCTGAAAAGAGCATAACTATGGACTCCGTAAGGGATGTTCTTCTGGACCAATTTAACGAGTGTGAAGGAACAAGGTCACTCGACCATCTTTTCAATTTTAGGGAGTCTGAAAAGATCTTAACTATGGACTCCATGGGGGTTCCTTTTTCATAAATTTAGTCCCTCGGGCCTGAAAAAGGGATAAATATATACTTGAGGATACTCTTCTAGAGAATTGAGGGTCCTATAGTATACCTTTGTTCGTACTTTTGACTATCTGGACCTAAAAAGGGGTAAACTAACGTCGGAATGACATTCCTTCAAATTTCATTTTAGCAAGAATGAAGGGAAACAAGATCGCTCGACAATATTTTCATGTTTAGAGGGTCTGAAAAGGGCTTAAAAGAAGACCCGTTGTGTTTTGGGAGTCTCGAGGGTGAGGTCAAGAGTGATAATGAATCATGCAAATGAGGCTCAAACTCGTAAATAGGAAAAACTACTAAGGACTCCTGAGCCTATAGTCATTAGTGACGAAATGGACACCAAAATGCAGCTAGGATCTACCTAAGGCATCCATGTGAAGGTAGGCTCTAACACTAAATTATGACACTTCTAGAGTAGGAGTAAAGGTTTCCTGTTGCAATTCAGTGGGATCGATCCAATGGAAAAGCGAAAAAGACAACGAGGCACAACAAGTGGAGGTGGAATCCTATCTTATATGCACAAAGTTGGAAAAATGACTTTTTACCAAAAAACCTTTAAAGCTGACCCAACTCTCGAAAAAAATCCTAAATACCCAAAGTAACACTTATTGTAACATCCCCTGAGAAACTCAAGAACCATAGTAAAGGATTTTCAAGCTAGAAAAAATGACAAAAAGGGGCAAAAATGTCTATAAATAGAAAGTTGGCAACTCATTATCACCATTGTAAATTAAGAATTGACCAAAAGTCAAAAAATGCCCCTTTGCCAAAATAGTTGATTGTGGGATCTTAAGTGGACGAAACGAACTTCCGTTTAGACCAAGTAAGTACACACTAGCCTCTCTTACATTCCCATCTTTCATTTTTGTATTTATTTTTGTTTTTTTGGGGGGTGATGGCCTTTAAAGAGGTTGAACCCATGTGTTTGCAGGCTATCCAAGCACAACCTAGGTGTACATGTGGGAAGAAGATAGTTTTCCCACGTGCACACGCGACTGTCCCCAAGATAGCCCGCATACACCCTCAAATAAGTGAAAAAAATAAACATTGCAAGAGTTAAATCTCCATACATTTGTCATTTTGTAGGATGTATGTTCATTGGAGAGAGAGGGAGCATGAGGAAATTGATTTTTTGGTCTCCGAGGACCCTGCTTCTATCGTTGTTTTATCACAATGCTTGTTGTTAAAGTTCCTCCAATGTCTATTTATGAGGGCACAACCTAGGTTGCTAAATGCATTGATAGATTACTGGCATCCTAACACAGAGGCATTCATGGTTGAGGGGCAGTCATTAACTACAACAACTGAAGATATTTACTTCCTGACTGGTCTCTCAAAGAGAGGGGACCCAGTCAACTTGCATACTTTTCCCCCTGGGCCTCAGAAAATCGAGTAGTTGATTGGACTCCATTGCGAGAAAGTAGGTTCTTAGGTGCCTATTCATAATATCATCAACCTATCACTAAAATTGATAGTTCTGCTCATTGGGCGGATCAATGGATCTGCGGCTTTGCATCAGGCTTCCCAGGCACACATGCATTGTGCAGTACAGTGCTTAAATGCATGAATTTTTGACTGGAGTACCACCATGTTGGATTGCATGAAGAGACAACTAACATAGTGTTGGATACAGAAGCACCGAAACTTTGGTTTTGAGACCGTTTTGTGCTCCTTTTTCTTTGAGAGGGTACCCAGTCTTAGTCCTCGAGAGACTATATGAGGGCACGAGGCCTCTCTCCCAACGCTATGCAGATGGGCGACGACGTTGCCGCTATAGGGAGGAGGGAGGACCATTGAGGCCTTTGATGATTTTTTTTTTGACTGGTGGTCACAGCAAATTCTGGCAATAAAAGACTACCCCTATGTTAGGATCAATTTTTCTAGAGATCCTGACATGACTGTACCTCCCAGAGTAGAGCGAGGAGAGATGGGTAAGTTTTATTTTCAAAGTTTTTTAATTTTTATGTCTTATATATATATAATTTTGTTGGTATACGAGAGTATATGACACTTACATATCTGTTATGTGAAGATTTGGGACCAGTGAGTCCAACAGACTTCTCGAGGACTAGGTTCCATCCTTGACCAGAGGTAGGACCAGCTGGAGCTACCATATCAGAAACAATAGGAAGGGGGCCTCCAGCTGGAGAGGCTAAGAGAGTATTGAGATGGGTAGAGCGGAACCTTACCATGCTCACTCATACAGTCCCTATGGAAGATATCGAGGATCTCCCACCGTCGATGCAACCTCATGTAGTTGGGGTGCCACAGACCTGGGTCTAGCTCTTCCAATGTTTGAAAAATGATTTTGTTCACTACAACAGGCCCAACAGGCCCCACCCTTAGCTAGGCTAGACTACTTACATGGTAAGAGCACTTTTTGTATATTTTTTAGGGCATAATCCTTGTGACTCTTAATGGACATATTTTTTAGGTACTTACGCCCACCCTTGTAATCTGATATTTTTTTATATATATATGGATATTTTACATCTTTTTACGTCTTACGGATTACATATATTTTACAAATGTATTTACATGTGTGTGTGTGTGTGCTTTTTCTTACATGTGTATAATATGCCAATTTAATGCATGATTAGCTAGAGTATTTGTGATTTGATTTAGTCTCCTAGGAACATGGATATACGTAATGTAATCAAAGATTCATTCTAAGAGATGTACCCTAACGAACCATCGGTGCAGTGTAGGATCGTAAACATGGTAAACCCCATTTAACTGAGACATAACTAGCTAAGCATCTAAGTAGACCTAGAGGTGAGAGATACCATGTAACAAAGCATCACGAAGCAACTCTAATATTGTGTTGTATTCAACGACATTTTTTGTGGAGTCACCTAAACAGATACCTCCCAAATATAACAACTGGCCCTGAGGTGTGAAAATCACCCAAGCTGCGGAAGCAAGCCTCTGAGTGTGCTGGCTAGCATCATCCGCAAACCCAATGAATACCTCCGATTCAATTGAAATCTGCCATAGTGAAAAATATGACATCAAAAAAGACACGTCCATAAAACAGAAAAGACAAAAACTAAAAAGAAATTGTATAATACTATACATATGTTACAATAAGCCACCCAAGGTGACCCACCTACGAGTAATACTTCTTGAGGTAAATCCCATTTCTAGGCTCTGCCAAAGAATTTCCCTCAAATTCCACCAGACAATAAGCGCCCTTCTTTAGAACCTCCTTCACGATGAAAGGTATGAACCACATGGGTTTGAACTTGCTTGCCCCCAGGGGGTATGTATCTTAGTCATAGACTAGGACAAGGTCGCCTTTAGAGAAAATCCAAGGACAGATAGATCGATCATATTGAAATTTGATTTTTTTTTTGTTAGCCTCATTAGCCAAGGCTACATCCCGATGCTTCTCATTGAGCTGCTCAAGATATAATAAACGCTCTTCAAGTGGTGAAGTGTCTGGAAATAACTGTACTGCCAAATTTAGAGAGGGGATCTGACACTCTATTGGAAAGACTGCTTCCAGCCCATAAACAAGTTGAAAAGGTGAGAAACTGGTTGCAATCTTAATAGACGTTTGGTAGTCCCATAATGCCAAATACAACATCAAATTCCAATTTGACCTAGCCGAATTGATCATTCGTTGTAAAATAGTCTTAAGGGATTTATTCATAGCTTCCACCTGACCATTCTCTTGTGGGTAGTAGGGTGATGAATGTTCTTGCCTCAACCCAATATTTGATGTTAACTCAGACATCATTTTGTTATGAAAGTGACTTCCATGGTCAATGACAATCTCTCTCAGCACGTTGAACCTTGCTATTATCTAGTTAAACAAGAAGAGAGCTACGGTCTCGCCATCATATTTAAATGTTGGCATAGATTAGACCCACTTTGTGAATTAGTCTACTACTATGATGATATAACGATGCCCCCTTGCGAAAGGAGGGTTGCATGTGGCGTAATCAATCCCCCAGTTGGTGAAGGGACCAACTGTGATGACGGGAAATATGGGAGTGGGGTGTGCCCTCATCTTCCATGAGAAGATCTGACATGGGTGGCACTTCTTGACCAATTCAAAACAATCTTTGATTAATGTCAGCCAAAAGTAACCGACTCGTAGAATATTTTGGGTTGTTTCCAACCCAAACAAATGACCACCACATGCTCCAGTGTGGCAATCGTTAAGCATGATTTTCACTTTGTCATGAGTGAGACAATGATGAAGGGTGCAATCTACACCTTGATGATACAGAGTGTCCTCGAGTATGAGATAGTTTTTTTCCTGATGGCATATATGGCAACGTTCATCACGAGAAGCAGAGGTAGGGCACTTCAAAGTCTTGATATAGACTAGTATATATCCATACCAGGGGTCCAAAGATGCGATCAAAAACATGTATCCTTTGATAGGCGACTTCTCGGGTATAACATCTCTTGATTCGACTGAGAGTTACAAGATGAGTTCTGCAAAGACCAATGACTTTTTGGACTTCACCGAAACAAAATCCAAGTTGAATTCCTAGAGGATGTTTATCCATCTACTCATATTTCCATCGATCACACATCATGTCAACATGTATTCAAATGGATTCAAAATGGAAATGACAGTGGTCTTGTAGAACATGATGTGATGACGGAACCGTTGGACAGCATGAACTGTTGCCAACGCAAGTTTTTCAATGTGGGAATAATTGAGTTCTGGTCCAACCAGGCCTCATCTCAGGTAATCAATCACACATTCTGAGAGAAAATCATCCTCTTGAACCAAGACCATACCAATGGTTGACTCCACAGTGGCTAAGTACAATAAGAAATATTTATTATAATTAGGTGGCCACAATAGAGGGGTAGAAGTGAGGATGTGTTTCAACGCTTTGAAAGAGCATTGAGCGGCTTCATCCCAATGAAAAGGAATGTCTTTCTTCAGTAAATGCATAAAACCCTTTGTGATATTGGCATAGTTTGCGATGAAATGTCGTAAGAAGTTCACTTTTCCCTGTAAACTCTGAAGCTAATGGATTGTGCATGGGGGAGGCAACTGAACTATTGCCTCAACCTTTAGAGGATCAACCATGCTCCCTATTGTCGAAACTATGAAACCAAGTAGACGACCTGATGTTATGCAAAAGTTGCATTTGTTTAGATTCAAGAGGATCTGGTAGTAGGGACATCTCTCAAATATAAGTTGGAGGTGTGCGGGATGATCAACTCTCTTGCAAGATCGTGATGCTAAATCATCGAGATAAGCCTCAACTATGTGTTTGAGATCGTGGAAAGAAAAAGACATGGCCCGTTGAAATGTAGCTCCAACCTTTTTCAGACCAAAAGGCATCTTCTGATAAGAGAATGTACCCCATGGACAGATGAAAGAGGTTTTGTTTTGGTCTTTAGGCTTGATCTATATCTGATTGTATCCCGAAAAACCATCCATGAAAGAAAAGGCATAGCAACCTATGCATTCATCGACTATCTAGTCAATAAATGGTGTGGGGAAATTATCCTTTGAACAGGCCTTGTTCAAATCACGAAAGTTCGTACCTACGTGAATCATACCCTATTTTTTGTTGACTAGAACGGGATTTGACACCCATTAAGTCAATTGGACGGGGTAGATGAAACCATCTTGGAGTAGCTTCTCTACTTTAGCCTTAATAGATGTTTCTTTCCTAGGATTGACTAGACGAAGTTTCTACCAGACCATCTTAGCATCAGGATGTGTCATGATTTCATGTTCAATGATTCTTGGATCTATGCCTAGAATTTCCTCATAAGACCAGGAAAATACGTTGTAAAATTCTTTAAATAAATTTGTGTATATTCGAATCTCCTCGGGGGAGGAGTCCTCTCCGACGAAGATATTCTCCATGACGCCAGGATTTCTGGAGATATAAATAGGTATCATTTGAGAAATGGTTTCCATATTTCCTTAAGTGTAAATAGCATGCATATCCAAAGGGTTGATAGGACAAGACTTATATCCAGTCACAGTTAGAGTGAATTCAGTTGCTTCAATTCTTCTCAACTCTGGGAGGAAGTAAGGTCTGTGATGAAGATCATCCCAGGGTCTGTCCAGACTAGTCATTGCCTCAATAATCGCCTCGTCTGAGGGAAATACTACATCTAAAGAATCAGTATCAGTGAGGGAACCTTGAGCCCAAGTAGGCTCAAGAACCAGATCTAACCCTTTTGCGGGAGTTAGATCAGGGTCGGTGAAATCTTATTGAACTATAGAGTATGCAAATTTTGATGCAGACAAAGGAATGGCCATGCCATGGTGACCTATCCCTTCTATCGTGGATAATGGGGAAGGAAGAGTCCACAAATCATTAAAGTAAGTCATGTGAAATGACAAGATTTGAAATATTTTATCCCTAGGCTGGTTGGGGACAATCGATATGCAGTGGACATTGTCGGTCGAAGGTAGGTAATCGAAGGTACCCATCAAAGGTGGGCACAAACCAACCCCTACATTGACGATGTCAGGCTGAGGGTTATCAATCATCGGGACCGTGGATACCTCCGATGAAGGGTCGAGATGGGAGAAGGATAATTGATTAATGGATATGATTCGGCCCTTGTGTGGAAACAACATGACCCAGAAAACTATCGCGACCACTGCTTGCATAGAATAGGTCCAACTCCTTCCTAACAAAATATTTTAGTCGAGAGACACATCGACCGCTTCAACTTTGACACACATGATTTTCCCTCCTAACTGCACGGGGAAAGAGGGGATGATTCCATGTGTTTGGAATGAAAAACCGTCGAAAGCGATAAGAAGAGTAGGCGACATAGACAAAATGGGTTGGCGAATGACATTCCAACACACCAAAGACATCACGTATGTCGAGGTGCCCTCATCGACCACCATGTGAAAAATGTTTCGAGTAAAAGTTTTTGTGGTGTAAGACACTACTATCTGAAATGCTATGTGGTAAGGAAGACGAGGTTTTAAGTTAGTCATATCAAACATGATTGTTCCCAGATTACAAGTCTTAGAATATCCTAAATCAGCTAACAGAGTCTTTCTCTAGGAAGGGAAACTCTGGAGTAATTCCAAATAAGACATTTCACAAGGGGTTTGTGACAAATCCTCCACCACAAAGTAGTTCTAGATGGCCCTTGCATTTGGGTTGAGGGAATATTTATTGAATGCTACTTTTGGGATGTGTGCCATTGTTTCTCCCAACATCTTCTCAATCTAGAGAGGAAGATGTGGGTTTCTGGATTCTTTACCCTTCTCAGAGGTGTTTGGCATTACATAGTCGCATGTCCTAGTTGTTATGTCAATGCTACCTTTCATCATGTATACATTCACAGACAAACAATTATTTGAATATGGATGGGGTCCCTAACTTTCCCCTTCTGTACTCAAAGAGGCTTGAGTTAGATTTTTCCCATGTGGAGATGGATTCATTAACACGACAGGTTGCTATTGTGCCAATAAATTATGGGCCTCTGCAAGCTGAGGGCACTAGTGAGTCAGGTGGTCTTCAGTTAAAAGGTTACACAGATACTTAGACTTCTTATTTTTCGTGTTGCCCCCGCCACCATTATCGGTAGGTTTCTTATCCCCCTTATCCTTCTTTCATTGTTTCTTCTTTCCGTCAGGTTGCTGGGTGGCCTTCGGGTTTGTCGATTGCACAATGTGTACATCCGACTTTTGGGTAGGTGGAACAGTCGAACCAGTGGTTTGGATGGTCATTGTCTCTTGTATCGACAATTGCTGCAATTGATTTGACAGCTGATTAGTAGGATTTGTTTTCTCTGAACCAAAAATACCATTGGCATGCGATCTAGACCTTTGTCTGGTCTTGTCAATTATCGACCTTGGTGCATCTAGCAAAACTTCATAAAGTAAACCAGACTGAGATTAAATCAGTTCTAGCTATTGGGCTCTCATTATCACATCTTCTTCTGAAAACATAACTGACGTTGCGATGTCTTTAGACAACTGGGATATGAAAGACTTAAGGAACCACTCAAGTAGGAATGTTGGTGGGACTGGAACTTTTATCAAACTCTTTTGGCATCGCCATTCTCATATGTGATCAGAGATATGGTCCACTTTTGTCTACTCAAAGTTGGCCAGCAATTTGGTGCTGACGTCATATATCACAGGTAATTGGAAATGGTTTAAGATATCGATTTCCAATTTGTCGAAGGAAGATTATCTTGAGTGGTCAATCTTGATGTACCATTTCACAACACTCCCAATGAGAGTGTGTTGAAAAAACACAACTAGATGGAGTTGTCTCTCAATGAGTTGGACGAGCACCATAAATGGAAGGTAGTCACATGATCACCTAGATCTTCATTAGGCTTAGCCTCAAACTTTGGGATGCTCGAAGAAAAATTGGTCGGAATAGGAGGCCAATGTGGATCATGACAGATGGGGTTGTTTAATAACCTTGTCAAGTTTGGAAAGTGCAGAGTTGCCAGAAATGGTAATTTGGGTTGTTGATTATAACCAGGAAAAAAGGAGCTTAGATTTTGGCTGCACCAGGTTGCCAGGAAAAGTTAGGTTGCTAGCCAAGGTTCTGGTAATAATCATGGCCATGACTAGCATACGAATTTTGTTCTTGTTGAGATGTCATCGAATTACTCCCGTAATAGGATGTAAAGGGATGGGCTTGCGTCACATTCCAAGGATTTTGGGAAGGGTTGTCCCATATCGATCCGACGAGCATAGGTGTTGAGCCTTGCCCAGGGTTCCATTGACTATGGAAGGTCTTTCCCCCGGTCGACATCCCTGATGAGGAAAATGATCCTTGCCATGGATTCCAAGGTCCTTGTGAGGAAGGAATTCCTAAGTTTTCCCCCTGTGTAGGAATAGTACCTAAATAAGATTTTGTTTTCCATAACCGAGGTTTCCCTCGACCGAGATGGCAGCTGACGAGAAAGAGTTGTTACCAAATGCATCAAACAAAGATAACGGTTTCAAACCTACCGACATGCTATAAGAAGGAAGTAATTGACTCCCTTCTCCAAATGAACTGTAGTTTATGATCATCTTGGTGGAATGCTAGTGAGCACCGCCGAGCGAAGGGGATGAAGGAGGTATATGACCCCCTCCATAAGGAAAAGAGTTATAGGGAAATGAAGTGTCCCCCATAGATCCTTACAGAGGAATGTTGGAGCTCCCTGCCCCGAGACCTAAAGTTTATAGAGTGGAGTAGGAAATTACAGTGCTCATACTGAAGCCAAGCATCCCGTATGAGAACGGAGGGTCTGTCGCACTCTGGGTGAAAGGAGAAATGATCATCGCCATAGATGAAATCAGACCATTTCCTGAGGTAGAGGCAGTCGAGACCATAGTGTCCCGGACTAACAATGGTTGGTTAGGAGGAAAAACACCCCCTGTAGTGATAATCGTAGAGAAAATATGAGTATTCCTTGAAGAAGTAGCAACATTTGTTTCCATTGCTGCTTGTGACACTACTTGATGCTCGTAAGGTTGAACCTGTACGACGATGGGCGTCGATAGATTAATGATTGGAGGGTTATACACACCAATATCTTCCACTCTGAGGTCACAAATGATTGGTTCCTCCGGCATAAAATTTTCTCCTCTTGGAGATGATTCAGGCACAGTTTACTGTAACCTAGTCGCCTCAAAAGACCCTTGTTGGTCTAGTTGTTTCCTTAGTGGTGGCGGGGGTGGCTTGAGATCAACCAGAGGTAGGCCCAAAATCCTTCATGACTGGTGAAGCTCTTGATCCTCCACTGTGTGAGAATATCAATGACACACTAGGTATTTCTATAATCATTTAAAAACTAGCACACACTAGAAAATGTTCCTATGATATAAGACAAGCAGATCACTAGCTAGTTGGAAGAATAGTTACAACAACCAACACTAAAGAAACTTACTGGTGAAAGTGAAACCTGAATAGGGAAGCACCCTTCAGGTATAATATGAAAAGGGTGGCCCGATGTCTACCCTAGGTATCGTGGTATACCCCCATAGTCACCTGTGTAAGTCACTAAGATAAAGGAAACTAGGTTGCCAGCGCACGAACAGTCAACGAGAAGGTATAGTCGACAGTCAGGTGGACCGCAATAAGAAAGGTATCAAGCCCAAAACAAATCAAGGGTATCAAAATCAAGTGTTTTGGAAGACGACTGAGGACCTCGAATGGATTCGATACCTATGAAGCTCCATGGAAAATGCGATCAACAGAATCCCAAGATAATCCCTCTATATGTGTTCCCCACTATGCTTGGTCTGGCTTTGGAGGGGTTATCTTCGCTACCTTTCCACATGCGACCTCATGTTTAGCCCCTGTGTTAGAGGGGGGTCCTGGATAAATTTCATGGTTACTGGACTTTCAAGCACTCCCTAGCACAGACTCTTATGTTTTTTTTTTGTAGCCCTAAATAATTTCCTCTCCAATCCTAAATCAAGGCTCTAGCCTAGACTAAATTGATGGACCCTTCAAACACAAAGTCTAATAACTTTTAATTAAGTGTTAATTTTAATGATTTTCTTAATTCAAAAGGAACAGAAGTGAAACCAATGATTTTTTTTAAGATATGAAAGAGAAGAGCATAATATGAAACTGGAAACAAAACTACTTCTTCTTCACAAAATATTTTCTAATTTAAACTCTTTCACCAAACTTTTCGTAACTACTTTTCTCAGATCTTTGAAAAGAAAAACTTAAAACAAGATTTCGCTCGACTACGAGCTACTTAATGTCCTAAGAATTCAAGTAAATAACTTAAGAAAACTTTATTTTTCCTTGGTAAATGAAACAACTAACGTAAACTACTTTACCAAACAAAGAAATGAAATAATTTTTTTTATTGTTTTATGCTTCAAAACAAGAAATTTGAAAATGAATTCTTTTCTTTTCTTCTAAAGAGAAAAAAGGGAAAAATAACGACAAGACAGGACCAAGAAATGAATTCAGGCCCAAACAAAAATCACAAGGAGTCACTGACAATACCAAAGGCAGATCAGAACATACTCACAAACTTGTCTAAAATCCCTATTAAATAAAACAAAAGAAATCTTTTGATGAAAAGAAAGTTATGTTGAAGTCAAACATAAGCGATGGACTACTTTAATAGAGACTAGGACTATATAAAGAAAACCCATGAGAAGTGTGACTTCTGACAGGGAAGAGGATGATTGCCTCTCTTTCTTTTTTGTAATTCTCAACAGGCACACAACTGACACTTCAATAGCCAGAGTATGTATGCGTTCTATCCAAGGGAAGGGCACATATGCATGCGAGCAAGCCCACTGCAGGCCCCGTACACCTCTGCAACTCCTCAAACAACTAAAAACCAATAGTCCAGCATAGGCAGGGACTACCAGTATGGAAGACCAGAATCCCTTAAAGACACAGAAGCTTAAATAAACTCAGAAAATAGTGAATAAACTGATTCAAAGCACCCAAAAAGAAATATCCCCAAAGACCCTAGAGGCATCCCCAGTACAGTCACCAATTCTTCTATAGTGGGAAAAACCCTCTACGGACTACTTCAGGGTTCTAAAATGTAGGCAGAACTAACCGTCTAAAGTCTCCTACTTTTTATCAACTATCTTGACATTACTCCGCAATCATACATAAAAGACAAGGTATAGGGATCTAGTAGGCATACCTTAAACTCTATGTCCAGTGTCGATCCCTTTGTTCCAAGTTGTTTCCTGACTGCAAGACTCCTCCCAGGGCTGACCTGCATTCATCAAAAGACAAACAAGAAACTACAAGCATGCAATATACATATAGATTAGTGGGTTGGAAATCATAAACAAGAAATGTAAACAAATCATATAAGTTTAAGACGTTATTTGGCGAGACGAAAAAAGTACTTATTTACATTAATCTCACAAAAGTCTCTTACAATATGAGACCGACACTGCTCCTCGAACTTGGTCCTGGGCTCCTCTTCACAATGCACCAACTGCTTCCACATTTCCTTCTCCTCTTCAGTTCTCTCTAGGGGAATGGCAAGGGCTTGCAATGGAGAAAAATGGAATTCTGGCTCAAACTCACAATGTGATTGCCGAATATTAGGGCAAAGGGGGAATATAGAAATGGGTAGATTTTCTATTCTCTCGTGATTCCCTTTGACATGGGACCCCAACCCCTTCTTTTATAGGCCAAAATAGATAGTAACAGTTGTGGTGACTAGCTATGGGTAGTCAAACGGTTAAGTAATGGCCCAGAAACCAATATCCTATGCAATTTTTATTTTTTGTGATATTCTATGAGTGTATGAGGGTTGTAGTGGGTCAGCAGGCATGCATACATGGGCATTAGTGGTGTAGGGTGCGTACACCTTCAAAACAATGATTTTTAGAAGAGCTTGTTTAGTGATGGCTTGGAAAACATAGAAAGTTAGATGGCCTAATGCCAGGTATGCATGTTTGGTGCAATTTAGGGTTATAACAATAATGAATTTGAAATGCCATTACTTGGAGAAATATCGTTCTTTCTGTGACTTCAGATACATCAAAGAAACCAAGGAATTTTTCTTTCTCAAACCAAGTATATCAGAGAAATGCTAAAGAGGTTTGAAATGGAATATTGCAAACCAGTTATCACTCCCATGCAAACCAGTTGCAAGTTAAGCAAAGATGATGATTCAAAGTCTACAGATCAGAGGAAATAGAGGTCAATGATTGGTAGCCTACTATATGTGACAACATCCAGACCATATGTAATGCAGGCAGTTGGATAGGTGGCACGATTTCAACTAGAACCAAAGGAATCACATGTATTATAAGTGAAGAGAATTATTAAGATATCTCAAAGGAACATAAGAGTTTGGATTATGGTATCCAAAATGAAAGGATCTATCACTTATTGCCTACAAAGATGTAGATTGGGAAGGTTGTATTGATGATCGATGAAGTACTAGTGGAGCAATGTTCTACTTGGGTGAGTGTTTAGTATCATGGCTAAGCAAGAAATAATCATCAGTATCTTTATCTATAGCCAAGGCAAAGTATATTGTAGTAGAAACATGTTGTACACAAGTTCTTTGGATGAGACAAAATCTGACAAATATACAGGTTGATTATGATGAGCCCATTCCAATCTATTGTGATAATACAAGCACCATCAATATCTCAAAGAACATAGTGATGCACTCCAAGACAAAGAACATTCCAATCAAGTATCACTTTCTACGGGAACGGGTTGCATAAAATAACTTCAGAGTTGAATATGTGGTCACAAAAGAACAAGTGGCAGACATCTTTACAAAACCACTTCCATAGGAAGCCTTTGAGTATCTTCTTCAGAGACTCAGAGTTATTTCTACTCCAAAATGAATGATTTTCAATGCTTATATTATATGTCTTATATGTACACTAGGAAGCACCATAAAGAGGACAATTCAGTTAGGGGGAGCAGCCCCGGATGGAAAAATACCTTTTCCATTGATGACAAAGGGGGGGAGATTTATTAGATATAGAGGACAAAGGCATGTTTCTAGGGGAAATATGAGTGATATAACTTCAGTATTGCATGAAATTATTTCAATATTGCATCAGAGTGTTTCCATCCATTCCAAAGGGGGATATTGTTGATTAAGGTTGGTTGTCATTGATCTCAACCCTTGAAGAAAGTTGGAGAACCCAGGTTTGGGTAATGGACCCAAGTTTGTTTGATGGATAACAGTATGATTTTTTATATATTTGTAGGTAATACTATTCTATATGGATATTACATGTCATTCTATTTCCCGTGGTATGTGGAACATCACATAACTCCTCAAGGTTAGAGAGTTATAGCCATGTGAAGTTGGAGAACCCTCATGAGTCATCTAGAAGCCCCAAAAGGTCAAAGTAGTCAAAGTGGTTTAAGAAATTTTTAGAAGGTAAATAATAAAGTGAAGTGATGAGTGTACTATAATTCAAAGTAAATTCAAAAGAAATTATTTAAATAATAAAGTTAATGGAAAAATTACTAAGTTGACAAGTGGTTAGAAGTGGGTTAGCCCTAAAATAGGGAAAGTGGTTTAAGATGGTTAGAAGGTAACCCCTTGAGGTAAAGTGAAGTGATGAGTTTACTATAAGACAAAGTGGATACAAAATAAATTATTTAAATAATAAATTTAATGGATAAATTACTAATTCGACAAGTGGTTAGAAGTTGGCTAACCCTAAAATAAGGAAAGTGGGTTAAGATGGTTAAAAGGTAAACCCTTAAGGAAGCTACATGAAAGTATAAGTAAGAAGTTAGTCTCTCTCATTTTAAATCAAACTTGAGAATATTGAATATTTACAAGTGACTGAGGTAACCAAAGGATATCTAAGTCCAATTTCAGAGAGAAGGTGAAGTAAATAAGGCCAAAATTCAAGGGAGGATAAATTCTTTTGAAGATGATTTCTAAGGTATGTTATTGGCAGTTCATCTCACCATTTTCGCAATATATTTTTGTATAGAATGATTCAGAATGTGAAATTGATAGGACATTGAGAAAACATATTCAAGTAGATGTAGTACAAATTTTATCTTGTGGGTCATTGTAGTTTTGGAGTTACACTCTGTGGAAAATAGGGTTTGTGGCTAGTCCCGAAACTAGTCTAAAACAAGTGTTTCAATAAAAATGTCATAACTTCTTCATAACATATGCAAATTAAGTAATACAAAAATTTTGGTTAGAGTACAGACTGTAGTATTCTTTGTAAATTTTGTATATCCATACAACAAATATTCAGTGCGGGGCAAGCTCTACAAGTTCACTCTCTAGAATAAGCTAGAATTCAACAAGGTATGCCATTTTTTCTATAACACCTTTTCTGAGAGGTTCCAAGTTGTGACACCTGGAGGAATTGCATAAAACACATTGAACAACATTGTGTACTATTTTTAGATCTTTATTCATTACATTTACATATTTATTATTTTTTCAAGTTAGGGTTGTTGACTAATCCAAAACTAGTCATGTGAGACTAAAGAAAAGTTTGATGAAAATGCAAGTCTCTTGTTGTTAAAGTTAAGGAAGGTTTGCAGGTATGTGATCATATACACCAGGTCTATTATAAAGTTACAAATCATATTTGGATGATGCAATTGATGTGATATTTTGGTTGAGGTACATGTTGGGTACATAGTTGATGAGTTGGCACATACATGAGGTGTATAGTTGATGATGTTGGTACATCTTGATGAGTCATAGTTGATGAGTAGTTGATACATGATTGGTACATAATTGTTACATGGTTGGATGCACTTGTTTATGGTACAGGTTGATTATAGGTTGTGTGGTACAGGTTGTTGCATGGTTGATGCACTTGTTTATGGTACAGGTTGATTACAGGTTGAGGTACAGGTTGATGTATGGTTCAGGTTTATTGGTACATGTTTTTTGGTGAAGGTTTATTGGTACAAGTTTACAACAGTATATCTCAAAGCGATAGTGTGACAGTGGTTCCATCATTCTACTTATACATCAAGGTGGTTGGACGAGGCAAGGACAGGTGGTTGTAGCCACCTTCAAGTTGTAGTCAGAGAACTTAGGGGGTTGTAGCCTCCTTTTGGTTGTAGCCATAGAATTGGGGAGTTGGAGCTTCCCTTAGGTTGTATCCTGAGAAACTAGGGGGTTGGAGCCTCCTTCCAGTTGTAGCTAGAAAACAAAGGAATTTGGTGCTTCTAATGAAAGTAACTCTTGAAGACATATAAGAAAAAACATTCTATGGGTTTCCACGTAAAACACTAGTGTATTTTGTATGTGTATGATTGTTCATTTGTTCATTTCTTATTTACTCTTTAGTTATTGGATGATAATGCTACATTGATATAACACTTGGATTATATGGTTAAAAAGGTTTAAATTTCTCTATTACTGATTCACCCCGCCCTTTCAGTATTCCAACACTTTTGGGTGATGCATTTCCCTCACAATGGAAGAATTTTCACTATCGACTAGTTGGCATCTGACAATCACCATCCTAATTAAGCGTTAGTTCAATATGTACTTTTATATGTTCCTAGTATCCATGTAGACTCTAATCCACCACAAGTAAATTATTTGGCATCGTATCCTCGATGTTCAACTGCTCATGAGAAGGAACTTGTTCACTCATGTTTTCCTTCTCAATACTTGGTATTATCAATTGATCCATTGGTTTATCCAATGGGGGAATGGGAGACCTTTCTTCCCCCTCTTGGTCCGAGTGATCTTGAGTTTCCTTTCAAGTACGATCTCATTGTTTGTATATCCTCAAGTCCTTTTGCTTTTGATTCTTCGTTGATAAACTCTGCCAGTCCTGGACATAAACTCCATCGTCATATGAAATATGGTCAGTTTGCTTTTCCCTTTGGGACTGTCGACCCTCCTCATTCGCATGATTTCTCGGATATTGAATTTCCTTCAGATGAGGCTATCCTTGAATCCATGTATAGAATTTCTATTCCATGGGAATAATTACACCATGGTTTGTGTTTTCTTCCCTTTTGGGAGACTTTCCAAGTTGACTATCGAAGAGAGTCTTGGTTAGATCCTAATAGTGGGCTCTAGCTGAACCACTACCATGCATGATAAATAAAGTTGCATGGTGACTTGTACCATATTGTACAGTCCAAGTTTGTTGTTTTCAAGTTTTGTATTCAGTAGAACATCTTATTTTTTGAATTTGCTATCTATATTGGATTTATTAACTTTTGGAGGAGTGTTATTGGCCTTATATGCAGGATCTTGGGGACATTTTTCTTTGAAATTTATTCATAATATCGATCCGTTCTGATAGGTATTGAACTTGAAACTGACATATAGGTTATATTTTTCCCTACTTGCATTTCTTCATTATCCATTTCTTGGTTCATTTGTCCTTAGGGTCGACCCCAATGAATTGTGACACTAACCTTCCTTGATAATAAGTGTGTCGTACTTTATGTGGTAGAGCCTTCCTTCCATGGGAATACTAGTTAGAACCTTGTTTTCCATTTGGTTCCCATGTCAAATTACTTCATAGGAACGAGAGTCTCATTTAGTCCCGCCATGACTTTGTGTTGAAGCCTCATTATTCTTCTTCATCTTTTTTTTGGCTTATTCTCAAGTCCTTTTGCTTTGTTTGTTGTTTTTCAAGCTTGCTTAAACTTTGAAAGAAACATCCAATGAGTCTTTATTTATTCGTTTCAATCTCATCCATATTACTTGAGAAAATAAGGCCTTATGGACTCTTCTTCAATCCCTTTTCAAACTCTCTAAAAATGAAAATATTGTCGAGCAATCTTGTTTCCCTTCTCACTCGCCAAACTCAAATTTGAAGGCACATTTGTTCAGCAGTAGTTTACCCCATTTTTGGTATGAATGGTTAATTTTACAAATAAAGGTATACTCTAGGAGCTTCGGTTAGCTATGAGAGTATTGTTAGGAGTATGTTTAACCTTTTTTTGGGCCCAAGGACTAAAGTTTTGAAAAAGAGACATATTCCTTGGTTTTGGTTTATCTCTTTTTCAGGCCATGGATATTACTTATGAAAAAGGAACTCTATCGGAGTCCATAGTTAAGCTCCTTTAAGACTCCCTAAATATGAAAAAAAATTCAAGTGACCTTGTTCCTTTCACACTTGTTAATTGGTCCATAAAGAACATCTATTTGGCAAAAGTTTATATATTTTTCCAGCCAATAGATTACCTAGGAAAAATGTACACCTCGGGAAACTTGTCTCACTAGGAGAGTTATCCTAAGTTATATTTTATACTTTTTCAGGCTAAGGAGACTAAACTTAGAATAAGGTTGCGAGTCCATAGTTAATATCTTTTCAGACTCCTTAAAATTGAAAAGATCGTCGAGTGATATTGTCTCAATCACACTTGTTAAAATGGTTTTGAAGAGACATCCTTTCAGTATAAGTTTAACCATTTTTTAAACCAATTGGACTAATTATGAAAAGAGAACTCCCTAGACTCTTCTTTTAACATTTTTTCAAACTCTCTAAACGTGAAAAAAACCATCGATCTTACCTTCTCTGGGCTCATAAAACTTCACATGGAGGGAGTATTGTTGTGTCATTATTAATTGCATTACATGTCTCATCATTGCTTCTTTGGACTAATTATAGATCCATGTTGCTATCAACTGAACCTTAACATCATTCCTTAAATGCAAGCCTTGCATCACTTTTTACCCTTGTGATCTAAAACCTTGACCCATGGAGGAATTTTCCTAAGTGTCCTTATCCTACACATGTCTCCTTTCCCTGAGCATCAGTATGTTCCATGCACTTGGAACCAATTTTCTTTCTTGAGACACTCATTCCTCCTTTGTAACATAAAAGTATTTTATTCTTTTTCAAGCTCGTTAAAACTTTGAAAAAGACAAAAAAATCAAATATTCCAAAAAGAGGGGATGAGATATACATTATATTTTTTGGAAACAAGATATTCGTCGTTGGACAAAGCACATCCTTCCATTTTTTTGCCAATAATTTGGATCTAGTATTACCTTAGGAAATTTTTCTCACTACACAGTTTTGTGTCCTCCTCTATTTGGTTACTCTTCAAAACATATGGAGAGTTTATGGTGCCTCCTGTATCAAAAAATTATGTTAATATTATGTTTCCTGAGTCTCATCATTCTGTCGTTCTTTCAACCAAGGGAAATTTTATCCAACGTAAGTCGACCATTCTGTAGTTTGTCTCTTGAATTTCATGAGTTAGCCATCCCAAGAGTCTAGTCAAGTTTGGATTCAAAATCAATGAGTTTATATGCCTGATGATCGAGATCCTCCAGTCTTTCCCCGACGACATGTCAAAGACCTCAGGGTAGTGATTATTACACTCCTATTGTACTCCTACTTGATTTTTGAGGATCTTGAAGTTGTTTCTCGATTTATTAAGCTCTCCATCTCCAACCACATGCATTGATGCTTCTTGAATATGAATATTATATTATACTTGTATCTCTTCAAATTATTTTTAGATGTATATCCATTGTGTATTTCTTGTGGATACACTTTATATAGAAATTTATTTGACATGGATCTACAGTGTACTTGATTTTCAACCATGATTAGTTCATCTTGAGCATGGGTATGCCCACCTTGGAGATATTATCATTGTTTTGCAGTTGGAACCTCCCAAACTATGGTCCCGGGCTCACTCGACTCCATGTCTTCCCACTGGTAAAGATATTGTAATGTATTTTGTCCATCAATTGATATTCTAACCTCACAAATTAGGGGGCATATGTTATATTCCAAAAATTCCCTACTTATGCATACATGGCATTGGCCTTTCCACTTACACAATTTTTCAAATTACTACTGAGGATCCTTCTTAAAAACCCATTTTTTGGAAAATGTACGTTCTTTGTTGAACTATAGCCTGTGTACACAAGCTATTTGCTGTTGAAATAATGTAACTGCAAAGAGTATTCTTATTATTATTGTTATTTTATTCATTGGATTAATCCCCATTGTGGATTAATCATGTCGGTAATTGTATTAGGACCAAATCCCCTTTTGTAGATTGGTCATCGGACAATTGTAATAGGAAGAATAAGAAGTCAGCCCCAACAGTTATTATTGAGACCCAGAATTAAATTAAAGGTGGGTTTACCCACCCAGAGTGAGAGGTCAGCCCTACCAGTGAAACCCTTTCACGCATGCCAGTCTTGTATATATAGGGAGGCTAGCACCTCACTTTATCACACACTCACTTGCTCATTCTCTTATGAGGCAAGCTACAATTACCAGTTGGAGAGAGGGAGAAGAGTGTCACATCTTTTGGAGAGGACTATATGTATTGGTTTGATTTATCTCTTGAACATTGTGTTGGCAATTTATGATAAGGAAGTTTTTGCTGGGTTTTCTTCCCCTAGAGGGTTTCCCAGGATAAATGTTGTGTCTCTTTTGAATGTGTATTTCTCAGTGATCTTGTTCTTATATTGATCTTATCTATTGAAATAAAAATAACTATAATAATGGAATAAACATTAACATGGTATCAGAGCCAACCTGAAGGAAGCATATTTCGCAAGAGGAAAAAGGTCGCTATTACCATACCCAAAAATTAGGGTTTTACAAAAGTGAATCTTTTCAGCCCTAAAACCACCTAGAAAGATGTGCCCTCCCCCAAGGATCATTTTCTCACTTAGAGTGCACCTTTCCAGTGGATGGATCTTTCGCAAAGTGAAACTCTAGTTTCACGAAAGTACCAGAAGTACCAGAAAACCAGTACCAGAAGTATCGGAAGTACCAGAGTACCAGAAGTACCAGAAGCACTAGTCCATAAATCTGTAGATCAGATTTGAAGGGATAAAAATTGGATTTTTTTAGATCCAATTATACCAGGCTACTCGCCTCAGCCAAGCTCACCTCCTGGTAAGGTCAAAATTTGATTTTAAGCATTTTTATTTTTGGTCATTTTTCATAGCCTCAAGTACAAGATGTCTGCAAGAAAAAAGCTTGTTGAGAAACTAGAAGGCATAGACAACTTTTGTGCCTGGAAGTATAGGATTGGTCTGATCCTTGCAGAGAATGACCTAGCAAGATTCATCAAAGAATAAGTGGAGGAACCTGAAGATGCCATAGAGAAAGAAAAGCATCAAAAGGACTCAATTAGGGCTCAAAGAATCATTGCAGATTCAATCAAAGACCACCTGATCCCATATGTATCATCCAAGAAAACTCTGAAAGAGGTATTTGACTCTCTAAGAAAACTATATGAAGGAAATAACATCAATCGAAATATGAATCTAAGATCTCAATTGAAGAATACTAAGATGCAGAAAGGAGAAATGATTTAAGAATATTTCTCCTGAATCTCAAAAATAAAAGAATAGTTAAAAGAAATTGGAGAAACCATCGATGAAGAAGAATTCATAATGATGGCCCTAAATGGTCTCACTAGACCTTGGGATGATTTCATCCAGACGATATGTGCTAGAAAGGAGAAAATACATTTTGAGAGCCTATGGGAAGAATGAATCTAAGAAGAGACAAGGGTAGCCAACCATGAATCATTAATAGCAAGGGATGATGATCAAGCCCTAGCTACTCATACAAAAGGAGGAAGAAAGAAACCCTACTTCAAAAGGGAAACTCATAGAGAGCCTCAACCATCAAACAAATTCAACAACCAAGAATCTCATCCAAGAAATTTTCAGAAGAAAGGACAATGCAAGGGACAAGATCTCTCTTCTATACAATTCTATCATTGTGATAAGATGGGACACAAGGAAAATAATTGTCCATTCATAAGAGAAGAATACAAGAGGAAGCACAAAAGGCAACATGCTCACATAGCCAAAGATGAAGAACCCCCTATGAAGATGATTAAGGACCATGTCTTGATCTCAGCTCTCTCAAGATCTGTATCACTTGGAGAGGACACATGGCTCATTGATAGTGGTGCATCAAAACATATAACGGGTAAGAAAAATACTCTCTCTTGTATTTCAGAAAATAAGTTTTCTCAGAAAGAAACTCTTGGAGATGATTATCAATATCCCATCAAGTGAGTAGGAGAATCAAACTACAAGCTAGACTCAGAAAACTCAATAACAATGAAGGATGTACTCTATGTACGAGGATTAAAGAAGAACTTACTCTCCATATCAGCTTTATACAAGAAAGGCTATAGAGTTGCCTTCATAGATGGAGAATTTCTTATGTGGGCTAAAGGAGAAACCATAAATGAAGCAATTGTCATTGGAAATGAAGAAAATGGTTTATATAAGTTGAAGGGTCACCCAGAAACTACCATGACCCATGCCATCGAAAAATCATGCAAACTTTGGCATAGCATATTGGCCCACATCAACTACAAGGTGCTACCATACATATGCAAAGCTGTCATAGGTTTAACAGAAATCAAGGTTGATCAGGAAGGCATATGAAATGGATGTGCGCAAGGGAAGAATATCAAGAACCATTTTCCAAAAAGAGATAGCAAAGAAGAAGGAGTATTTGAACTCATTCATTCAGATGTGTGTGGTCCAATGCCATCATCCTCCATTAGCGGGTATGTATACTATGTATCATTTATTGATGACTATTCTTGTAAGACCAGGATATATTTCTTAAAATCTAAAGATGAAGTATTCAGTAAATTCAAGGAATTCAAAGCCTTGATAGAGAATCTTTCTGAAAGAAAGATTAAGATACTCAGGTCAGATAATGGAGGAGAATATACCTCAAAGGAGTTTGTAAAATTCTGCAGATATGTTGGAATCAAGAGGGAACTCACTACTCCCTATAATCCCCCAAAAAAGGGTGTAGCTGAAAGGAAGAATAGAACAATTATGGAAGCTATAAAGACCATGATTCATGATCAAGATCTTCCTATGTGCTTATGGGAAGAAGTAGCAATGGCAGTTGTTTATGTGCAGAAAAGATTATCCCATAGCACACTTGGGTTCAAGACCCCAAAAGAAATGTTCACCGGAAAGAAGCCAAAGGTAAGCCATCTCAAAATATTTGGCTGTCCAGTGTTTATTCATATACCGAAAGAGAAAAGAAACAAGCTGGAACTCTCCGGAAAGAAGGGAATATTTGTGGGATACTGTGAGGTCTCCAAGGCCTTTAGAATCTACATAACTGGTCACTACCATATTGAGATCAGTAGGGACGTGACCTTTGATGAAGAAGTAGCACTTAAGAAATCAATAAGATGCCATCTTGAAGAAGTATATGAAGAGGAACCTGTAAATCCCAAGATTGCAGAATCTGTGAGAGAAGTTCCTAGAATTGCAAAACCTATAAGGGAAGTCGTAACTTCCCCGGATGAGGAGACTCCTGAAGACCACGACATAACAGAAGTTCAAGAACCTCCTCAAATGACCTTCTCCCATAAAACAAAGTCTGCTTGGGAAAGAGAGCTTATTCAATATGGAGAGAAGTATGGTGTTCCAGAAGGTGAAAAGACCAAAGCCATTCTCCAGTTACACGGCTTTGATGTGCAATCTACTTGATGAAGAACCTACATGCTTTGAAGAGGCCATTCAAAAGAAGGAATGGGAAGATGCCATGACAGAGGAATACCAATCCATAATAAAGAATTATGTATGGAAAATAGTTCCTAGACAAATAAGTAAGGATGTGGTATCATCAAAATGGCTCCTCAAAATAAAACATGTGGTTGATGGAAGTATTGAGAAATATAAAGAAATATTTTTCACTTGTGGCTTTCCCCAGAAGAACGGCACTGACTATGAAGAGACATTTTATCCTATGGCCAGATACACTTTGATCAGAACCATTATAGCTCTTGATGCCAACATGAAATGGAAGCTGCACTAGATAGAGGTGAAGACATATTTCCTGAATGGTGTTATCGAAGAGGAAGTGTATATAGAGAAACCCCAAGGATTTGAGGTTGAAGACAGGAAGTCTCATGTCTTCCAATTGAAGAAATCCTTATACGGATTGAAGCAAGCTCCCATAGCTTGGTATGGCCGTATAGACAGTTTATTGATGAGCTTAGGCTTTACCAAGAGTAAAGCAGACTCAAATCTCTACTTCAAAATTATGGATAATGAACCAACAATCTTACTACTGTATGTGGATGACTTATTCTTATCTGGAGAAGAAAATCTCATTGTTGAATGTAAACAGAGAATTGTCGTAGAATTTGAAATGAAATACCTTGGCCTAATGCATTACTTCTTAGGTATTGAGGTATGGAAAAGTCCAGAAAGGATCTTCCTTAATCAAGGTTTTATCGGACTAATCGATAGGTGCCGACACTAACATATCTCCCTAGATCCACCTGGATCTAGAACAAAACAGGATAGGACATGACTCTTTCCCTAAGTTTTGACCATCAAATTAACTAGTAGGAAGGAACAAGTAACATACCTTTATATCACTTCCTAGGGTCTCTGTTTCTCCCGCTTCACTCCGGTGCTCTCTTGAGGTCAAGACCAAGAAAAAACAAACCAACCAAAGTGAATATATCACAATATATTCAACAATCAACTTATGTGTATGATCAAGGAATTACACAATAAAGTGAGAATAGCTTTATGGGAAAGGGACATGCCACTGTATCATATTAATTGAAATTAAATATTACAACCTGATAGCCTTGATGTCATAAGATTCCTTTCGATGGCTCTTGGCTCCAACACACACACTTGCTCAATCCTTCCATGAAGAAGATCAAATCGTCTTGATAGACTTGCTAGAGTCTCCAAGTTGTTGTTCAAGCTAAGTCCTTCACACAATTCTTTCACCAATTCTCCAATGAATCTTTATTAACCTTTTCCATGATAATTCCCTCAATATATAGGAGAGAATGAGATAGTTACTTGGATAAGAATGATCCAAAAATATCAGGGAATCCAGTACAAAGATAACCATTCAAGTGCCAACCCATTCTTCTAGAAGATTCCCTTCTAGAAGCATCGAGAATTCATCTTTTTCCATGCTTTAGGAAGAGTTCTCACCCTAACTATTCAACACAATGTGAGAAGTTCGCACCCTAGCTTAAAGCATCCTGCGAGAATGGGTCATTCTCGCACCCAAATGCACTAGCAGCCTGCGAACCTTCTTCAAAAATGAGTTTTCTGGGAAAAGATGAAAGTAACTTTTCTCAGGAGAAAGTTCTTATGAAGAGCTTGAGTACACCATCATCAATACATCATCATGACGACCAAAATCATGTGTAACAGAATTCCCTCCAAAGTATGAGGTTGGAACCAGTGACAACTGAAAGACTTTGTAAGCTGCATGTGTGTGTTGGAAACCAAGAGCACACCTAATCAGAAACCTGCGAACAACCAAGCATCTGTAGAATATCATATATATTAATTCTAAGGTAGGCATTCCCATACTCAGATCACAAACTGATGACATTGTAGACATGGGTCATGGCCACCAATCATACATTGTGGATCGATGCCATCAAAATATAGCATGGCCACCAGGAATACACTGTGGATCTATGCGAGAAATTTCAAATTAAGATGACATAGCCACGAGACATACACAGTGGATCTATGTGTCGCAGTTTATACATACTCCATTGCAACCTGAACAAAAGAGATGATATCCAGGGTCTTCAATCTTGTTTCCCAAAGTACGAATCTAACCATGTGATTACATGTGTTTAAGTCGAACATGGAAGAAACCACTTGATTACCGGTCATTGAGGAAACCGTTAACAAGTGCGAGGGAAATCACCATTGATGTCAATGACTCCCAAGGTACTCTAGTACAATCTATCGAATGTGAATGAATGAGTTGAAGTCAAACATCTGATGGAATCTTCCAATCAGAGGTCAATGATGTAAACCTACTGTCGAAAGTGAGGAAACCTTCCATTGAGGCATGCAAGCTCCAAGGTACCAAAGAATTTCTAAGTCTTGATTTTGGATACTGAGCTGAAGTCGACAGAACAAAACTTGTCACAGGAGGGCCTTGATGTATCCCCCATCAATGACATGAAATGAGTAACAGATTTTGAAGGTGAAATAGAGTATGATGTAAATTGGAATGGACATAGGGAAGGCCGACTCAGAGAGAATGGATAACTGCATATGGCCGACTCAATATAGGTTTCAGATGGACTTCTCTTGAACATATGAACGACACAACCAATGATTTGGCAGCATTGACTCAAAGATGACATAGGGAATGACCTTGTAACAAATCAAATGAGAGACAAATGGATTTCCCAAACCGGATTCAAATGATGAATAGGGGGTGTCATGTTCAAGAGCAACACTTACTGCCAATCAATACAAAGATGAAAACATATCCCTTTTCCAAATTTTCCCCCACCATTTCTGGCGAGTACCTCTTTATTTTTATGCAATCTTGAGGAGGATAGCATATGCTTGTTGATATAAGCTTATCCTTCGGATAAGTCCTTCGGAGTATGTTTAATGAACCCTAAGAAGGAGTTGGTTGGTCCCATTACGGGTCTATCAATGTTTGTTTAACAAGTCCAGAGATAGAAAACTTGAAGGTTTTTCATTATTATAGAGTCTGGAAAAACACTTAAAAGAGAACTCTCTTAGTTCCTTTTTCATAAAATAGTCTGGATGAGACCGAAAAAGAGATAAATTATCGCTGACCAGACGCTTACCTCAGATACTTTATCGAGCGTGAAAATAGCAAGGTCGCTCGGCAATTTTTTTATGTTTAGAGAGTCTGAAAATATCTTAAAGAGGACTCCAGGGGGGTTCCTTTTTTGTATAACCTTGTTGAGCCCGAAAAAGTGATAAAAGTATGCTCGATCGCGTTCTCATGTATTTGCGAGCGCAAGAACGGACAAAGACCACGCTCGAGGTTTTATACTAAAACCATAAAAAACAATCAAAACATGCGACGACAAAGAAAAAATATGTCTGCATCCCTGTATAGGAACCTCGAAGTTATTATGCCTGCAAAAGTTACACTCAAAAGGACATTAGGGATTCAGGTTTAATAGATAAATAATCATAAAAAACCAAATGACATAGTAAAATTAAATAAAAAGGAGTAAAAACTCTTTTACCATATAGTTTTTACCTTTCCCCTATTTGAGCTCAAAAAAACTCTCTTTTACCCTCAAAGTTCGGTGTCATATTGTGAGAGTTACGAGTGTTCATTCAGCGAACCGTCATCGACAATAAGGTAGGCTCTTTGTCCTTTACACTTTCATGGTTTAATTTTGTATTTCCATTGGTTAAAAATTCATTTATGAGTTGGTTTTAGGAGCCCTACTTGTGCGTTGCCATTCTCGCAGGTGGGCTCCACGAGACTTGTGAGAATGGGGCATTCTCTCAGGTAAGCCCATAGCAGCCTGCGAGGTTCTCGCACTGTGCACAAAGGGCACCTTCAAGAACCACAAAGCTCAAATATTTTTTAAAAATTTACCCAATGAAAGAGAACCAAATCATGAAAAAAGTTGCTAATCTTCTTTTTGTGTTCCTTATGTAGATAATTGGCCATAAAAATGGTTCTTGAATGGCGTGAAAGGGAGCACGAAGAAGACAATGAAATTACTAGAAATCATCCACCTACTATTGATGCTTTGAGAAATTGTGGCCTCCTGAAATACTTTCGCATCCCGGGCATGAGGGCCCAAGTCAGGTTATTAGAGTACCTGGTGCGTATGTGGGACCTTGATCAGAAGGTATTTCATGTGGGGGTCCACACACTGTCCTTAGATATTGAGGACATTTAGTTTTTGACTGGATTTTCATGGTGGGGGTACTATGTGAGCCTGACTGGTGGCAGAGGTGGTGAGATGCCCATGAGTGAGTACTATCGTTTACACTACATTCTTGAGGCAGAGAGAAAGAAAGGAAAAGTAGCTATTTGGGGGGTACGATATTTGACCCTCCGTACTATCCTATTCACCATAGCTCGGATGTCTGGGAGTTCTACTCCTCACATGGTGCTACAGAGTTACTTCCAGTATGCCATCGAGTGTACTGAACCTCGGGTGTTCAACTGGGTAGATGTTGTACTTCGTAGTATAAAAAAGCAGTTGACCAAATGCAGATGAGGTGACCTGAAGCAATTTGGGTATGGATATTTGTTAGTGTCCTTCTTCCTTGAGAGGGTTCCCTTATTGAGACTACAGGTTGAGTGGAATTTACCAGCTCCCATCGATCCAAGGATGTTGAGATGGTGTCAGCTCATGGCCCGACATGTAGAAAGACCGATCATCAAATATGATGATACCTTTTTTGGCTGGTTTCAACCACAGATGTTGATGGTTGATGACTATGCTTATGTCGGGTTGGATTTCCGAGGAGATACAGACTTAGTACTGCCAAAGGATGCTCAGTGGGGGGAACTTGGTAAGAAGTACACACATTTTTCTCTTTTTAAATGTTTTGTGAATTTTTCATATTCAAATGTTTTTGTTTTATATGTTTGTCCAAAGACTAAATACAAAATCGTTGTTGATGTCACAGATGCTGGACCTTATAGACCTCTTGGTACTTCTCCCATTCAGTGGAAAGGAGAGGTAGTGGCAGTGCCACAATATGTCGAGGATTATTAAGTGGTGGAACAAAATCTAGAGGGCCTGACCGTAGATATCCCAGACATGCCTCTGGAAGAGGTTCCACGATGAAATCAACGTCATACTGTAGGAGTGTCAGCATCCATGAGTCGACTACTCCATAGGGTTGCTCGGCCAGTCATGTGTTACCATGAACTTCATCCATGACATCACTTTGTAGAAGCTATGAGCTTCAGATTTTGACATTTTGGTCTTCGGACAAACTTTTTGTAAAAAAAAATTTTGATCGTTATATATATAGATGGCTTCTACCAGTTTATCATGTGTTGTGTGAAAATTGATGTGATTGATTTATAAATGATTCAAATGTATGTCTAATACATAGTTATCCAATGCATCTGTTAATGTATTTAGACATCTAGGAATATGTTGATATTCAATGTGATCAAAATAACGTTCCAAGAGGTGAATTCGCAAATACACCTGTAACAAAGTAGGACTTCGAATAGTATAGACATTACTTAACTATAATACTATAAGCTACAAATCAAGTCGCACAACCAAATGACGGATTCCGAGAGAGATAGCATCAACCAATAATTCAAAAACGACTCTATACTCTACAATGTTGTTGGTCACACGGTCGAGGCACACACCTCGTAAGGAGACAAGTTCGTTTGTAGGGGCGTAAATTGCCCATGCAGCGGAAGCAAGGTTCTGAGTACTATGGCTAGCGCCATCAACGAAGCCAATATAGGGTAGTGAAGACTCTGACATCTAGAAATCAAACACAAAGTCACATAAGGGCAGAGACTAGATAACGACAAAAGCAAGCTATAGTAACACATAAAAAGTATGATACAATAAAAATACAAGTACTTGTGCATAGATGATTTTATGCATAGTACTTCTTCAAGTACAACCCATTCCTGGGTTCTCTCAAAGGGATACCATCGTAATCTACTAACTCATAAGCTCCTTTTTTCAAAACTCATCGAATGATATAAGGACCTCGCCACATGGGTTCAAATTTCCCAGCTCCTAACATATCTCGATCTTGTTCATAGAGAAGAACAAGATCACCTTTGGAGAAAACGTGAGGCTTGACATGATTATCATATTGGGCCTTGACACGCTTTTTCTGAGCTTCTATGACTAGGGTGGCATCGCGTTTAGTTTCGTCCAACTGCATAAGATACAATAGACGTTCTTCCTCAGCAGAAGTGTTGGGTAGGAGTTCAACAACTAGTCTTAAAGAAGGTATCTCGCATTCAATCGGGAGAATGGATTCCACACCATAGACTAATTGAAAAGGTGTAAACCCAGTAGCAGACTTGACAGATGTCTGGTACGCCCACGATGCTGAAAAAAACATTGTGTGCCAACTTGTTTTATGAATCCCTATCATTCGTCGAAGCATAGTTATGAGAACTTTGTTGATTAGTTCAACCTAGCCATTGGCCTGTGGATAATAGGGAATTGAGTTATCATGGTGAAGTGTTATCCACATTTTTGGTTATCGAGATGAAATTATGATTATGTCATGATAATGGAAGATCAAACTCTTCATTAAGAACTTTTTCCTAAAGAAGGTTACACTTGTCATTTTCTCAAAATCATATTTTGAAAATAGTTTGCAGGCTGCATATATACTCTCCTGCGAGAATCCTTCATTCCCGCAGGCTGCATTCATCTTGACTGCAAACTTCTCGCACTGTGTCAATGGTTAGAGTGAGAACATGTTTTTAAAGGAAGAAAATAGATAAGTTCTCGATCCTTCTAGAAGGAATCTTCTAGAAGGGTGAGTTGGAGTTCGAATGGTTGGCAAGATACTGACTTTCCAGATATCTTGGGATTATTCCCTATCCAAGTAACTAATCAATCTCCTCCTATATATTGAAGAAATTGCTCATGGAAATGGTTAACTAGATAAGATAGAAGCAAGCTAGCAAGGGATTGATTGGAGAATTGGTGTAAGACTGTATGGAGGACTGATGCTACAGCAGCAAGAGACAACAGCAAGGTCATTATATGTGGTTGAACTTCTTCATGCATGAGCAAGTGTGTGTGTCAAAGCTAGGAGCCATCGAAAGGAGACCTACGACATCAAGGCTCAGGTTGTAAGTTTATCTTTCATTAATGCAATACAGTAATATGTCCCTTTCCCATAATGATGATGTCATCTTATTACATGATTCCTTGATCACATGTATAGACTAGGTATTGAATA
>ML782671.1:638318-652957 GCA_009831015.1 Picea engelmannii
AAAGCCATGAATAACCATCACTTTCTCAAGGAATTCTATGCATTGTTATGCTGCCAAGATTGTTAAGGACTCATTCTTTGACAAGAACACATAGGCATCATTTCACAAAGAGCTATCCACCCCTCTCTTGAGTGGATAAGCTTAGAGTTCTTTCACCCACATTTTCATCTTTTCATTGTAAGGAGAGCAATCTTGTGAGGGCCTCAAGTGCCTTCCATTGGAAAAAGAAGGGACCCAAGTCCCCTTTCTTCTTTGTGCCTTTGGATTTCATCAATAGATCAGCTTATACATTGGTAATATTGGTCCATTTGTACTTATTTTTCATTTGTTTTATATGCTCATATTTTTTATTTGTTTTAGTTTAATTCTTGTTTATAACTTTGTAGTTTTTCTTTCTAACCTTTCCTTTCACAGCTGTCATGCCTAGCAGAGCCCAACTGGGCATGTAAGCACTCTTAATTTGCTCACCTAGTGACGAATTGGGTGCAAACACCACCCATGGCAATGTCCTTACCGATGTCGTTCACAAATGATTTTGTAAACCACTCGGCCGGTAACTGATCGGGGAGCTCAAGTTTAATGAGACGTCGTCTCCTTCGCCACTCATGGATGTGATCAGATATATGAGTGCCTTTGTTTTTTTTGAAGGAAGTCAAAATCTCGGTCCCCGTGTCATAACGGATCAGTAACTGGTAATGCGTAAGGAAAGCCATAGCTAGGGTGTTGAAATTAGAGAAGAAATTTTGTGGCAGTTCGATATACCACTTTGCAGCAGAACCTGTGAGGGTTCATTGAAAAATATGTAAACGAATAGAGTCATCCATCAACAAATTGGATGAACACCATAGGTGAAAATTCATGACGTGATTGTTTGGGTCCTCTCCCGCTTTGCCATTGAATTTAGGGATGTCCGATGGAAGCTTGGATGGTATAACAGGCCAATGGGGAGAGTGATGAATAGGATCATTTAAAATACTTGACAAATATGGAAGATCCAAAGTGGCAAGAAAGGGTAACTGTCGATTCACCTGTGGGTACTGGTGGCTTTGGGGAGGAAGCCCTGTCGGCAAACTAGTAGGACCATAAGCAGTCTACATATAATGTGAAGACCTAGGCATATTTGGTGGTGGTTGGAGAGGATAGTAGCTCATAGGAGTATACCCTAGAACATGGGTTTGATTTTGAGCATCCACCCCCCAAATGGGATTGAACGAACCTGGATATGGGTGGCCCATACTAAGGGGTGTTACGGACGCAACTGGAAACTGTTGCCCCCAGTCGATTGAGGAGGATTTTGTATCAATTGATTCCAATATTGGGCCAAGGAAAAAGGTATGTTTTTCCCATAAGGTGGGGTCGGTCCTCCCATTGAAGGTGGTGTTCCAATTGGGGGCAAATTTCCAATTGGAATGTGCCCACTGAGAGGGGGTTGTGTCATGCCACCTTGGTGAAATTGTCCACCAACCGAAAACTGGTAATTTGGAGTGAATGACGGAATAGTGCCACTAGGATTAGGATTTCCAGTAGAAGATGAAGAAGGTCCTCCAAAAGGAAATTGAGGGAGTGTTGGAACAAAACCAGGAAGAAAGTGCCCAAAAGAAGAAGGACCACTAGGAGAGCTGGATGGAGTTTGTGTAGGAGTAGGAATCGAAGCATTCAACGCATGGTATCCAGGTGGTAGTGTCAGAGTGACGTTGGGCATTCGCGGTGTGTTGATAGGAGCAAGACTAACCACAGTAAACCCAGTTGAAACACTCATAGTAGTTGTGAGATGGTCCATTTCGGAAGGGACAGTAAAGTGATACGTGGTAGTCACCGGTACTGTCTCTGTACTAGAGATTTCAGAAATCACAGGTGGGTTGATCTCGAAAATCACAGGTGAACCTGGACCAAAAAGGTCCCATCGAAAAATGGCCATAGACCAAAAAGGATCTTGGTCCCCAGGTCTAGTCGAAGATCCATAATACACAAAAATTAAGTCCGGAAGAGTTTTCTCGCATAAAACGTCTCTCAGAATCGAGGTGAAGTCGAAAGTCCTCTCGAGTATTTGTAATTCGAAAACGTTCTAGAGAGTCAGTTCATTCCACTTGTGGTGTGGTGACGACCGTGGCTTCACTTGGCCGAGGAGAGCCCTCAGGTGTACTTGTAGGCAAGGGTTGAGAACCTTCCAGATGCTCTGGAGATAAACCTTGTGTTAGCACTTGGTAAATTTCCTAGAGGTTGAACACAAAAGAAATCTACAAAGGTAACTTTATCCAACCACTTTTGAAGCTGGGATCTAGCCCTTCCAACTTCAGAGAGGGATCTCTCTATTTGATTTAGCTATGTTTCCAAATTTAAATATTAGGCTAGGTAAGGAAATAGGTCGGTTTAGTTGTCAAGGTGTTTTTTCGAATTGGTTTAGACAATATACACATCCATTGGGCTATGGGGTTTGTGTTTTAATAAAATATGAAATACAAACCAGAAACGCAAAGGGAAAACTTTCACAGGGAGAGATAATATAATCACTGGATCTTTTAGTAGTTTAAATGATGATAAGAAGAAAAGATGAGAAAGATAATTTCAATGAAGAAGCAGTTAAGAATTTTTTTATTGAAATACCAGAAGATAAAACACTAAAATCCTTTCGAGTCAGAAACACGGTATACGAGATAAATCCTACAACGTTCGTTACTCTTAAAGATTAGATTCAGAAAACAAAATGATGACAAAGCTAGAATGACATTCAACTAAGAGAGAAAAACTTCACCAGTGAATACACGCAAGAATCCTGTAAAAGTGCATCCTTTTTATTAATGGACGATCTCTTAAAAAATGTTACAGTTTGCTAGCGTCAGGGTGTGAAGATCAACAACCCCCAATACTTCGAAAGGTGAAGTATTTATAACTCAAATTACAAAACGTTCCTGTCATAAATGACCAAGACGTGCTAAATCTATTTTTAGCGTAACTAATTTAACAAATTTCCTAAATCTAGGAACTGCTTGATGACTTGGTGTAACTGCACGCTAATTTTTGGGTAGACCATTGATGAAGTATTTGCATGACCTCATCTGACTAGGCAACTGAATGGACCTGGACAACTCATCTGCTAATCGATTAGATCATAGAGTTCCTCCCATATGAGATGACTAGCCACGTTGACTTTGAGCAGTCTTCGATACACTTCGTCCATTTCTGTATACTTGGCAAATGTAGGCTTGGTGAGGAATATGTATCAAATTTCATGTTGGATACTGATGTCCCACTGAAGGGCATCCAAGAATTCCTTTCTGGTGATGCTCCTTTGTATGCCTGAAAACTTTGAACTGTCCTTAGACACATCAGCCAATCTCTTCTTGTAATCTGGGAGTGTCATCAGTTTATCATTAATAACCTTTAGACCAGGTAGACCTTTCTTCTGGAGAGCCTCAATCTTACTGAAGAAACTTTGTGCCCCCTGGTCCATGGCCTGAACCTTTTCTTCCAGCTGAAGGATTAGCCCTCTCTTGGTCAAAACTCTTTTGACCTCAAGGATGGTCTTTGTTCTGTCTTCAATCTTCAGCTCTTCCAGCTCCTCCCTAGTCTTAGAATTGAGGAACTTGATGATCTCATTTGCCTATGTTGGACTATCTCCCAATCTACTCTGATCTTCTCAATGGCTTGTTTTCTCCTCTAGACTAACTCATTCTGCTCAAACATGATATGGATCATGGGCCATATCTCATTCATGGACTTAGTGATGTCTGTCCATACACTCTCTTTAACCTCGGCCAATGTCTTTCCTGCCACTGTTTGTTTCTAGAGCTGCTATAACTCCTACTTGAGCTACTCTGTCACCTTATTTTCCTTGGATAGGTTGGTCTAGAAAGAATATTTGAGTTCCTGCAGGTTCTCAATCTCCTTTTTTAGCCTCTTGATCTCTGTCTCCTGTAGGTTCATCCTTTCCATGGACTCAGCCAGATCGGTTGTCTTCTCCTGAGATGTCGATGGAGTCTTGGACGGGACTATTTTCACTGATGATGTGCTTAATCCTGCAATTGGGATAGCACTCAATGGAATGACTTCCATTGTCTTCAGTTTTTCTTTCTCTTTTAACAGTTTCTACATCTTAGCCTCCATTTATCTAAGTTGTGCATTCTGCTCCATGAGCAGCTTTAGCATCTCATCCTTCTCGCCTTTTTTCTCTGCTATCTCCTTCTCTTTCGATTCCTCTATAGGTGGGAGCTTCAGTTGTTTCCTCAAGGAGGCAATGTTACCATTTTTCTTCTTTATCATTTCCTCCACTTCTTTGACGTTCGAAGGGTCATAGCCGATCTTGAGGACCAGCTCCTCCAATGTTTTGATTCTATTTTCCTTTGCAAAGGACGATATATTCTCCATCTTTAATTATGTTTGAACATTGTTTAGGGACACCTGGAATTTCGACGCAACAGTAGAAGCATGTGCCTGAGTGTAGAAAACCATTTCCCCTGTTTTCTTGTACAGATCCATCTGATCGGTTGGGTGCATGTCCTTCATCTGGAATTTGAAGGTGGACCTATTATAGTTGATGATCACCTTGGGATCAGGCACCTGTGCCTGGAGGAAGGCCATGCACATTCTTCCTTTCTCCATGTCAAATGCAGACGATAAACTATGCTACGTTGTCGACGTCTGCTTCTAGAACTGAGTGCAAGTATTGCTGGTAAGGGTCTAGTTCTTTTTCTTGATCAGCTCGTACTTCTCGAAAATGCTTAGCTTGGGCACAGTCTTGCCTGACTGAGTGTTCAATAGGGAGTCTGAGGATTTCTTTGGAAATGATGGGGTGATGTCCTTATGGAGGCTCAACCCAAAGGGTGGAATAACAGACTTGGTCACTGTGGTAAGCGGGGCCTCTTTTTCCCCAGTCGGGCCAGGGACTGAGGAAGTCTTAGGCCTCTTAGTATGTAGCTGGAATTCCTCGGAAGATACCTCAGTGATAGGTGGAGATAAATCTTTCCTTGGACTCTTCTCTTTTGGGACCTGTGGCGTGGTCGTTGGTGGCACAGTGGTCGAGGGAACCGATTGTTCCACTTCGACCAATGTGTTGGGCTCCCACACTATCTGATTGGCGAATTTATCAATTTTGAGCTTGAACACATGAACATACGAGATGTTCTTGTTTTTCACCCTCATCTCTGAGATGATCCCATAAAGATCATAGTGACATGGGAAGCTCATGAATAACTTCATTTCTCTCAACATCCTTTCTGCCTCTTCCTTGACGCCACGACTGTTGCATATGAACGAGCCAATCTACCCCTTGATTCTAAGCTACTTCTTTTTCTTCAATGATAGAAAATGAATATCATCTAAATTTATAATCTACCTTATATATTCTAGAGCAAAGTTTTTGACAGGAAAATACTTGGGCAACTTATACAATGCTAATTCACACCCGTATACTCTGATCTTGGTATGATTTTAATACAAGTACCAATCCTCGGTCTTTGTGTTGTCCGAAATATGCAGGATTCTCTGGACTTCGTCATTTATTTGAGGCTTGGGCCTACCACTCAGCATACTTAACACAGGGTGGTAGAACTAATCGATGAACACCTTGAAACTGTACTCTATGGATTTGTGCTTGAGTAAAGAAGTCCATGCTGTGACTGCTTGAGGTTTACCATCTTCATCCATATTCTGCATGGAAAAACTAAACTTATCCGCCTGGAAAAAGATGAACAAGTAGGCTAGTATTGATGAATATCTGAACATGCCTTCCATGCCAAAATTCAGAAACTGTTCATGAATATTGTCTGCCAAGAATGTGCTGAAATCAAACTGGGTGGTGGGATTTTCATCAGTGGAGAAAATGGATAGGAAACCCAAAATGGGCTCATCTACCCACTGGTCGAAATAGTATCCTAACAAAGCACAAAGGGAGGAGATGACCTGGTTTCCCTTAGTTGAGAACATGGAGGACAGGTAAGGAGGGTTTGTGGAGGGAAATTGAGCGGATGTGGGAAAGAAAAGCTCGAAGATTTGAGGTATTTGGGGAAAATTCATTCTCTGGTACAACTCTGTAAGGATATCTAGGTTGAAGGGAGACGCAGAGTTGGCTCAGGGAATTTGCATCATCTGGTCTATGGCTTCGGGCATGATGAGGAACAGGATCTATCTGGATGAGGAGATGAAGGTTCTTTGCTTGGGGATATAATGAGGTTGACACTTGAGAGAAAACTCGGGAAAATGGTGGATCTGAGGGAAGAGGTAGAGGGGTAAATTGGACTCCCAGAGTCCAATTTCATCACTCTAGTCCAGGAACACTTCCCTGAGCCATGACTGGAGGTCTAAGAAATCTAAATCGCATTTGGTATCTGTGATTAACCGGTCTTTGTTGACCAGTGGGATCCTGTCCAAGTTGACAGGAGGCGGGAGAAACAAATTCTCCTCTCCTTCTGCTTGTTTGGACTTTGGCGCCATTTTTGCAATAGTACCTACAATAAACACAACGTTAGTGGGGGAGAATGACTGTGGATGAGGGTGACGGAATGTAACAGAGGAGTAAGCAGTGAATTTCTCTGTTGCGATGGGTGAATAGCGAATGTAAGGTAACTAACGGTGGTTTTATTTAAACTGGGGTCGGTTTGGGCGCGGGAGACAGGTCAGCTGCATAACGGATAGGTTATCCAGTAATAAATGGACAATGGGTCATTTGGGGGTGAGATGGTAGGTGACAGTGGCTGAAAGATATGATGGGTGATGTGGCAGCTAGGTATTGCAGGTAAAAGTCGTAATAAGGGGCTTGCCATGAGTAAAAAAGGGGGAAGGAATGACAGCAGTTATGGGACATGACCAGTTTGGAAAAGGTGGAAGGTGACGTCAAGAGGTGACGGAGGTCTGTCAGATAGAAGATGGTGACGGGACTTCAGGGAAAATAGATTGACGCCATGTATAACAAGGGACCCACCAGAGGGGGAAAACCATTTCGGACCCCCCCCCTTAGTTAAAAGCAGATCATCCAGGGCGGTCCAAAATCCATTTTGGGTCGTTGATATGCGCACCTGTATCTGAGTCATAGATCTAAGCGCGCTCTTTATCACTCATTCCGGACCCCCCACCTCCATTAAAGGCAGAAAAGGTGGGGGGTTCTGGAATCCAATATTGACTGTTGATTTAAGTGCTCAACCCTGGGCTGTCCAGATGCACACAAATGTTATCAGTGATTCTGGACCCCCCTGGTTAAAAGAAAAACGGTTGGGGGGGTCCAGAATGCTCTGTACACTGTAGATCTGACTGTCGCGATCAGGACTGTCGATATGTGCAGGGAGCATAAATGGGGAGCGAAGAATACATGCACTGGGAAAAACTTAGGATAAATGCATTTTATGGATTTTTTCCCCAAACTTTTCAAGTAGACACCACCATGGGGCTTCACCAAATGATCTTCTAAGCATATGAAACATGGTGCAACATTGACATCAAGATGGTTTTATTGGAATGGAACAATAAAGCAACTATCCTACATACTAACCTATCTTCCTATGACAATTAACCCAGATTAAACTGTTGGGTTAAGAGTTTACTCTACCCTGGGGCTATCTGACCAAGATTAGACAGTTTGGCTAGATTTATTCACTAATCTAACCTAGACACTTTGGCTAAGATTAAACTATTTATCCAAATTCATTCACTACCCTATCAACATCAAATTTAAAAAGAACTTGGCCATGCTTGAAAGGTATGGACCAATTTACTATTATTTCATGGGGCTTTTATTTCAATTCTTTTATGCCCTCTTTTCTTTCTTTCTTTTCCTTTTTTCTTTTCTTTTCTTTTTTCTTTTTCTTTTCTTTTCTTTTCTTTTTCTTTTGTTTTCAAATTATTTGCATAATGAAAAATCATTTGTCAATAAAAAAACTAGAGATAGATAATATCCCAATCACCAATTGATCCTATAACTTATAAGGCGATAACAACGGCTCCACCTGGGGATAGTACTTGCCCTGTGAAGTGCCAAGAATCCTGGTCCCTGTCATTCTGAAAATTTCTGCCTAGTAGCCTTCATTGCTTTTATTCTCAAAAATTGGAAAAATAGTGGTCAACAGCTTAGGGCCTTCTCTTCAGGCTTCAACCAACTGACTAATGTTCTTCACTCAGAAAATGCAAGTGAAAAATAAAAATAAAAATGGTATGGACAATGGAGAGTGAAAACTCGAATCTCTATTGAGGTGGCACATAATGTTTCAGCATTCTGCCATTCATAGGTCCTCCTGGTAGATCTGTCCCATTAGCATTGTTTAGCAAGAAAGCATTGTTTCCCCTAAAAGCTTGGATCATGTATGGTCCTGTCCACAGACTGTCAAAATTTCCATGCTTTCCCTTGTCTTCATTTCTGGCATCCCATCTCAGTACTAAATCTCCTAGCTCAAAATCATCCTCCTTGGTTCATATGTCAAAGATCTTCTTGATGTTTTCTTGGATTACCTAAGTCTTGTTGAAAACGTCCTCCCTAGACTGCTGCAAATGGATCATCTGGTTGATCCTTCTCTGTGAGTCATTTGGCTCAACTTGTACATCTTGAAGCAACTTCATGATAGGGACTCCTAAAGAAGTGGGGAAAACTGCCTCTGTGCCATAGACCAGTTGGTATGGTGACATACCAATTGACCTTTTGGTGGTCAGTCTGTCAGCCCATAATGCGAACACCAACTTGTTGTGCCATGATTTCTTGTTTTCCTGCAATGTTTTCTTGATGATATTTACCAAGGTTTTGTTTGAAGATTTCGTCAGCCCATTCCCATGAGGGTAGTAGGCTGTGGAATGCCCCAAAACAATGTGATACTAGTTGCAGAAATCTGTAAGCTTCCTCGACCGAAAAGCAGTTGCATTATCAGTTATAATATTTCTAGGACATCCAAAGCGAGACAAAATATTATTTTTGAGGAATTTGATAATAATAGAGTTAGTGGCTTTCCTTCTTGGTACTTCTTCGATCCATTTGGTAAAATAATCGGTGGCAGTAAGAATCCATCTATGCTAGCCTGAAGAAGGGGGGTGTATTTCTCCAATGAAGTTCAGTCCCCATTGCTAGAAAGGGGCCTCAACTGAGATTGGTTTTAGAGGTAGAGGGAGGAGTTTCCTTTTGCCTTCAAACAACTGACATTGATGACATGTAGTTACTTTATGATGTACATCGGTGAATAGGGTGGGCCAGTAGAAACCATCTCTGAGTATTTTTTTGGCTGTGACCTTCCAGTTTAGATGGCCACCACATTCTCCTGCATGAAATTCTTGTAACGCACTGTCAACTTCATCTTTCAATAAACAATTTAACATAATTCCTCCAGGATCTTTCCAATACAAATTGCCTTCTAGAATACAGAATTTTAAGGCTTTCAACTTTAAAAATCTAGCTTTAGTCTTAGTCAAACCAGGGGGAGCTTGTAAATTTTGCAAAACAAAAATAAGGTCTGCGTACCATGGAGAGTTGAGAAATACCTCTCTCATGCTTGGAGTCACCATCTTGCCCAGTTCATTTGTTGCGGCTAAAAAATTAATGTCAAGAGCATGGAAATTTGATCCAGCCATTAATTTTGCTAGGCCTTGACCCTTGATTAGTTTTGTTGGCTTAATCTCTATATCGTATTCTAAAATGACAACAATCCATTTTCCACTTCTTCCATCAGGATTGTCCTGTGTCAAAATTTCTTTTACTACCACATTCAGAACATAAGCTATGGTGTAGGAATGAAGAATGTAGACTCTAAAGTATTTTATAGCTTTCACCAAGGCAAAAGCTTGTTTCTCCATTATCTTGTAATTCAGAGAAACGTCTCTCAATGCTTTACTAAAGAAAGCTATGGGTTGTTCATAACCTTCATTGTTCTTTTGTAATAATACCGTTGCTATAGTATGTTTGGAAGCGAAAGAAAAAATATAGAAATCCTTAGTAAAATCGGGACTGATTAAGACAGGGGCCTCTGTGAGTGCTCGTTTGACTTGTTCGAAAGTCTGTCTGGACTCAGAGTCCCATTTTATTTTTACATATTTTTTAAGCATATTTGTAATTTTTCTAAGGAGCTCGACCAGATTGGGAATGAATATTCATAGAAATTTTATTCTCCCGATAAAAGACTGTAGTTCTTTAAGGTTTCTGGGGTGTTCTAATTTTTGTATGGCCTCGATTTTGCTGGGGTCTATTTTGATTCCATCCTTTGAGATGATGTGTCCTAGTAGTTTTCCTTCCTCTAGCCCAAAAAGGCTTTTCTTAGGATTTAAAGAAATCCCAAACCTTCTACATTTATCAAAAACTCGTCTGAGGTGTTGTAGGTGTTCGTCATCAGATCGGGAAAACACAGTTACATCATCTAAATAGATGACAATAAACTTACCTGATTCTTCCATGAAGGCAATATCCATCGCCCTCTGGAAAGTGGCTCCTGCGTTCAACAGACCAAAAGGCATTTTCACATACATGAAAGTGCCCCATGGTGTGGTGAAAGCAGTTTTGTCTTGGTCATCCGGGTGAACTAAGACCTGATTGTAACCTGAGAAACCGTCCAGCAGAGAAATTCGACTGGATCCGACCACCCTTTGCAGGATGTGGTCCATTTTTGGCAAGGGGTAATTATCCTTCAGGGAGACTTTATTCAGATTTCAAAAATCTATGCAGAGTCTGATTTCCCCAGATTTCTTACGTGTAGGGACCAAATTAGAGACCCATTTGGAAAAACGCAAAGGGACTATGATTTTGGCATCATACATTTTTTTGATTTCCTTTTCTATAAGAGGGAGAAACTTGGGATTTATCCTCCTAAGTTTCTGCCTAAACAATTTTTGGTCTTCTTTTATTGGAATCCTGTGTTGTATGATGTTGGTATCATAAGCTTTCAAATCTTCATAGCCCCAGGCAAAGACATCCGAATATTCTTTGAACAACTCAATGTATTTGAGTTTTTGCTCTGGGGGTAATGATTTAGACAGTTTGACTATCCTGGGTTTCTCTTCAGTCCCTATATTACATTCTTCTACCTCTTGTCCATGTGCTTCAATTTTGGGCTTTTTGGCTACGTCATTAAAATCAAACAAGTCCTCTAGGCAAAACATTGCTTTTCAAATGTAAAACATCGGAATTAATTTCTTCATCGCATAATTCTCCTGAATCTACATTGTTTACACTATCAATCTCAAAATCATATCTATTTACATTTTCATCTTCATTCTCTAAATCTATGTTTGTACATTCAAAATCATTTTTACACTGCAGAAAGTCTTCAATTTGATCATCATTACCAAACACTTGCCAGTACCTAATATTGTCGGGAACAGTTGGTCTGCATTTCACCTCCACGGTATATGGGCGAGTTGAGCAGAAAGGAATCTTACATGTGGCTGTTGACGTAGCTAGTTCGTCTGCCAGAATGTTTTGTCCCCTCGACATTACCTAGAATTTGACTTCAGTGAAACATCTCAAGGCATCAAGAACATCGTTCCTATAATCTCTAAGACATGGGTGTTTCGCAGTGTACTCACCTTTGATTTTCTTTATTATCAACTCAGAATCACCTCTTACCATAATCTGTTTAGCACCAACTCTTTTCAAAAGCTTCAAACCGAGCATCAAGGCTTCATACTCGGCAACATTGTTAGTGCATTGGAAATTTAATTTGTAAGAATGGTTTTCTGAATACCTGTTTCTGTGATTATGCAGCCAGACTCCTGCTCCAGCTCCTTCTTTGCTCACAGCTCCATCAAAATCCATGCTCCATAAATCAGCGGGTAACTCTTTAGTTATCACGTTCTTCATCCTTGCTACCTCAATGATTTCTTGGCCTTCATCTTGACTAGATGTATCTTCCACCAGCTGAGTATCTTGTTCTCCTGTGTCACCATAATTGTACAAGATAAACGAATCTAAATCAGAATGCGCAGAGTAGAGGGGATAGTTGTGTGGTTTTTCTTTGCTACTGACCATGTAATTCATCAATTTTTCTCTGTATAGCCTTCTTTGTTGCTCGAAAACTGGGATAGTGGCATAAGACATATCTAGCTGCAGGGTTCCTTTCAACTTAGCCCCCCAAGACCGGGAGAGCAACATTCCATACTTCGGCGGGATGTCTGCAACTACCACATCCATTACCATGCTCTTCGCAGGAATTTGAACTAAGGTGATGCATAGGTCCTTGATCAAACCAATACATCTAACTTTATTGGACTCAAATGAGTGTAAATCCTTGTAAGATCTCATGACCTCCAGTCCTAGTTTCTCCATTACTGCTTTGGGCATCAGATTGTGGGAAGCACCTAAATCCATCATAGCATTATGCAAGATCAGGTCATGTATGTTTAGACTGATGTAAAAAGGAGTGACCTCACTAGTATCATCTCGACCATCTACTTTAGGTCCGAAAAGAAGTTCGGGTTGATCATCTATAAGGTTTAGGGTATCTGAATGATTCACTGATAATATGGTTAAGGCCTTCGTGCCTATGTCAGGTTCAATGGTCAGTGCTTTAATCACTTGTGAATGATAAACATCTTTGTTCATCAACTCAGTAAGTGGGATGGGAATTTTTACTTTGGCCAATTCCCCCTCCAGGCTAAAAGGTGTAGGAGCTCTGCCTTGGCTCATCAATTCTGGTTTGTCCACCATATTCTTCTGTCCATAAGTACTTGGTGGATTAATAGGTGAAACCTCAGGATGTGATGGCCTTTTCAGAATAGTAAGGTTTTTCTTCGCAGGAGCTTCAACAGTTCTCTTCTCAGGAATCTTCTCGGCAGTTGGCTCAGAGGCCTTCTTGGTTTCGACTATCTTCTTCATTTCAATCACCTTTTTTGGGGAACTCCCTTCTGTCTTTTTACTCCGCAGATTATACTATCAGTGTACCTCCAAAATGGCATTTTCGAATGCCTGCTGTTCTGCATCTTCAGCTTCTTCACTTACTTTTGTTTGATTGAGAAGAAAAAGTTCTTTCTCTTCTTGGGTAAGGAAAATAGCTTCGTTGTTGTGAATTCCCATGAGATTTATGTGAGTATCCTCCAGTTCTTCGATTACTTCCTCCCCTTCATCAACATAATTTTCTTGGAGGGGAGGTATGATCTGCTGATCTGGACCCCTCTTCTCTCTTTTATCCCTAGGATCTCTCTGTTTGATTTGGGGAGGGTTTCTCCTAAAGTTAGGGTTCCGAACCTAAGGAGCTGGTGGATTTTCTCTTGGAGGATTTATGTCTGACACAGTAAGCCTTTCCATCATTCTTTCCATTTCTCTGGCCAGAGAATCCAATTTGGAATCTGAGGTCGACGTGGAAGGTTCTTCTTTAATTGTGACTCTCCTCTCTGACCTCTGACGTGCCCTTTTTGCCAACAAGTTGTCCTCCACACTTATAACACTTTTTTGCATGTCTTCCAGGGTGGTAGAATTTCTTTCCCTTAGTTGGTATGACATGTCAGCATCAAAACCATCAGGGAATTTAATCAATGCCAAACCCTGTGGAGGTTTGATTTCAGTTGGGATTGCGTTGTACAGGTTATTGAAACGAGTGCAGTAATCTTGCACTGTCTCACCTTGATTTCTTCTAATATTTTCATATTCCGACAAAATTTGCAAAGGGTTTTTCTTTACCACCCATCTGTCTAGAAAACTCCTTTGGAATGCAGTAAGGTCAAGGATTGAGGTGGCATGCAACCCTTTGTACCATTTTTTAACGTCACCTGTCAAACTTTGGGCAAACAATCTCATTTGAACGTCAGCTTCATCTACTTCATGCAGATCATAATAATCATTCATTTTATATACATGTTGTTGTGTGCTCAAAGGTCCTGTTGCATCGAACTGTGGAAGTCTTGTTTGATAGTCTTGGGGCATGGCATGTAGAGGTGCAACCAACACCAAGGGAGAATATCGAGCTGCCATGATGGGTGGAGGAGGTGGGACGACAACCTGGATGATCGACGAGGTAGCGACTAAAGATGAGGATGAGGAGGGACTGGATAGCACTGAGGGAGTGATTTGTGGTTTCACAGTGGGAAATAGAACTTCATGGGTTTGGGGTTGTAAAACGGTTGGTTCGAAAATGATTCCAGTCACAAAACTATCGAAACGTGTTCTAACCAGACTTTGTTGTGAAAATGCGTCAAAGTCAGGGTTTTGAAAGGTAACAGGTTTCCCTGAAAAGGAAAGGGACTTATGAAGGGGAACATGACTCACTGAGCCTTCATCTAAGGTCTTTTTCCTGAGCAACTGTTTGGGTTTATCTGTCACTATCACAGGTTCTGGGTTTGGATGAGATCGAGTATAAACTTTCTTGGGAGACATAATTCTTTTTGGTTTTTTATATATATACTTTTTAGTTTTATGAGTCCAAAAATAATATGTACAAAGTTTAATCAACCTCTAAACATTACTTTCTTCTCAAATTTGCAATATTCCAGGAACAAACTTTCTTTTTAGGGAAAAGAAAACGTGAAATTATCAATTTTTAGTTCTGTCCCCAGTGGAGTCGCCACTATGTTAGCACTTGGTAAATTTCCTAGAGGTTGTGTTATCACCCCATAAAATATGGGAATCAACTGATGACTTGGATATTATCTGTTTCTAGTATTTTTGTTGACAAATGATTTTTCATTTTGCAAATAATTTGAGGAAAAAGAAAAAAGAAAAAGAAAAGAAAAAGAAAAAGAAAAAGAAAAGA
>ML782671.1:652987-682459 GCA_009831015.1 Picea engelmannii
ACGAAAGAAAAGAGGGCATAAAAGAATTGAAACAAAAGCCCCATGCAATAATAGTAACTTGGGCATACCTTTCAAGCATGGCCAAGTTCTTTTTAAATTTAATGTTGATAGGTTAGTGAATAAATATGACTAGACTGTCTAATCCTGGTCAGATAGCCCTTAGGTTAGACTAGTGAATAAATCTGACCAGACTGTCTAATACTGGTCAGATAGCCCTTAGGTAGAGTAATTTCTTAACCCAATAGTTTAATATGGGTTAATTGTCCTAGGAAGATAGGTTAGCATCTAGGTTAGTTTTTTCATTTTATTCACCACCAATGAAACCAGATCAATGAAAATACTACACCATGTCTCCATTACCTAATAATAGTTTAAGACAAAGTCCCCTTGGTGGTGTCTATGTGAAGAGATTGGGGAAAACCCGTAAAATGCACTTATCCTAAGTTTTCCCAACACATTTTTCCCCACTCCTGGTATATGCTTCATTCACTTTTCAATGATCCAGATCATGGCACCCAGATCTACGGTGCACAGAGCATTGTGGACCCCCCCTAGTGTTATGCTTTTAACCAATGGGGGGGGGGTCCGGAATCGGTAATAAGAATTGCGCAAATCTGGACGGTCCATGAACGAGTGCGTTAATCCACATCCCAAGTTTGATTCCAGACCCCCCCGTCTGTTCTGCCTTTAATGGAAGGGGGGGGGTCTGGAATGAGTAATAAAGGACATGCTAAGATCTGTGGCCAGGAAATGGGCGCATAGATCAACGGTCTACAATGGATTTCAGACCCCCCTTGATGTTCTTCTTTTAACCAAAGGGGGGGGGGGTCTGGAATGAATATTCCCTTCAACGGGCCCCTTGTCATAGGTGGCACAAATCTATTGGTCCCGAAGTCTTTTCACCATATGCCACCTGACAGCCTCCATCACTTAGGGATGTCATCCTCCACTGATGCCACTTGTTCCGCTTGTTTCGAATTTATGTCCCATCCCATAACTACTGTCAGTCCCTGCTATCAATCCCTTTCCCCTTTCACTCATGACTGGCCCCCTTTTTCGACCTTTACCTTGAATCCCTGGCCTCCACGTCACCCGTCTGTATGTTTGGGCCACCGTCACTTTCCATATCACCCCCAAGTGGCCCGTTGTCCATTTATTACAGGATAACATACCCGTTATCCTGCTGACCTGTCTCCTGCATCCAACCCACCCCAGTTTTGAATAAGACTACCATTATTCTCCTTTCATTCATTATTCTTCCATCGCGCCAGACAACTTACCTCTTATTCCTCCATTGTTTTTCCGTCTCCTTCATCCACAGTCAGTTGACCCACTAACATATTGTTTATTGCAGGTATTGTTGCAAAGATGGCGCCAAAGCCAAGACCAGCGGAAGGAGAAGAGAATCCTTTCCTTCCTCCTCCTTTCGACCTGGACAAAATCCTGTTGGTTGATAAAGATAGATTGATCGCAGATACTATTTGTGACTTCGATTTTTCAGACCACCAGTCATGGCTCCGAGAAGTGTTCCTGGATCAGAGTGATGAAATTGGACTCTGGGAGTCCAATTTACCCCTGTACCTTTTCCCCCAGATACATCACTTTCCCAAATTCGCCCTCAAATGCCAAGCCCATTATATTCCCAACCAGAGGGCCATCGTCTCTTCATCTGGAGACGTCCTCTTCTTCATCACTCCTGAAGACATCGACCAGATGATGCAAATTCCCCGTGTTGAATCTGCGTCCCCTTTCAATTTATAAATCCTCACTGAGTTATATTAGAAAATGACCTTTCCCCAAAGATCTTAGATATTCGAGCTTTTCCTCCCCACTTCCACTCAATTCCCTTCCACAAATCCCCCTTACCCGTCATCCATGTTCTCCACCAAGGGAAACCAAATCATTTCTTCCCTTTGTGCCCTGTTAGGTTACTATATCGACCAATGGGTAGATGAGCCCATCCTGGGTTTTCTATCCATTTTCTCAAATGATGAAAATCCCACAACGCAGTTCAATTACAACACCTTTTTGGCCGACAATATTCACGAACAGTTCATGAATTTTGGCACAGAGGGCATGTTCAGATATTCTTCTATACTGGCATACATGTTTGTTTACTTTCAAGCAGACAAATTCAGTTTCTCCATCCAGAAGATGGACGCAGACGGAAGGCCCCAGCCAGTCACAACATGGACTTCTCTTCTGAAGAATAACTCCACACAGTATAGCTTCAAGGTTTTAATTGATCTTTTCTATCACCTGGTGGTAAGCATGTTGAGCGGAAGGCCTGAGCCACGAATAAATGACGAGGTCCAGAGAATTCTACATCTTTCGGACAATGCAAAGACAGGAGACTGGTACCTGTATCAAAACCACACTGAGATCAGAGTTTTCGGGTGTGAGTTGGCACCCTACAAGCTGCCAAAGTACGTGCTGGTAAGAATCTTTGCATTAGAGTATATTAGAAAGATTATGAATTTAGATGACATTCATTTCGTCTCATTAAAGAAAAAGAAATAGTTGCGCATCAAGGGGCAGATAGGTTCTTTTATCTGCAACAGTCATGGTGTCGGATAAGAAGCTGATAGGATGCTGAAAGAGATGAAGTTTTTTCTAAGCTTCCCATGGCACTATGATCCATGTGGGATCATTTCATAAATGCGGGTGAGAAATAAGAATATCCCGTATGTGCATGAGTCCAAGCCCGAGATCAAAAAGTTCGCAAATCAGACAGTATGGGTGCCTGACACCTTAGTCGAAATGGAACAACAAGTTGAATTGGAACAGTAGGTTCCCTCGACGAGTGTGCCTCCCACAACCACACCTCAAGTCCCAAAGGAAAAAAGGCCTTGAAAAGAGTCTTCTCCACCTATAACAGAGGTGTCATCAGAAGAGTTTCAGATGCACACCAAGAGGCCAAAGACAGTTTCAACGCCTGACACGACAGTAGAACAAGAAGTCCCACCTACCACAGTAACTACCACAGTGATCAAGATGGTCATTCCACCTTTTGGTTCGAGCCTTTATCAGGGCATCACCCCAGAAGTACCTAAGAAATCCACATATTCTCCACTGGACACTCAGCCAGGCAAGGCTGGGCCCAAGTTGGGCATTTTCAAGAAGTACGAATTGATCAAGAAAAAGAACCAGACCCTCACCAACATTGCTTACGCCCAGTTTCGGAAGTAGTCGTCAACTGCGCAGCACAGGCTGTTGTCTGCATTTGACACAGAAAAGGGAAGAATGCACATGGCCTACCTCCAGGCCCAGGTACCGGATCCCAAGGTGATCTCAGACTACAAGAGGGCCACCTTCGAATTCCAGGCGAAGGACATTCATCCAGCAGATCAGATGGATCTGCACAAACAAACAGGGGAGATGGTTTTTCACACATTGGCACACGCTTCAGCTTCTGCAGCTAAATTTCAGGTATCATTGAACAATGCTCAGACACAACTCAAGCTGGAAAAAATATCATCTTTTGCAAAAGACAACAAAATCAAGACGTTGGAGGAGCTATTACTCAAGATCGGCTATGATCCTGCAAACGTCAAAGTGGCAGAAGATATGATAAAGAAGAAAAATGCAGACATCGCATCCTTAAGAAAATAGTTGAAGCTCCTGCCCACAGAGGACTCACAGGCGAAGGAGATAGCAGAGAAAGAAGGTGAGAAGGATGAGATGCTAAAGTTTCTCATGGAGCAGAATGCTCAGCTCAAAGAGATGGAGGCTGAGATGGAGAGGTTACTAAAAGAGAAAGAGCAGATGAAACCAATGTAAGTCATTCCATTGAGTGCCATTCCTATCTCAGGAGCAAGCACAACAGCTGTGACAATAATCCCATCTGCAATATCAGTGACAACACCAGAAGGTACAGAATACCTTGCCAAATCCATGGAGAAGATGAACCTGCAAGAGACAAAAATTAGTAGACTTAAGAAAGAAGTTGAGAACCTCCAGGAGCTCAAAACTTCCTTCCAGACAAGCCTATCCAAAGAAAAGAAGGTAACTGAGCATCTCAGGAAAGAGTTACAGCAGCTCCAAAAGAAAACAATGGCAGGGAAGACTTTGGTTGAGGTCAAAGAAAATGTATGGATAGACATCACCAAGTCCATAAATGAGATCTGACCCATGATTCAAATCATGTTTGAATAGAATGAGTTGCTCCAGAGGAGCAAATAGGCTGTTGAGAAAATCAGAGTGGAATTGGGGGACATACCAACACAAGCAAATGAGATCATCAGGTTCCTGAATTCCAAGACCAGAGAAGAACTAGAAGAACTCAAGATTGAGGACAGAACAAAGACTATACTTGAAGTAAAAAGGGTTTTAACCAAGAGAAGTCTAATTCTTTAGCTTGAAGAAAAGGTTCAGGTTATGGACCAAGGAGTACAAAAATTCTTCAATAAGATTGATGCTCTCTAAAAGAAAGGCCTACCTGGTCTGAAGGTCATTAATGACAAACTAATGACACTCCCGGATTACAAGAAGAGATTGGCTGAAGTGTCTAAGGACAGTTCAAATTTTGCAGGCATACAAGGGAGTATCACTGGAAATGCATTCATGGATGCCTTACAGTTGGACATTAGTATCCAACACGAGATTCGATACATATTCCTCATTAAGCCCACATTTGCTAAGTATACAGACATGGATGAAGTGTATCGGAGACTACTCAAAGTCACAGTGCCAAGTCATCTCAGATGGGAAGAAAATTGTGATCTACTAGATTAGCAGATGAGTTGTCCCAATCCAATCACCTGTCCAGTCAAAAGAGGTCGCACAGGAACCTCGCCAACGACCTACCCCAGAAATTCCACATGCAGTTGTACCGAATCATCAAGCAGTTTTTATTAGTTAAAGTAGTTAGACTAAAAATAGAATGACCACGTCCTGATCAGTTATGACAGGAACGTTTGTATTTTGAGATTATAAATACTTCACTTTTTGAATTATTTTGGGTTGTTGTTCTCTACACCCTGGCGCTATCCGACTGTAACCATTTTTGAAGAGATATGCCATTAATAAAGAGGAAGTACTTTACAGGATTCTTGCGTGTATTCACTGGTGACGTTTATTCTCTAAGTTAAATGTTATCCTTGCTTTGTGATCATTTTTTTTCTGAAACTAATCTTTAAGAGTAACGTATGTTGCAGGATTTATCTTGGATACCCTATTTCCGACTTTAAAGATTTGAATATTTATCTTCTGATGTTTTCAATTAAGAAATTCTTAACTGCTTCTTAGTTGAAAGTATTTTTCTCATCTTTTCTTCTGTCCATCATTTAAGCTATTAAAGATCCTGATCACTTATGATAGGAACATTTGTATTTTGAGATTATAAATACTTCACTTTTCGAAGTATTGGGGGTTGTTGTTCTCTACACCCTGGCGCTATCTGACTGTAACCATTTTTGAAGAGATCTTCCATTAATAAAGAGGAAGTGCTTTACATTATTCTTGTGTGTATTCACTAGTGACATTTATTCTCTAAGTTAAATGTTATCCTTGCTTTGTGATCATTTTGTTTCCGAAACTAATCTTTAAGAGTAACGTATGTTGTAGGATTTATCTTGGATACCCTGTTTCCGACTTTAAATATTTGAATGTTTATCTTCTGATGTTTTCAATTAAGAAATTCTTAACTGCTTCTTAGTTGAAAGTATTTTTCTCATCTTTTCTTCTGTCCATCATTTAATCTATTAAAGATCCAGTGAGTATATTATCTCGCTTTGCGGAATTTTTCCTTTATCTTTATGGTTTGTATCTCATATTGATTATAACACAGACCCCATAGCCCAAAGGATGTGTAGACTGTCTCAACCACTTCAAAATACTTTTACAACAAAACATACATGTGCCTCTACCTAGCCTAACATATCAATTAAAAACAAAGCTAAATCGTATAGAGAGATCCCTCTCTGAAGCTGGAAGGGCTAGATCCCAACTTTAAAAGCGGTTGGATAAAGTTACCTTTGTGGATTCCTTCTTTCTCAACCTCTAGGAAATTTACAGAGTGCTAACATAACGGCGACCCCACTGGGGAACTAAAAAAATCGACAATTTCACGTTTCTTTCCCTTGAAGAGAACATTAAACTTTGAGAAAAAAGTAATGTTTAGAGGTTGATCAAACTTTGTACATATTATTTTCAGACTCGCAAAATAAAATATATATATATATATAAAAAAACCAAAAATAGTTATGTCTTCCAAGAAAGTTCATACTCGATCTCATCCAAACCCAGAACTCGCGATAGTGATAGATAACCCCGAGCAGTTGCTCAGGAGAAAGACCTTAGCAATCAGTTCAGTGAGTCACATTCCCTTTCAGAAGTCTCTTCCCTTTTTAGATAATCCTGTTGTCTCTCAAAACCCTGATCTTGATACTTGTGCATGACAAAGCCTGTTTAGAACACGTTCTAACAGTTTTGTGACTGGATTCATCCTTGAACCAACTGTGTTGCAACCTCGAACCCCCGAATTCTTGTCTCCCACGACTAAACTACAAATCACGACCTCAGTACAGTCCAGTCTCTCCTCGTCCTCGTCTTCAGTCGCTACCTCTCCGACCCTCCAGGTTGTTTTTCCACCTCCTCCACCCATCATGGCAGCTCGATATGCTCCTTTGGTGTTGGCTGCGCCACTACATGTCATGCCCCAAGACTACCAAACAAGACTTCCACAGCTCGACGCGACAGGACCTTTAAATGCCCAACAACATGTGGAAAAAATGAATGACTACTTTGCTTTGCAAGAATTCGATGAATTTGATGTCCAAATGAGATTGTTCGCCCAAAGTCTGACAGGAGACGTCAAGAAATGGTTCAAAGATTTACCCGTCGCTTCAATCCCTAACCTTGTCACGTTCCAAAGAAGTTTTCTTGACAGATGGGAGGTAAAGAAAAACCCTCTCCAGATACTGTCAGAATACGAGACTATAAGAAGAAATCAAGGTGAGTCAGTACAGGATTACTGCACCCGTTTTAATAATCTCTACAATGCTATTCCAGCTGAAATTAAACCTCCACAAGGGCTGGCGTTGATAAAATTTCCTAATGGATTCAATGCGGATATGTCATATCAATTAAGAGAAAGAAACTCTACCACCTTAGCAGATATGCAGAAAAGTGCTATAAGTGTGGAGGCCAATCTGTTGGCGAAATGGGCCTGTCAAAGGTCAGAAAGGAGAGTCACGATCAAAGAGAAACCTTCCACGTCGACCACTGATTCCAAATTGGATTCTATGGTTATACCATTGGAACTATTGATGGAAAGAGTGAACGTGTCAGACAGAAATCCTCCGAGAGACAACACACCTGCTCCTCAGTTTCGGAATCCCAATTTCAGAAGAAACCCTCCTCAAATAAGACAGAGAGATCCTAGGGATCAAAGGGACCAGAGAGTACCTGATCAGCAGATCCAACCTCCTCTACAAGAAAATTACGCTGATGAAGGGGGAGAAGTGATTGAAGAACTGGAAGACACACACATCAACCTTATGGGCATTCATGACAATGAGGCTATTTTCCTCACCCAAGAAGAGCAGGAACTCTTTCTGCTAAATCAAACAAAGGTAAGTGAAGAAGCCGAAGATGCAGGACAACAGGCCTTTGAGAATGATATTTTGGAGGTACATCGATAGTACAATTTACGGAGTAAGAAGGCAGAAGGGAGTTCTCCAAAGAAGGTCCCTGAAACAAAGAAGGTAGTTGAAACCAAGGATACCCCTGAGCCATCTGTCGGGAAAACTGCGAAAAAATTGTTGCTGAGAAAGTCCCTGAGAAGAGTAAGGAAGACACTCCCATGAAGAAAAACATCACCATTTTGAAAAGACTATCACAGCCCGAATTTTCACCTATTAACCCACCGAGTACTTCTGAGCCGAAGAACCTGGGGGACAGACCAGAACTGATGAACCAAGGCAGAACTCTCACACCCTTTAGCCTAGAGGGGGAATTGGCCAAAATAAAAATTCCCATCCCACTCACAGAACTGATGAACAGAGGCGGGTATCATTCATAGGTAATTAAAGCACTGGCCATTGAACCAGACATAGGCACAAAGGCCTTAACCATTGGATCAATAACTCATTCGGACACTACAAACCTAATTGATGATCACCCAGAACTTCTTTTCGGACTTGAAGTGGATGGTTGAGATGATACTGGTGAGGTTGCCCCATTTTATATCAGTCTAAACATACACGACTTGATCTTTCATAATTCTATGCTAGATTCAGGTGCATCCCATAATTTGATGCCTAAAGCAGTAATGGAAAAATTGGGATTGGAGGTCACCAGACCATACAAGGATTTACACTCATTCGACTCCAACAAAGTTAAATGTATTGGTTTGATTAAAGACTTATGCATCACCTTGGTTCAGATTCCTGCGAAGAGCATGGTTATGGACGTGGTGGTTGCAGACATCCCACCAAAGTATGGAATGTTACTGTCCCGGTATTGGGGGGATAAGTTGAAGGGAACCCTGCAGCTGGATATGTATTATGCCACTATCCCAGTGTTTGGGAAACAAAGGAGGCTATACAGAGAGACACTGATGAAGTACATGGTCAGTAGCCAAGAAAAACTTCACAATTACCCCCTTTACTCTGCACATTCCGATTTAGATTCGTTCATATTGTACAATGATGGTGATACGAAAGAGCAAGATACTCAGCTGATGGAAGACCTATCTGGTCAAGATGAAGGCCCAGAAAGCATTGAGGTAGAAAAAATGAAGAACGTGATAACTGAAGAGTTACCTGTTGATTTCTGGAGTATGGATTTTGACGAAGTTGTGAGTAAAGAAGGAGCAGGAGCTGGAGTCTGGCTGCATAATCACAAAAACAAGTACTCAGAAAATCATTCCTACAAATTAAATTTCTAGTGCACTAACAATGTCGCCGAGTATGAAGCTTTGATGCTTGGTCTGAAGCTTTTGAAAAAGGTTTGTGCCAAGCAGATAATGGTAAGGGGTGATTCTGAATTAATAATCAAGCAAATTAAAGGTGAATACTATGCTAAACATCCATGCCTTAGAGCCTACAGGAATGTTGTTCTTAATGCCTTGAGGTGTTTTAACGAGGTCGACTTGCAGGTAATGCCGAGGGGACAAAATATTCTGGTCGATGGATTGGCTACGTCTGCAGCCTCTTGTAACATTCCTTTCTACTTGACTCGCCCATATACTATTGAAGTGAAATGTAGACCGACAGTTCCTGACAATATCAGGTATTGGAAAGTGTTTGGAAATGATGATCAGATCGATGATTTTCTGCAATGTAAAAACGACTTTGAATGTACAAATATAGATTTAGAAAATGAAGATGAAAATGTAAATAATTCGGATTTTGAATTTGATATTGTAAATACCATAGATTCAGGAGATTTAGGTGATGATGAAATGGACACTGAAGTCTTACAGCTGAAGAGCAATATTTTTCCTAGAGGTCTAGTTCCTTTAGAAGACTTGTTTGACTGTAACGATGTAGCCAAGAAACCCAAAATTGAAGCACATGGACAAGAGGTAGAAGAATGTAACATAGGGACCAAAGAGAAACCTAGGATGGTCAAACTGTCCCAATCTTTACCCCTAGAAAAAAATCTCAAATACATTGAGCTAGTCAAAGAATATTTAGATGTTTTTTCCTGGGGCTATGAAGATTTGAAAGCCTATGATACCAGCATCATACAACACATGATTCCCATAAAGGAAGACCAAAAACCATTTAGGAAGAAACTTAGGAGGATAAATCCTAAGTTGCTCCCTCTGATAGAAAAAGAAATCAAGAAAATGTATGATGCCAAGATCATAGTCCCTCTACGTTTCTCTAAGTGGGTTTCTAATTTAGTCCCTACACGGAAGAAAACCGGGGAAATCAGGCTCTGTATAGATTTCTGAAATCTGAACAAAGTATCCCTGAAAGATAATTACCCATTACCAAAAATGGACCACCTCCTGCAAAGGGTGGTCGGGTCTAGTAGGATATCTTTGTTGGATGGTTTCTCAGGCTACAACCAGGTCTTAGTTCATCCATATGATCAAGATAAAACCGCTTTTACCACACCATGGGGCACTTTCATGTATGTGAAGATGCCTTTCGGTCTGATGAATGAAGGAGCCACATTTCAGAGGGTAATGGATATAGCCTTCATGGAAGAATCTGGTAAGTTTATTGTCATATATTTAGATGATGTGACTGTGTTCTCCAAATCTAATGATGAACACCTGCGACACCTTAGATGAGTTTTCGAGAAATGTAGAAGGTTTGGGATTTCATTAAATCCTAAGAAGTGTCTTTTTGGGTTAGAAGAAGGAAAAATGCTGGGACACATCATCTCTAAAGATGGAATCAGAATAGACCCCATCATAATCGAGGCCATACTAAAGTTAGAACACCCGATAAACCTCAAAGAACTACAGTCTTTTATCGGTCAAATTAACTTTCTACGAAGATTCATTCCCAATCTGGCCGAACTCCTCCGAAACATTACAAACATGCTTAAAAAGGATGCAAAAATAAAATGGGACTCTGAGTCCATACAATCCTTTGAACAAGTCAAACGAGCACTCACAGAAGCCCCAGTTTTGATCAGTCCTGATTTCACTAAAGATTTCTATCTTTTTTCTTTCGCCTTTGAACATACTATAATAGTTGTATTACTGTAGAAGAACAACGATGGGTATGAACAACCCATATCTTTCTTCAGCAAGGCATTAAGGGATGCTTCCTTGAATTACAATATCATGGAGAAGCAAGCTTTTGCTTTTGTAAAATCCATAAAGGACTTCAGGGTCTATATTCTCCATTCTCACACCATAGCTTATGTTCTGAACGCGGTAGTAAAGGATATCTTGACACAGGATAACCCTGATGGAAGAAGGGGAAAATGGATTGTTGTCATTTTAGAATACGATATAGAGATTAAGCCCACAAAACTAATCAAAGGCCAAGGCCTTGCTAAATTAATGTCTGAATCCAATTTCCAAGCTCTTGACATTAATTTTCTAGATGTGGCAGATGAACAGGGCGAGATGGCGACTCCAAATGTTAGAGAGGTATTTCTCAACTCTCCATGGTATGCAAACCTTATATTCGTTCTACAAAATTTACAAGTTCCCCCTGGTTTAACTAAGACTAAAGATAGATTTTTAAAGTTGAAGGCTTTGAAATTCTATATTCTAGAAGGAAATTTGTATTGGAAAGACCCTGCAAGCATTGTTTTAAATTGTTTACTAAAAGATGAAGCTGATAAAGTGTTGCAAGAATTTCATGTAGGAGAAAGTGGTGGCCATTTGAACTGGAAGGTTACAGCCAACAAAATACTCAGAGCTAGATTTTACTGGCCCACCCTATTCACAGATGTGCATCAGAAGGTAACAACTTGTCATCAGTGTCAATTGTTCGAAGGCAAAAGGAAGCTCCTTCCTTTACCTCTGAAACCAATCTCAGTTGAGGCTCCTTTCCAGCAATGGGGGCTCGATTTCATTGGAGAAATACACCCACCTTCTTCAGGCCAACATAGGTGGATTCTTACTGCCACCGATTATTTTACCAAATGGATCGAGGTAATACCAAGCAGGCAAGCCACCGACTCTGTTATTATCAAATTTCTTGAAAATAATATTTTGTCTCATTTTGGTTGCCCTAGAAAGATTATAACTGAAAATGCAGCTGCCTTTCAATTGAAGAAACTCATGGATTTCTGCAACCGGTATCACATTGGTTTGGGGCATTCCACAACCTACTACCCTCAGGGGAATGGGTTGGCGGAATCCTCAAACAAAAATTTGGTAAATATCATCAAGAAAACATTGCAGGAAAACAAGAAATCATGGCACGATAAGTTGGTGTTTTCTCTATGGGCTGACAGACTGAACACCAAAAGGTCAATTGGTATGTCACCATACCAACTGGTCTATGGTACAGAGGTTGTTTTCCCCACTTCTTTAGGAGTCCCTGTCATGAAGTTGATACAAGAAGTACAAGCTGAGCCTAATGACTCACAGAGAAGGATCAACCAAATGATCCATTTGCAGCAGACTAGAGAAGAGGTTTTCAACAAAACACAGGTCATCCAAGAAAACATCAAGAAGATCTTTGACAAACGAACCAAGGAGGATGATTTTGAGCTGGGAGATTTGGTGTTGAGATGGGACGCCAGGAATGAAGACAAAGGAAAAAATGGAAAATTTGATAATCTGTGGACAGGGCCATATACGATCCAAGCTTTCAGAGGAAACAATGCCTTTTTGCTAAACAATGCTGATGGGTCAGATCTGCCAGGAGCACCAGGGAATGGCAGGATGCTAAAACATTATGTACCACCTCAGTAGAAGATTCGAGTTTTCCACTTTCCACTGTACATACCATTTTAATTTCCATTTATTACTTGCATTTTCTGAGCAAGGAACATTAGTCAGTTGGTTGAAGCCCGAAGAGAAGGCCCTAAGCTGTTGATCATTGTTTTTCCATTTTTGAGAATAAAATCAATGAAGGCTACTAGACAGATTTGTTCAGAATGATAGGATCCAAGATTCTTGGCACTTAACAGGGAAAGTACCATTCCCAGTTGGAGCCACTATTATCACCCCATAAATTATGGGAATCAACTGATGACTTGGATATTATCTGTTTCTAGTATTTTTGTTGACAAATGATTTTTCATTCTGCAAATAATTTGAGGAAAAAGAAAAAAGAAAAAGAAAAGAAAAAGAAAAAGAAAAAGAAAAAGAAAAGAAAAGGAAAAAGAAAAGAAAAGAAAAAAGAAAGAAACGAGGGCATAAAAGAATTGAAACAAAAGCCCCATGCAATAATAGTAACTTGGCCATACCTTTCAAGCATGGCCAAGTTATTTTTAAATTTAATGTTCATAGGTTAGTGAATAAATCCAACCAGACTGTCTAATCCTGGTTAGATAGCCCTTAGGTTAGACTAGTGAATAAATCTAACCAGACTATCTAATCCTAGTCAGATAGCCCTTAGGTAGAGTAATTTCTTAACCCAACAGTTTAATCTGGGTTAATTGTCCTAAGAAGATAGGTTAGCATCTAGGTTAGTTGCTTCATTTGCTTCACCACCAATGAAACCAGATCAATGAAAATACTATACCATGTCTCCATTACCTAAGAATAGTTTAAGATGAAGTCCCCTTGGTGGTGTCTATGTGAAAAGATTGGGGAAAACCCGTAAAATGCACTTATCCTAAGTTTTCCCAACGCATTTTTCCCCGCTCCTAGTATATGCTTCATGCACTTTTCAACGATCCAGATCGTGGCGCCCAGATCTACAGCGCACAGAGCATTCCGGACCCCCCTAGTGTTCTTCTTTTAACCAAGGGGGGGGGGGGTCTGGAATCAATAATAAGAATCGCGCAGATCTGGACGGTGCAGGAACGAGCTCGTTAATCCATAGCCCAAATTTGATTCCGGACCCCCCCGTCCATTCTGCCTTTAATGGAAGGGGGGGGCTTTGGAATGAGTAATAAAGGATGCGCTAAGATCAGCGGCCAGGAAACGGGCACGCAGATCAACAGTCTACAATGGATTTCGAACCCCCCTTGATGTTCTACTTTTAACCAAAGGGGGGGGTCTAGAATGAATATTCCCTTCAGCGGGCCCCTTGTCATAGGTGTCACAAATCTATTGGTCTCGAAGACTTTTCACCATATGCCACCTGACAGCCTCCATCACTCAGGGACGTCATCCTCCACTGATGCCACTTGTTCCACTTGTTCCCAAGTTATGTCCCATCCCATAACTGTTGTCAGTCCCTGCTGTCAATCTTTTTCCCCTTTCACTCATGACCGGCCCCCTTTTGCGACCTTTACCTCCAATCCTTGGCCTCCACGTCACCCGTCCATATGTTTTGGCCATCGTCACTTGCCATATCACCCCCAAGTGGCTCGTTGTCCATTTATTACAGGATAACATACTCGTTATCCTACTGACCTGTCTCCCGCGTCCAACCGACCCCAGTTTTGAATAAGACTACCGTTATTCCCCTTTCATTCGTTATTCGTCCATCGCGCCAGACAACTTACCTCTTATTCCTCCATTATTTTCCCGTCCCCTTCATCCACAGTCAATCGATCCACTAACATATTGTTTATTGTAGGTACTATTGCAGAGATGGCGCCAAAGCCAAGAACAACGGAAGGAGAAGAGAATCCTTTCCTTCCTCCTCCTATCGACCTGGAAAAAATCCTGTTGGTTGATAAAGATAGATTGATCGCAGATACTATTTGTGAATTCAATTTTTTAGACCTCTAGTCATGGCTCCGGGAAATGTTCTTGGATCAGAGCGATGAAATTGGACTCTGGGAGTCCAATTTACCCCTGTACCTTTTCCCCCAGATACATCACTTTCATGAATTCGCCCTCAAATTCCAAGCCCATTATATTCTCGACCAGAGGGCCATCATCTCCTCATCTGGAGACGTCCTCTTCTTCATCACTCCTGAAGACATCGAACAGATGATGCAAATTCCCCGTGCTAAATCTACATCCCCTTTCAATTTAGAAATCCTCACTGAGTTATATCAGAAAATGACCTTTCCCCAAAGAGCTTAGATATTCGAGCTTTTCCTCCCCACTTCCACTCAATTCCCTTCCACAAATCCCCCTTACCCGTCATCCATGTTCTCCACCAAGGGAAACCAAATCATTTCTTCCCTTTGTTCCCTGCTAGGTTACTATACCGACCAATGGGTAGATGAGCCCATCCTCGGTTTTCTATCCATTTTCTCAAACGATGAAAATCCCACAACGCAGTTCAATTACAACACCTTTTTGGCCAACAATATTCATGAAAAGTTCATGAATTTTGGCACATAGGGCATGTTCATATATTCTTCTATACTAGCGTACATGTTTGTTTAATTTCAAGCAGACAAATTTAGTTTCTCCATGCAGAAGATGGACGCAGACGGAAGGCCCCAGCCAGTCACAGCATGGACTTCTCTTCTGAATCATAACCCCACAGAGTATAGCTTCAAGTTTTTCATTGATATTTTCTATCACCCAGTGGTAAGCATGCTGAGCGGTAGGCCTGAGCCACGAATAAATGATGAGGTCCAGACAATTCTACATCTTTCAGACATTGCAAAGATAGGAGACTGGTACCTGTATCAAAACCACACTGAGATCAGAGTTTTCGGGTGCGAGTTGGCACCCTACAAGCTGCCAAAGTATGTGCCGGTAAGAATATTTACATTAGAGTATATTAGATAGATTATGAATTCAGACGACATTCATTTCGTCTCATTGAAGAAAAAGAAACAGCTGCGCATCAAGGGGCAAATAGGTTCTTTTATCTGCAACAGTCGTGGTGCCGGAGAAGAAGTTGATCGGATGATGAAAGAGATAAAGTTTTTCCTAAGCTTCCCATGGCACTATGATCCATGCGGGATCATTTTAGAAATGATGGTGAGAAATAAGAATATCCCATATGTGCATGAGTCCAAGCCCGAGATCAAAAAGTTCGCAAATCAGACAGTATGGGTGCCTGACACCTTAGTCAAAATGGAACAACAAGTTGAAGTGGAACAGCAGGTTCCCTCGACGAGTGTGCCACCCACTACCACAACTCAGGTCCCTAAGGAAAAAAGGCCTCGACAAGAGTCGTATCCACTTGTAACAGAGGTGTCATCAAAAGAGTTCCAGATGCACACCAAGAGACCAAAGACAGTTTCAATGCCTGGCATGACAGTAGAACAAGAAGTCCCGCCTACCACAGTAACTACCACAGTGATCAAGCTGGTCATTCCACCTTTTGGTTCGAGCCTTTATCAGGGCATCACCCGAGTAGTACCTAAGAAATCCACATATTCTCCCCTGGACACTTAGCCAGGCAAGGCTGGGCCCAAGTTGGGCATTTTCGAGAAGTACGAATTGATCAAGAAAAAGAACCAGACCCTCACCAGGAGTACTTACGCCCAGTTTCGGAAGCAGTCGTCAACTGCGTAGCACAGGCTGCTGTCTACATTTGACACAAAAAAGGGAAGAATGCACATGGCCTACCTCCAGGCCCAGGTACCAGATCCCAAGGTGATCTCAGACTACAAGAGGGCCACCTTCGAATTCTAGGCGAAGGACGTTCATCCAGCAGATCAGATGGATTTGCACAAACAAACAGGGGAGATGGGTTTTCACACATTGGCACATGCTTCAGCTTCTGCAGCTAAATTTCAGGTATCATTGAACAATGCTCAGACACAACTCAAGCTGGAAAAAATATCATCTTTCGCAAAAGACAACAGAATCAAGACGTTGGAGGAGATGGTACTCAAGATCGGCTATGATCCTGCGAACGTCAAAGCGGAAAAAGAGATTTTAAATAAGAAAAATGCAGACATCACATCCTTAAGAAAGCAGCTGAAGCTCCCACCCACAGATGACTCACAGGCGAAGGAGATAGCAGAGAAAGAAGGTGAGAAGGATGAGATGCTAAAGTTGCTCATGGAGCAGAATGCTCAGCTCAAAGAGATGGAGGCTGAGATGGAGAGGTTACTAAAAGAGAAAGAGCAGATGAAACCAATGGAAGTCATTCCATTGAGTTCCATTCCTATCTCAGGAGCAAGCACAGCAGCAGTGACAGCAATCCCATCTGCAATATCAGTGACACCACCAGAAGGGATAGCAGACCTTGCCAAATCCATGGAGAAGATGAACCTGCAAGAGACAAAAATCAGTAGACTTAAGAAAGAAGTTGAGAACCTCCAGGAGCTTAAAACTTCCTTCCAGACAAGCCTATCCAAGGAAAAGCAGGTAACTGAGCATCTTAGGAAAGAGTTACAGCAGCTCCAAAAGCAAACAATGGCAGGGAAGACTTTGGCTGAGGTCAAAGAAAATGTATGGACAGACATCACCAAGTCCATAAATGAGATCTGGCCCATGATTCAAATCATGTTTGAATAGAATGAGTTGCTCTAGAGGAGAAAACAAGATGTTGAGAAAATCAAAGTGGAATTGGGGGACATGCCAACAAAAGCAAATGAGATCATCAGGTTCCTGAATTCCAAGACCAGAGAAGAACTAGAAGAACTCAAGATTGAGGATAGAACAAAGACTATACTTGAAGTAAAAAGGGTTTTAACCAAGATAAGTCTAATGCTTCAGCTTGAAGAAAAGGTTCAGGTTATGGACCAAGGAGTACAAAAATTCTTCAATAAGATTGATGCTCTCCAAAAGAAAGGCCTACCTAGTCTGAAAGTCATTAATGACAAACTAATGACACTCCCGGATTACAAGAAGAGATTGGCTGAAGTGTCTAAGGATAGTTCAAAGTTTGCAGGCATACAAGGGGGTATCACTGGCAAAGCATTCATGGATGCCCTGCAATTGGACATTAGTATCCAACACGAGATTTGATACATATTCCTCATCAAGCCCACATTCGCTAAGTATACAGACATGGATGAAGTGTATCGGAGACTACTCAAAGTCATAGTGCCAAGTCATCTCAGATGGGAAGAAATTTGTGATCTACTAGATTAGCATATGAGTTGTCCCAATCCAGTCACCTGTCCAGTCAAAAGAGGTCGCACAGGAACCTCGCCAACGACCTACCCCAGAAATTCTGCATGCAGTTGTACCGAATCATCAAGCAGTTTTTATTAGTTAAAGTAGTTAGACTAAAAATAGAATGAGCACGTCCTGATCAGTTATGACAGGAACATTTGTATTTTGAGATTATAAATACTTCACTTTTTGAAGTATTGAGGGTTGTTGTTCTCTACACCCTGGCGCTATCCGACTCTAACCATTTTTGAAGAGATCTGCCATTAATAAAGAGGAAGTACTTTACAGGATTCTTGTGTGTATTCACTGGTGACGTTTATTCTCTAAGTTAAATGTTATCCTTGCTTTGTGATCATTTTTTTTCTGAAACTAATCTTTAAGAGTAACGTATGTTGCAGGATTTATCTTGGATACCCTATTTCCGACTTTAAAGATTTGAATATTTATCTTCTGATGTTTTCAATTAAGAAATTCTTAACTGCTTCTTAGTTGAAAGTATTTTTCTCATCTTTTCTTATGTCCATCATTTAAGCTATTAAAGATCCAGTGAGTATATTATCTCGCCCTGCGGAAGTTTTCCTTTATGTTTATGGTTTGTATCTCATATTGATTATAACACAGACCCCATAGCCCAATGGAGGTGTAGACTGTCTCAACCACTTCAAAATACTTTTACAACAAAACATACATGTGCCTCTACCTAGCCTAACATCTAAATTAAAAACAAAGCTAAATCGTATAGAGAGATCCCTCTCTGAAGCTGGAAGGGCTAGATCCCAGCTTTAAAAGTGGTTGGATAAAGTTACCTTTGTGGATTCCTTCTTTCTCAACCTCTAGGAAATTTACAGAGTGCTAACAGGTTGAACACAGAAGAAATCTACAAAGGTAACTTTATCCAACCACTTTTGAAGCTGGGATCTATCCCTTCCAACTTCAGAGAGGGATCTCTCTATTTGATTTAGCTATGTTTCCAATTTTAAATATTAGGCTAGGTAAAGAAATAGGTCGGTTTAGTTGTCAAGGTGTTTTTTCGAATTGGTTGAGATAGTCTACACATCCATTGGGCTATGGGGTCTATGTTTTAATAAAATATGAAATACAAACCAGAAACGCAAAGGGAAAACTTTCACAGGGCGAGATAATATAGTCACTGGATCTTTTAGTAGTTTAAATGATGAACAACAAAAAAGATGAGAAAGATAATTTCAATGAAGAAGCAGTTAAGAATTTCTTTATTGAAATACCAGAAGATAAAACACTAAAATCCTTTCGAGTCAGAAACAGGGTATACGAGATAAATCTTGCAACATTCATTACTCTTAAAGATTAGATTCAGAAAACAAAATGATGACAAAGCTAGAATGACATTCAACTAAGAGAGAAAAACTTCACCAGTGAATACATGCAAGAATCCTGTAAAAGTGCCTCCTTTTTATTAATGGACGATCTCTTCAAAAATGTTACAGTCTGATAGCGTCAGGGTGTGAAGATCAACAAACCCCAATAATTAGAAAGGTGAAGTATTTATAACTCAAATTACAAAATGTTCTTATCATAAATGACCAGTACGTGCTAAATCTATTTTTAGCGTAACTAATTTAACAAATTTCCTAAATCTAGAAACTTCTTGATGACTTGGTGTAACTGCATGCTAATTTCTGGGTAGACCATTGATGAAGCCTTTGCATGACCTCATCTAACTAGACAGATGAATGGACCTGGACAACTCATCTTCTAATCAATCAGATCGCAGAGTTCCTCCCGTCTAAGATGACTGGGCACATTGACTTTGAGCAGTCTTCGATACACTTCGTCCATTTCTGTATACTTGGCGAATGTAGGCTTGGTGAGGAATATGTATCGAATTTCATGTTGGATACTAATGTCCCACTGAAGGGAATCCAAGAATGCCTTGTCGGTGATGCTCCCTTGTATACCTGCAAACTTTGAATTGTCCTTAGACACATCAACCAATCTCTTCTTGTAATCTAGGAGTGTCATCCGTTTATCATTAATAACCTTCAGACCAGGTAGACCTTTCTTCTGGAGAGCCTCAATCTTACTAAAGAACCTTTGTGCCCCCTGGTCCATGGCCTGAACCTTTTCTTCCAGCTCAATCATTAGTCCTCTCTTGGTCAAAAATCTTTTGACCTCAAGGATGGTCTTTGTTCTGTCTTCAATCTTCAACTCTTCCAGCTCCTCCCTGGTCTTAGAATTGAGGAACTTGATGATCTCATTTTCCTGTGTTGGCCTATCTCCCAATTATACTCTGATCTTCTCAATGGCTTGTTTGCTCCTCTGGACTAACTCATTTTGCTCAAACATGATCTGGATCATGGGCCATATCTCATTCATGGACTTAGTGATGTATGTCCATACACTCTCTTTAACCTCGACCAATGTCTTTCCTGCCAATGTTTGTTTCTGGAGCTGCTGTAACTCCTGCTTGAGCTACTCTGTCACCTAATTTTCCTTGGATAGGCTGGTCTGGAAAGAAGGTTTGAGTTCATATAGGTTCTCAATATCCTTTTTTAGCTACTTATCTCTATCTCCAGCAGGTTCATCCTTTCCATGGACTCAGCCAGATCGACTGTCTTCTCCTGAGATGTCGATGGAGTCATGGACAGGACTGTTGTCACTGATTCTATGCTCACTCCTACAATTTGGATAACACTCAATGGAATGACTTCCATTGGCTTCAATTTCTCTTTCTCTTTTAACAGTTTCTCCATCTCAGCTTCCATTTCTCTAAGCTGTGCATTATGCTCCATGAGTAGCTTTAGCATCTCATTCTTCTCGCCTTCTTTCTCTGCCATCTCCTTCGCCTATGAGTCCTCTATGGGTAGGAGATTCAGTTGTTTCCTCAAGGAGGCAATGTCAGCATTTTTCTTCTTTATCATTTCCTCCGCTGCTTTGACGTTCGAAGGGTCATAACCGATATTTAGGACCAACTCCTCCAAAGTTTTGATTCTATTGTCCTTTGCAAAGGACGATATCTTCTCCATCTTTAATTTTGTTTGAACATTGTTCAGGGACACCTGGAATTTCGATGCAACAGTAGAAGCATGTGACATAGTGTAGAAAACCATTTCCCTTGTCTTCTTGTGCAGATCCATCTGATCGGTTGGGTGCACGTCCTTCGTCTGGAATTCGAAGGTGGCCCTCTTGTAGTTGGTGATCACCTTGGGATCAGGCACCTATGCCTGGAGGAAGGCCATGTGCATTCTGCCTTTCTCCATGTAAAATGCAGACAACAACCTATGCTGTGCTGTTGATGTCTTCTTTCGGAACTGAGCGCAAGTACTATTGGTAAGGGTCTTGTTCTTTTTCTTGATCATCTCGTACTTCTCAAAAATGCTCAGCTTGGGCCCAGTCTTTCCTAGATGAGTGTTCAATGGGGAGTCTGAGGATTTCTTCGGCAATGCTGGGGTGATGTCCTTATGGAGGCTCGACCTGAAGGGTGGAATAACAGACTTGGTCACTGTGGTAAGTGCAGCCTCTTTTTCCCTGGTCAGACCAGGGACTGAGGAAGTCTTAGGCCTCTTAGTATGTAGCTAGAATTCCTCAGAATATATCTCAGTGACAGGCGGAGATAAATCCTTCCTCGGCCTCTTCTCTTTTGGGACCTATGGCGTGGTCGTTGGTGGAACAGTGGTCGGGGGAACCTGCTGTTCCACTTTGACCAATGTGTTGGGCTCCCACACTGTCTGATTGGCGAATTTCTCAATTTTGGGCTTGGACACATGAACATACATGATGTTCTTGGTTTTCACCCTCATCTCTGAGATGATCCCATAAGGATCATAGTGCCATAGGAAGCTCATGAATAACTTCATTTCTCTCAACATCCTGTCTGCCTCTTCCCCGACACCACGACTATTGCAGATGAAGGAGCCAATCTGCCTCTTGATTCTAAGCTACTGTTTTTTCTTCAATGATACAAAATGAATATCATCTGAATTTATAATCTGCCTTATATATTCTAGAGCAAAGATTCTGACAGGAAAATACTTAGGCAGCTTATACGGTGCCAATTCACACCCATATACTGTGATCTCGGTATGATTTTGATACAGGTACCAATCCCCGGTCTTTGTGTTGTCCGAGAGATGCAGGATTCTCTGGACTTCGTCATTTATTCGAGGCTCGGGCCTGTCGCTCAGCATACTTACCACAGGGTGGTAGAACTGATCCATGAATGCCTTGAAACTGTACTCCGTGGAGTTGTGCTTGAGCAAGGAAGTCCATGTTGTGACTTCCTGAGGTTTACCATCTTCATCCATCTTCTGCATGGAAAAACTAAAATTATCCACCCGGAAAAAGACGAACAAGTAGGCTAGTATTGATGAATATCTGAACATGCCTTCCGTGCCAAAATTCACGAACTGTTTGTGAATATTATCTGCCAAGAATGTGCTGAAATCAAACTGGGTGGTGGGAATTTCATCAGTGGAGAAAATGGATAGAAAATCCAGAATGGGCTCATCTACCCACTGGTTGGAATAGTATCCTAACAAAGAACAAAGGGAGGAGATGACCTAGTTTCCCTTAGTTGAGAACATGGAGGATGGGTAAGGAGGGTTTGTGGAGGGAAATTGAGCAGATGTGGGAAAGAAAAGCTCAAATATTTGAGCTCTTTGGGGAAAAGTCATTCTCTGGTACAACTCTGTAAGGATTTCCAGGTTGAAGGGAGACATAGAGTCGACTCGGGGAATTTGCATCATCTGGTCTATGGTTTCATGTGTGATGAGGAACAAGATATCTCTGGATGAGGAGATGATGGCTCTTTGCTCAGGGATATAATGAGGTTGACACTTGAGAGAAAACTCGGGAAAATGGTGGATATGAGGGAAGAGGTAGAGGGGTAAATTGGACTCCTAGAGTTCAATTTCATCACTCTGGTCTAGGAACACTTCCCTGAGCCATGACTGGAGATCTAAGAAATCAAAATCGCATTTGGTATCTGTAATTAACCGGTCTTTGTCGACCAGTGGGATCCTGTCCAGGTCGACAAGAGGTGGGAGAAACGAATTCTCCTCTCCTTCTGTTTGTTTAGACTTTGGCGTCATTTTTGCAATAGTACCTGCAATAAACACAACATTAGTGGGGGCGACTAACTGTGGATGAGGGCGACGGAATGTAATGGAGGAGTAAGCGGTGAATTTATCTGGTGCAATGGGTGAATAGCGAATTTAAGGTAACTAATGGTGGTTTTATTTAAACTGGGGTCGGTTTGGGTGTGGGAGACAGGTCAGCTGGATAACAGATAGGTTATCCAGTAATAAATGGACAACGGGTCATTTGGGGGTGAGATGGCAGGTGACGGTGGCTGAAAGATATGGACGGGTGATGTGGCAGCTAGGTATTGGAGGTAAAAGTCGTAATAAGGGGCTTGCCATGAGTAAAAGAGGGGGAAGGACTGACAACAGTTATGGGACATGACCAGTTTGGAAAAGGTGGAAGGTGACGTCCAGAGTTGACGAAGGTCTGTCAGATAGCAGATGGTGACAGGACTTCGGGGAAAATAAATTGACGCCACGTATAACAAGGGACCTTCCAGAGGGAGGAAACCATTCCAGACCCCATCCCCCTCAGTTAAAAGCAGATCGTCCAGGGGGGTCTGAAATCCATTTTGGGTCATTGATATGCGTGCCTGTATCTGAGCCACAGATCTGTTGATGGAAAAAATTGACCGTCTGTCAACTGAGAGAGTGGAACCGGTCTAGGGTTGTCTAATAACCCAAGACGTTTGGAATGGACTACCCTGATGAGTTTAACGGCTCCATTGGCCGCTCTAAGATCCTAAGAAAACCAAAGAGAAAACTAATCTAAACTAACTAATCTAACTAAAACAAATAAAACTAGTAAAACAAACTAACTAAACTAAATACAATAAACTAAACTAACTAAATAAAACAAATAAAACAAACTAATACACTAATCTAATTAAAACAAACTACTAAATTAAGCTAAAACTAAATATAAACTACTCTAACTATTCTTTATACAATCTACTAATTACTATTACACTAACTCTAACAATTAAATATCTAATTACTAATTCAATTACAACTTATTCACAAATATACAATATCTACAAGTTGCAGATTTGAATAAAACCTGTAAAACTCATTTTGCAATCTGTCCTATGACAGAGAAAGATATTTCTTTTTTGATTTTATAATTTATAAACAAGAAATAAGACTTACTGAAATTAAACAATCTAATATATTAATTCTACCTATAAATATAACTAAACTAATATTTGAATTAAACTACTAATAAATATACTAAACAAATGACAAACTGACCTGGGAACGCTCCTAATTTTCCCTGTGTGTGATGACTTCGAAGTTGGTCGGAGGAAGGAAACTCGCACCGGTTAATCCAAAATCTTCTCGTAAACGATAAGTTGCGATGCTCTTTGAGTTGTTTACAGGACAAACAAGACATAAACAATCATAACAATTATATGATTTATAAATCTCTGCAATAAGGGAAACATGTTATGCAAAAACCTATACTTAATAATTCAACTTATGAAGAAGAGAAATCTGCCATTCACAAACTGAACTAAGCAATTGCTATGCTTTTTAAATGCTTGAAAGAAATCAGATATGGATTACAGTGATAAAATTATATCATTTGCAAATGATTAAGATAGCTAAAGTAGTCATTAACCAAATACAAATTGATATATATAACATGAAACAAAATATTGATATCATGAGAAGCTAAAGATGTAACAAAACACCAAATTCTGCCTCAGTCTGTATTAAAATTCCATATCCTTGTTCTCCCACGAATGAGGATGATCATTATTACAAAATGATAGGTATTTATAAGTCTTTCCATAGGGTAAAACCTCCCTGTGGATAATATCAAATTGTTTTACATAATCTGGGAAGATATTCCCAAAATCAACTAAACTAGGAAACTAAAATGACATCAGAATATTTCAAATATCCCCTAATTGCTCATCAAATCCACTGCAATTTCGAATTCATCTACAATAGACCAAAAATAACAAGTTAGAAAGATATTTTATTAGCAAAACAATAAAAATCTAATCCTACAGACTTAGCTACAAAATCATATGATTCTGTAGCTAGTCTAAAATAGCATACAGGACCAGAATCGAAATCAATCAAATCTTTTTAAAAGAATTAAAATCAATTTTCTTCCAATGATTATTTAAAACGAATCACTAATGATTTTATTAATTTTATCATTCAAGATTAAACAAAATCAAAAGCGATTCAATCGAAAACAGGGGTAAGAATACTTTGTTTTTCAGTTACCATAAAATCGGGTCAAACAGTAACAAGACCGCTTCATATCCCAATGAAATCAATAATGAGTCATATCGTATGTGATACGATCTAATCCAACACAACCATCATCCACTCATTATAGCTATAATGATGTATCATAAGATTCATATTGTTTTAAATAAATACAAAGATGGAAAGATTGTTACGATTATAGGTAAACAAAACATTCATAACAACATCAACCAAAATACGGCATAGATTTCGATCGCTGAGCATTGCACAATCAACAGATAGGATCAATTAATAGTGATCACAACCATCATAAGATCAACATAAGTGATAATCGTAAACTGGGCAACAATCGAAACAAATCATGACTGAGTTTAATATAGAATAAATCCTGAATCCAATCTCGTATTACAAATCAAATTGAAACAGTATATTCATTTCCATTACAAATCCAACCGATAACATGGTAGGACTAACAATTAACCAATGCGTATTAACCGGCTAGGTATAACCTTTATGAATTGGATCTATTCACGATTTGGATGCATATTAACAGAATCATATTAAACATAATCCGAATTGTATTCCTGTTGGTCGAAAATCATATGGACATAAAACCGTGATAGTTAACCATTTTTGCCAATCATATCATATACATTATAACCAGAACGAATCAAAATGCGATTGTGTTAAAAATTGAAATACGAGAAACAATTTGTGTCTAGAATACATACAAACGACTTCAATTAATAGTAGAGCATTCATTTTAGCTAAATCAAACCAATCAAATCCACACCAAGATCAACTAAATCGATGAAAATCCAATCGAAGCTAAACTAGGAAAACGAAATTCCAATCAATCAAAGCATGGCTATGTATAGAATGCATACACTGTGACAGAGAAAATCCACGCTGTAAACAGAGCTATTCAAAAAATTTGAATTCGTTATATAACCAAGCGATATTAAAACATACATGTGACACTGCTCAAACTATACCAACTTAGAATTCACGACCGTTGTAGCTGATTCCACATTTTTAAACAAAATGGAGCCTGTCGTCCTTTGTTTCTTATCAGTGGCTTGTAACTTAGCCTTTTGACTGGTAAGTCGTGCAACCTGGTCCTCCAAAGAATGAATTCTGGATTGTAGAATTGGCACATCAAGATAATATCTTTCTAACCACGAGCTGCATTGATCATAGGATGGCACTGTAGGTTTAGATAGAGAAGGAGAGGGTCTGGATGAATGACCGGGGGCTTCACAAGGAAGCTTAATGCCTGGGTAGTTAGGGTCGTTCTGTAGGAAGGGGGGTAGGTTTGACACAAAGTCATACAAGGGTTTGGCACACAAACCTTCCGAATAGGGGTATTCGCTAGCCAAGAAACGCTCCAGTTCTGAGTCAGAGTCTTCACTTAACACGATAGGATTAGGGTTGACAGGAGGTTTTGGCTTGTTCCTCGCCATCCGAGAATTTAAACGGGCATTCTTTTTTTCTTTGGAATTTGTAGTGGGTTTTTCTTTAGGCTTCTTTCTCATAGGCTTAACAGTCTCGACATCCTTGGTCACAGAGTGGGGTAGGTCGATAGGTGAGTTGGGCAAGGGTTTAGGTAGCAGGATGTTGTATGGTACTGGGGTACAACCTTGTCCTCAATCACCACAGGTTTGTCAACCTGTGGAGGGTTTGAATCCTCAAAATCATTGCGAGCAAGAAAATTGCTCCAACAATCTCCACGTAGACTCAAATGACAGACCACAATAATCTTAACCAACCCATAATGAAAAAGGATACTATCGGCCTGGTTCCTTTTGTACTTCTTTGACATTTTGAACAGGCTTCTATGCAAGTAATAGGGCATATTGAGTTGATAACCCATAAAAACCATAAGAAAATGAAGGTGGTGTAAGAAAACAAACCCGTACCGACCCTCGCAGGTGATAAACTTTTTGATTATCATCAATAAATCATGCCAACGTTGTTTAAGCATGGTCATGGGAAAACCTTTATCACAGGAGATAACTTTACGCAACTGGAAGAGAAGTTTCCAAGGGACCTCCTGTACTTTGCAGTTCTTGGACCATCGTTGTCCAGTGGCAGGCAAACTCGTAGCAAGACTGATAAACTGCTTGTCAATTTCCAATTGAACATCGCTAACCTTGGCTTGACAGCCATCAAAGGTCATGACAAATTTTCTAGCAATGCAGAAGTTAAAACCCTCGAATTTTTGTATAAACGGAAGCCACCCATTGTCTTCGAGGTCACTGTGGGCACTGTCGAACATAAACAGAGCTTGACTGCCATTAGGTTCAGCTCGGACGACAGGGGCCATGGTGCGGGCACATGGTAAGGGTTTGGGTTGAATTTACCAATGCACAGGATCAGAGTCATTTGGTCTAATAGCTTCTAACGATCAAAGGGGAAGCATTAATGTGTGCATGCGAGGGTGGTGGAGTTATTCACCGCCATGCATAATAGTAATGGCATAGTACAACCACCAAGTTCAACCTATGTTCAATCAATCATAGCATAGTTCAAAACCTTATCATTCGGCCAACCAAAAAATGAAACGATGGGTGTTATACCAACGCGCCATTAAGCATAATTTTTTCAAACCATTGTCATTCAACAAGAAACCAACCCCAAAAGTTAAACACGCGCCATCATATAAGTGTGTAATCAAGGTTTTAAAACATTATGACAATAGAAAATTATAAAATTGACAAGCCAAGAGCTATAAAAGAATAACAATAAGGATCACATCATATATTAAAACAAAATAAACCATGACCCCTAAGAAATTCAATGACTAGGCAAGTCCCAAAAATATAAATTCATATGCTCAATGCCTTACCAGTTTAATAAAATCAAGTTATGCAACCAATATAAGAATAGGCAAATAGGCATAGTTCGAAGATCCTTTCAGCCACATAATGATAAACCGAAGGCAAGTGCCATTCAAACTATCAATAAAAAGATTATGACAGTTTAAATAACGATGGAGGAGTTTTCACGATTACAGTCGTGAAAACTAAAAGGAGACCAATTTGCAAGTGTCGCAAGAAATGAAAATATTGTCTATTTGAAAAATGCGACGAAAATTTGAAGTTCAGAAGACATAGGTGTAGGTAGCTTATAGGGAAAATAGAAAAAATTGAATTGGCTGTCAACAATGGCAACACACTGGTAGAAGCAGTTATCTCTGTCAAAAAGAAATAAATTCAGATTAAGATAGCAAAGAAAATTTCAACTCAAAAACAACAACCAAAAGATCGTACAAACATCATCATTTACCATCTTTTCCAGCATTGTTTTAAAAGATGAAAACTAATAATAGTCTTAAGATCGGCAAGTCACGATATTAAAGATAAAATCTTCAATACTGTTGGCATGGCCACTACTTCCAGCAGGCGTCCATAGCCTCGATAGGGTTTCCATTTAACCCACTCTGACATCTGTATCCTGTCAAGAAGTTCCAAATCAGAATAAAGGACATTAAAGAGGTTTCTCATATTTTATTTTTTTTACAGATTTTCATGTACCCGACATTGCTTCACTGCCAGCGGGCCTGTTCAGTACCCCGACGAAGTTGTCTTGGCGCCATGCATGCATTTACCCGCTGCCAGTGGACCTGTTCAGTATCCCGGCGGGTTTACAAGCACTTCCCACAGCTCTTATTCATAATTTTATTTTGTTTTTCTTTTGTAGATAGCTGAGTGGGTGACGCTGAAAGTCTTGATATTTTAACATATATATATTTTTTTAGACCTCATCAGAATTTTTTAACACCGTCCTTTATTCAGTTCCAGAAATGTTTTATTTATAAAAACAATTCCTATGATAGGGAGACATCTTTTGAGTCATTCCTTTACGGAAAGGGGACAGCGTAAAAAGATAATATATGATCATGACAAACTTTGCTCAGAGATTGAAATTAGTAAACTTCTTTCAAACAAAATTTTCCAACTTAGATATCAATTTCAGAAATATATCACTGATGTTTGTACAAACTTTTAGAAGTTATTTGAGTGAAGAAATTTTTCTATGGTATTTGTTTGAATGGCTCAGTGCACAGGTATGCATATTTTCAAAAAGCACAAAAGACTGATCAATTCAAATCAAAACCAAAACAGAAAGCAAACGAAAAATGCAAACAAAAATGAAATATTTACATAGTATACAAGGGTAGTTATCAAGCAAAGTATCTTTTCAGGGCCTGGCCATTCACCAGATAGGTGTCAAGATGCCCTTCAATATTCTGTAATTGAAAGGAACTAGGACCCAACTTTTCAGCAATTAAAAATGGCCCAAGCCATAAGTTTTGAAACTTGGTGTGCTCACCCTTTCCTTCGTGTGGTTTGTCCCACTTCAAAACGAGATCACTTTCTTCAAAATTCCTATCAGAAGAAGAATTAGAATCGAACCAGCTTTTAATCAATTGTTGATGTTGTTATAACTTACACTTAGCTTGGGTTCTCACTTCTTCTAACTTCATCAAAGCGTTAATGCGGCTTTCCAAAGGGGGACAATCTTCTTCTTTGACTTTTTGTGACAACTGAAGCGAAGGAAGAAGAATGTGAAGTGGAAGAATGGCTTCTCTGCCATAAACGAGAAAAAAGGGGGAGTTACCAATAGTGGCTTTGGGTGTTACCCTATCAGCCCACAATG
>ML782671.1:692961-713640 GCA_009831015.1 Picea engelmannii
GGTAGGTGGGGTAAGGGTGACGTAGGTGAGGGGACGTGTGTGGAGGTAGGTGGGGTAGGAGGGTACGTAGGTTTTAAACTTAGGATTAAGTTTGTGTTTTTTTTAATTTTTATTTTTGTTTTATGTTTCATGTTATATTTTTTTATGTTTTTCTTTTTAAATATTTTTTATATTATATAATGTTTTAGTTTTATTATATTATATTTTTTAATTTTTAATGTATTTTAATATTTTTGCTTTTTAATGTTTTTTATTGTTTTTTAAATATTTTTAATTTTATTTAATTTTTTATAATTGTTTTCATATATGTTTTATTTAATTTAAAATTAACCTAACTTTTAACTTAGTTATTAATTAATCACTAACCTAGATTACTAACTTAATTAAAAATTAATTAATTAAAAATTAATTAATGATTAATTAATTATTAAATAGTCATTATTAATCAATTTAAACATAGACTAACCTTATTACTAACATTTTGTTTATCCTAAGTCCATTTACGCAGGGATGGAAGGCGGGATAATGGAGGCTGACGAAAGACAAGGGGGAGAGGATGCAACGGATGAAGGATGCAGCAAGGTGATGGAGGGTCGAGTGAAAAGAATGGAGGGATGAAAACAGAATCACCTGAGCTATACTTCGTCACCGAGAGAGATGTCAAATCAACAGTCGAAGTATCGATTCGCCTATAATTATAGGACCCTAACAGAACTGGTCCGGGGTTGTCTAATAACCCAAGCCGTTTGGAATGGACCACCCTGACGAGTTTAACGGCTCCGTTGGCCGCTCTAAGATCCTAAGGAAACCAAAGAGAAAACTAATCTAAACTAACTAATCTAACTAAAACAAATAAAACTAATAAAACAAACTAACTAAACTAAATACAATAAACTAAACTAACTAAATAAAACAAATAAAACAAACTAATACACTAATCTAATTAAAACAAACTACTAAATTAAACTAAATATAAATATAAACTACTCTAACTATTCTTTATACAATCTACTAATTACTATTACACTAACTCTAACAATTAAATATCTAATTACTAATTGAATTACAACTTATTCACAAATATACAATATCTACAAGTTGCAGATTTGAATAAAACCTGTAAAACTCATTTTGCAATCTGTCCTATGACAGAGAAAGATATTTCCTTTTTGATTTTATAATTTATAAACAAGAAATAAGACTTATTGAAATTAAACAATCTAATATATTAATTCTACCTATAAATCTAACTAAACTAATATCTGAATTAAACTGCTAATAAATATACTAAACAAATGACAAACTGACCTGGGAACGCTCCTAATTTTCCCTGTGTGTGATGACTTCGAAGTTGGTCGGAGGAAGAAAACTCGCACCAGTTAATCCAAAAGCTTCTCGTAAACGATACGCTGCGATGCTCTTTGAGTTGTTTACAAGACAAACAAGACATAAAAAATCATAACAATTATATGATTTATAAATCTCTGCAATAAGGGAAACCTGTTATGCAAAAACTTATACTTAATAATTCAACTTATGAAGAAGAGAAATCTGTCATTCACAAACTGAACTAAGCAATTGCTATGTTTTTTAAATGCTTGAAAGAAATCAGATATGGATTACAGTGATAAAATTATATCATTTGCAAATGATTAATATAGCTAAAGTAGTCATTAACCAAATACAAATTGATATACATAACATGAAACAAAATATTGATATCATGAGAAGCTAAAGCTGTAACAAAACACCAAATTCTACCCCAGTCTGTATTAAAATTCCATATCCTTGTTCTCCCATGAATGAGGATGATCATTATTACAAAATGATAGTTATTTATAAGTCTTTCCACAGGGTAAAACCTCCCTGTGGATAATATCAAACTGTTTTACATAATCTGGGAAGATATTCCCAAAATCAACTAAACTAGGAAACTAAAATGACATCAGAATATTTCAAATATCCCCTAACTGCTCATCAAATCCACTGCAATTTCGAATTCATCTGCAATAGACCAAAAATAACAAGTTAGAAAGATATTTTATTAGCAAAACAATAAAAATCTAATCCTACAAACTTAGCTACAGAATCATCTGATTCTGTAGCTAGTCTAAAATAGCATACATGACCAAAATCGAAATCAAATCAAATCTTTTTAAAAGAATTAAAATCAATTTTCTTCCAATGATTATTTAAAACGAATCACTAATGATTTTATTAATTTTATCATTCAAGATTAAACAAAATCAAAAGCGATTCAATCAAAAACAGGGGTAAGAATACTCTATTTTTCAGTTACCATAAAATCGGGTCAAACAGTAACAAGACCGCTTCATATCCGAATGAAATCAATAATGAGTCATATCGTATGTGATACGATCTAATCCAACACAACCATCATCCACTCGTTATAGCTATAATGATGTAGCATAAGATTCATATCGTTTTAATTAAATACAAAGATGGAAAGACTGTTACGATTATGGGTAAACAAAACATTCATAACAACATCAACCAAAATCTGGCATAGATTTCGATCATTGAGCGTTGCACAATCAACAGACATGATCAATTAATAGTGATCACAACCATCATAAGATCGACATAAGTGATAATCGTAAACTGGGCAACAATCGAAACAAATCATGACTGAGTTTAATATAGAATAAATCCTAAATCCAATCTCGTTTTACAAATCAAATTGAAACAGAATATTCATTGCCATTACAAATCCAACTGATAACATGGTAGGACTAACAGTTAACCAATGCATATTAACCGGCTGGGTATAACCTTTATGAATTGGATCTATTCATGATTTGGATGCATATTAACAGAATCATATTAAACATAATCTGAATTGTATTCCTGTTGGTCAAAAATCATATGGACATAAAACCATGACAGTTAACCATTATTGCCAATCATATCGTATACATTATAACCAAAACGAATCCAAATGCAATTGTGTTAAAAATTGAAATACGAGAAATAGTTTGTGTCTAGAATAGATACAAACGACTTCAATTAACAACAGAGCATTCATTTTAGCTAAATCAAACCAATCAAATCCACACCAAGATCAACTAAATCGATGAAAATCCAATCGAAGCTAAACTAGGAAAATGAAATTCCATTCAATCAAAGCATGGCTATGTATAGAATGCATACACTGTGACAGAGAAAATCCATGTTGTAAACAGAGCTATTCAAAAAATTCGAATTCGTTATATAACCAAGCGATATTAAAACATACCTGTGAGACTGCTCAAACTATGCCAACTTAGAATTCACGACCACTGTAGCTGATTCCACATTTTTAAACAAAATGGAGCCTGTCGTCCTTTGTTTCTTATCAGTGGCTTGTAACTTAGCCTTTTGACTGGTAATCCGTGCAACCTGTTCCTCCAAAGAATGAATTATGGACTGTAGAATTGGCACATCGAGATAATATCTTTCTAACCATGAGCTGCATTGATCACAAGATGGCATTGTAGGTTTAGATAGAGCAGGAGAGGGTCTAGATGAATGACCGGGGGCTTCACAAGGCAGCTTAATGCTTGGGTAGTTAGGGTCATTCTGTAGGCAGGGGGGTAGGTTTGACACAAAGTCATACGAGGGTTTGGCACACAAACCTTCCGAATAGGGGTATTCGCTTGCCAAGAAATGCTCCAATTCCGAGTCAGAGTCTTCACTTAACACGATAGGGTGAGGGTTGACAGGAGGTTTTGGCTTGTTCCTCTCCATCCGAGAAATTAAATGGGTATTCTTTTTTCCTTTGGCGTTTGTAGTGGGTTTTGCTTTAGGATTCTTGCCCACAGGCTTAACAGTCTCGACATCCTTGGTCACAGAGTGGGGTAGGTCGATAGGTGAGTCGGGCAAGGGTTTAGGTAGCAGGATGTTGTATGGTACTGGGGGTACATCCTTGTCCTTGGTCACCATATGTTTGTCAACCTGTGGAGGGTTTGAATCCTCAAACTCATTGCAAGCAAGGAATTTTCTCAAAACTATCTCCGCGTAGACTCAAATGACAAACCACAATAATCTTAACCAGCCCATAATGAAAAAGGCTACTATCAGCCTGGTTCTTTTTGTACTTCTTTGACATTTTGAACAGGCTTCTATGTAAGTAATAGGGCATATTGAGTTGATAACCCATAAAAACCATAAGCAAACGAAGGTGGTGTAAGAAAACAAACCTGTACCGACCCTCGCAGGTGATAAACTGTTTGATTTTCATCAATAAATCATGCCAACGCTGTTTAAGCATGGTCACGGGAAAACCTTTATCACAGGAGATAACTTTACATGACTGGAAGAGCAGTGTCCAAGGGACCTCCTCTACTTTGCAGTTCTTGGACCATCGTTGTCCAGTGGTAGGAAAACCCGTAGAAAGATTGATAAACTGCTTGTCAATTTCCAGTTGAACATCGCCGACCTTGGCTTGACAGCCATCAAAGGTCATGGCGAATTGTCTAGCAACGCAGAGGTTAAAACCCTCGAATTTATGTATAAACGGAAGCCACCCATTGTCTTTGAGGTCACTGCGGGCATTTTCAAACATCAACAAAGCCTGGCTGCCATTAGGTTCATCTCAAACGACAGGGGCCATGGTGCGGGCACATGGTAAGGGTTTGGGTTGCATTTACCAATGCACAGGAGCAGAGTCATTTGGTCTAACAGCTTTGAACGATCAAAGGGGAAGCATTAATGTGCTCATGTGAGGGTGGTGGAGTTATTCACCGCCATGCATAATAGTAATGGCATAGTACAACCACCAAGTTCAACCTATGTTCAATCAATCATAGCATAGTTCAAAACCTTATCATTCGGCCAACCAAAAAATGAAACGATGGGTGTTATACCAACGCGCCATTAACCATAATTTTTTCAAACCATTGTCATTCAACAAGAAACCAACCCCAAAAGTTAAACATGTGCCATCATATAAGTGTGTAATCAAGGTTTTAAAACATTATGACAATAGATAATTATAAAATTGACAAGACAAGAGCTATAAAATAATAACAATAAGGATCACATCATATATTAAAACAAAATAAACCATGACCCCTAAGCAATTCAATGACTAGGCAAGTCCCAAAAATATAAATTTATATGCTCAATGCCTTACCAGTTTAATAAAATCAAGTTATGCAACCAATATAAGAATAGACAAATAGGCATAGTTCGAAGATCCTTTCAGCCACATAATGATAAACCAAAGGCAAGTGCCATTCAAAATATCAATAAAAAGATTATGACAGTTCAAATAACGATGGAGGAGTTTTCACGCTTATAGTCGTGAAAACTAAAAGGAGACCAATTTGCAAGTGTCGCAAGAAATGAAAATATCGTCTATTTGAAAAATGCGACGACAATTTGAAGTTCAGAAGACAAGGTGTAGGCAGCTTATAGGGAAAATAGAAAAAATTGAATTGGCTGCCAACAAGATCTAAGCGTGCTCTTTATCACTCATTCTGGACCCCCCCCCTACATTAAAGGCAGAATGGATGGGGGGGTCCAGAATCCAATATTGACCATTGATTTAAGCACTCAACCCTGGGCCGTCCAGATGCGCGCAAATGTTATCAGCAATTCCGGACCCCCCCCCCCCCAGTTAAAAGCAGAATAGTCGGGGGGGGTCCGGAATGCTGTGTACACCGTAGATCTGAGCGTCGTGATCAAGACCATCGATATGTATAGGGAGCATAAATGGGGAGCGGAGAATACATGCGCTGGGAAAAAATTAGGATAAATGCATTTTATGGGGTTTTTCCCCAAACTTTTCAAGTAGACACCACCATGGGGCTTCGACCAAACGATCTTCTAATCATATGAAACATGGTGCAACATTGATATCAAGCTGTTTTTATTGGAATGGAACAATAAAGCAGCTAGCCTACATACTAACCTATCTTCCTATGAAAATTAACCCAGATTAAACTGTTGGGTTAAGAATTTACTCTACCCTGGGGCTATCTGACCAAGATTGGACAGTCTGGCCATATTTATTCACTAATCTAACCTAGACACTTTGGCTAATATTAAACTGTTTAGCCAAATTCATTCACTACCCTATCAACATCAAATTTAAAAAGAACTTGGCTATGCTTGAAAGGTATGGACCAAGTTACTATTATGTCATGGGGCTTTTATTGCAATTCTTTTATGCCCTCTTTTCTTTCTTTCTTTTCCTTTTTTCTTTTCTTTTCTTTTTTCTTTTTCTTTTATTTTCTTTTCTTTTTCTTTTTCTTTTCTTTTCAAATTATTTGCAGATTGAAAAATCATTTGTCAACAAAAACACTAGAGACAGATAATATCCCAGTCACCAGTTGATCCTATAACTTATAGGGTGATAACACCCTGCATTGTACATGAACGACGTGGAGGAGATATTTTAAACAAGTGACAAACTTCGCGAAGAAAATCCTATGGTCAACTTCGGGAAACAAATAGCACATGCTAGTAAACAAAATCTAGGAAGCAAAACCAAGCAAACAAGACCTTCTAATTTCGAAGCCACTAGTTGGTGATGAAATCCAACGTCGCAACAACGAGATGAGAAGGGGCTGGGCTAGGGTGGAAAAGTTACGCTGATGGCCTTCTTAACAGACTTACACCCTAGTGCAAGCTCCCACACATAATCGTGGGTATACCCTCCAAAGAGCCCGAGTGAGTTTGGTCAACATCAATTCCAGGTACCGTGAAGACTTTCCCCTGAATAGTCACCTCGGGTAAGAACCTAGAAAGATAGGCCACTAAGGTCACCACCAACAACAATAAATCCTGGGGGAACAATCGACAGTCTGATCCACATACAAGGGAAGGGTATCTAGCCCGAAATCAACTCAAAAGGATTCCACTCATCATTGTGGGTATACATCCGAGTGATCCTCATAATACGTGCAATATCAACACTGAAATCAACAAAGCAGGGTGAGTAACTATGTCAATATCAATGTGACCTCATGCTTGACCCTTGTGTGAGAAGGGCTTCCTAGGACAAGATGTTGCAAATGGAATTTAACACTCCCTAACACAATATGCTATTGTGTGTTTTGTGCTTTTGGAGAGCGTATCTCTCTTCCTACTCCAAAGCGCTAGCCTAGCTAAATGTTGGTGTAATAGGGCCCTAGAAAAGAGTTACTAGATAAATTTTACAATTGCGCAGTGTTATTAAGAGATGTTGTTTACTCAAAGGAAACGGAGATGAAACTTATGTTGTATAACTCTGACCCAACAATGCATGGATGAGAATGAAATATATCACTTTTGATTCAATGAATCCTATGTATGGGAGGGAAAGAGAAATTTTTCTAGATCAACCATGAACTACAATGCAAAATTTCCTTTAAAATGCAAATGCTACAAATCACGCATCAAATAACAATTCTCTATTGCTTCTTTTTCAATAAGTTCAACAATTTATTTTCAATGTTTTCGAAGACGAAATAGATTTTTTGAAAGAAAAACTTTGTTCACTTTTCAAAAAGGACCCTCACTATGCCAATGAGAGTACAGAAAATCAAAAACCAATGAACAAGCAATGATAAAAACCCAATCCACTCTTTCAATGAAGACAAAAAATAAAAAGCAAACCAATATAGTCTTTTCAATCGCATAAAAAAGTGATCTTTCAAACAATAAGAAGATGATAAAGACCAATAAATCTCAACTTTAAACCGATCACCATTCCTTAACCAATCGAACACACTCAAATTCCGAAATCAGAGAGTATGGTTTTGCCAAGAAAAGTCAAGAAACGAAAGTCAAGACAAAAATGACAAGAAGAGCCTTTGAAATCCTAAGACTGTTCATGCATGAAAATGAAGACAAGAAAGACACCAATCAATGGTACAAGAAACTCTTATGAGGCACCTAGACTGATTTGAGCATTTGAAGATGCAAAAACTCAAATCCAAATTTTTGAAAAAATGAGTTCGCAGGCTGGCAATACTACACAGTGCGAGAATTAGTGATTATCACAGGTGGCCTTTGAGAAGAGTGCGAGAACCTCGCACTGAACCTAAAGGCAGGATGTGAACTCTATATATTCTCGTAGGCTACAATGAAGTGCAGTGTGAGAACCTCTGAAAATAGTCAAAATTTTGGAAAATGAAACAAAATTTGAAAAAGCCTATGGACCCAGAGGGTCTATTAGGATATCCTGAAGACTCAGAGATTGATAGGAAAGGAGAAAAGTAAAACAAGAGAAAATGGCCATAGAAAAACACCAAAAGCCACAAAGACAATGGGATTTCTCCCCAGTGTAGTCGCCAATTTAGTTATCGGACTAATCAGTAGGTGCGGACACTAACATATCTCCCTAGATCCACCTAGATCTAGAACAAAACAGGACAGGACATGACTCTTTCCCTAAGTTTTGACCATCAAATTAACTAGTAGGAAGGAACAAGTAACATACCTTTATATCGCTTCCTAGGGTCTCTGTTGCTCCCGCTTCGCTCCGGTGCTCTCGTGAGGTCAATACCAAGACAACACAAACCAACGAAAGTGAAGATAGCACAATATATTCAACAGTCAACTTATGTGTATGATCAAGGAATTACACAATAAAGTGAGAATAGATTTATGGGAAAGGGACATGCCACTGTATCATATTAATTGAAAGTAAAGATTACAACCTAATATCCTTGATGTCATAATCTTCCTTTCGATGGCTCTTGGCTCCAACACACACACTTGCTCAATCCTTGCATGAAGAAGATCAAATCCTCTTGATAGACTTGTTAGAGTCTCCAAGCTGTTGTTCAAGCTAATTCCTTCACACAATTCTTTCACCAATTCTCCAATGAATCTTTCTTAACCTTTTCCATGAGAATTCCCTCAATATATAGGAGAGAATGAGATAGTTACTTAGATAAGAATGATCCCAAAATATCAGGGAATCCAGTACAAAGATAACCATTCGAGTGCCAACCCATTCTTCTAGAAGATTCCCTTCTAGAAGCATCAAGAATTCATCTTTTTCCATGCTTTAGGAAGAGTTCGCACCCTAACTATTCAACATAGTGCGAGAAGTTCGCACCCTGGATTGAAGCAACCTGCGAGAATGGGTCATTCTCGCACCCAAATGCACTAGAAGCCTAGGAACCTTCTTCAAAAATGAGTTTTCTAGGAAGAGATGAAAGTAACTTTTCTCAGGAGAAAGTTCTTATGAATATCCTGAGTACACCATCATCAATACATCATCATGAAGACCAAAATCATGGGTAACACAAGGGAAGTACACGATCGAAATCTTAAAGAGATTCGACATGCTAGAATGTAAGTCCATGAATACACCCATGGAAGCAAAGCTGAAGTTGTTGGTCGATACTTCGTCAGACTTGATAGATGCCACACTGTATAGATAGATTATTGGATCGCTGATGTACCTGACGAATACTAGACTAGACATCTATTTTGTAGTAAACAACTTGAGTCATTTTTTGGTAGAGCCCAAACATGTTCACCTAGTGGCTGCAAAATATATGATGAGGTACCTTAAAGGTACAATGGATTATGGTCTTAACTGTGATGGAGATCATGACTTCACATTGAGTGGATATACTGATGCATATTGGGTAGGAAGCATTGTTGACAGAAAAAGCACTTTTGGATGTTGTTTCAGTTTGGGATCAGCCATGATCTCATGGCAGAGTAGGAAGCAATCCAGTATTGCTCTTAGCACAGTGGAAGCAGAGTACATTTCCACATGTTCTGCTAGCTGCGAATCTATATGGATTCGAAAGTTTTTGACTGGCCTATTTGACTTGGAGATGAGAGAAACCATGATTCTATGTGACAACCAGAGCTGCATAAAGCTGACAGAGAATCCTGTATTCCATGACAGGTCGAAGCACATAGAAATTCACTATGATTTCATCCACGACATGGTACAGAGAGGAGCCTTGAAGCTCCAGTACATTAGCATGGATGAACAAGTTGCTGACATGATGACCAAACCTCTATCTCGTGTAAAGTTTGAACACTTTCAATATAAGCTTGGTATAGTCCGAAAGGACCCTCCCTGAAAGGGGGTATATATATATATATATATATATATATATATATATATATATATATATATATTCCTTACTTCTAGCCTCGTTGTTAGACTTAAAGAAAGGTGAGTCATTACTTCTGACCTCGTTGTTAGACATAAAGCAAGATGAGTCATTGCTTCTGACCTCGCTGTTAGATGTAAATCATGATGTTGTGTGTTCCTTGCTTCTTACCTCACTGTTAGACGTAAAGCAAGATGATTCATTGCTTCTGACCTCACTTTTAGACGTAAAGCAAGACGCTATGTGATTCCTTGCTTCTAACCTAGTTGTTAGACGTAAAGAAATATGATTCCTTGCTTTTGACCTAGTTGTTAGACGTAAAGCAAGATGATGATGATTCCTCGCTTCTGACCTCGTTGTTAGACGTAAATCGAGATGATGTGTGATTCCTTTCTTCTGACCTAGTTGTTAGACATAAAGCAAGATTATTCCTTGCTTATGACCTCGTTGTTAGACAAAAAGTGAGATGTTGATGTGTTCCTTGCTTCTGACCCAGCTGTTAGACGTAAAGCAAGATGATATATATATACCTTGCTTCTGACCTAGTTGTTAGACATAAAGCAAGATGTGACTGACACTGAGCTACCATCTTATCAGCTGTGACATTGAGCCAGTGTAGTGTTGTGATGTGGTAGCCTAGTGCTGTGATGAGGTATCATTTTATTGATACATATTGATGCAGATGATGATGGCATTCTTTCGAGAATGATGATGCTGCCGATGAAGAAAACGTTCGATGACTCATAAATTTTCCAGCCAATGTTTCAAGATGATATTGATGATATTGTCCTCCTGATGCTACTGATGATGCAGACCTCTCTCACCTGATGCTGTGGAAGATGGCCCTTCTTGTTAAGGGGGAGTGTTTAAATAATGTAACTACGAAGAGTATTCTTATTCTTATTGTTATTTTATTCATTGGATTAATCCCCATTGTGGATTAATCATGTCAGTAATTGTATTAGGACTAAATCCCCTTTTGCGGATTGGTCATAGAAAAATTGTAATAGGAAGAATAAGAAGTCCGCCCCAACAGTTATTATAGAGACCCATAATTAAATTAAAGGTGGGTTTACCCACGCATAGTGAGAGGTCGGCCCTGCCAGTGAAATCCTTTCACACATGCCAGTATTGGATATATAGGGAGGCTAGCACCTCACTTTATCACACACTCACTTGCTCATTCTCTTATGAGGAAAGCTGCAATTACCAGTTGGATAGAGGGAGAAGAGTGGTGCATCTTTTGGAGAGGACTATTTGTATTGGTTTGAGTTATCTCCTGAACATTGTACTGGCAATTTATGATAAGGAATTTTTTGCTAGGTTTTCTTCCCCTAGAGGGTTTCCCAGGATAAATGTCGTGTCTCTTGTGAATGTGTATTTCTCAGTGACCTTGTTCTTATATTGCTCTTATCTATTGAAATGCAAAGAACTATAATAATGGCATAAAAATTAACAGTTGCATACTAGTTAGCTCGCATACAAACACGATATGCATACTAGAAATCTCGCGTTTACCTCCAAAAGTTGCAAACAAATATATAATTGCAAGGAATTTGACAGAGTTTACAAGCTATCAAGGGTTTCCAAACCATTTCACCCATTTTAGATCATCCCCAAATTGAATAACCATATTTTTCTCATATAATAAGAGTTATTGGGATACCATTTACAACATCAAGAAAGAGAACAAGTAAACTCTGCCAAAATCCCTTACCCTTCTAACCCAAGTTTTGCAACCCTTTCTAAGATTTGGCCTCAAAATTCCCCCTATAGCCCTTTCTCCTTGTATAACCCTTTCCCTCTTCCCAAAGAGATCAGTTGGTTGTGAGAGAAAAGCATGGGAATGATGCACTTGGAGCAACAATAAGAGGATCCAGGACCTAGTTCGTGGAGCATTTGCTGATAAGAAGTTTGTAATATTTTTTATCTTCATATTGAATAAAAGAGTTTTTTCCTATCCCAATACATTGTGTCTTTATATCTTTATTGATTAATGCATCTATGCTTATATCTGAATATTGAAGGTAACAAGTAGAGATTGAATATTTGTAGCATTTTCTTCCTAAGTGTTCTTGCAGGTCATCTTTGGGAGGAGACCCAAAATCTAGGAAGCTACAAAGGCAAAGGAGGTCTACATCAGACATTGGGACCAAAGGTACACCTATTGATCTTCCTTGCTCTCTCTTGTATTTTATTTTAGATAGTTTTGGGGTAGCTTAGGAATAGAACCATATTTTAAGCGAAGTCAAGGATCTACCTTTACCTCGACCTAGTATAGTAATAAGGGGATTTTCCCCACTATCACCTCTCAACCTGTAGCTTACCTAATAGATTTGACCTTCAAATATTTGGATTCCTCAACAGATCTGTGCCCTGTTCTCTATAAAATTGCAGATGTCCATCTTTTTTCCCACTATGGTTTGCAGATGTCTGCACCTTGATGTCTCTACAACTCACGTATTTATTTTATTTTCTGAGAGTATACGTTTTCCTTCATTGTACCATGCAAATGTTTGTCCTCTTCCTTCAATGTAACTAATGGATGTTTGCGCTCTTCCTTTGTTGCAACTTTTGGATGTCCACGCTCTTCCTTCATTTCAACTCATGGATAGTTTCAGGAAAACCATTGAACAATAATCTCAACTTCATCCCTTAGGCTCCTACAACTTCTCTCTTTGTTGAACTTCATTGCCTCAGAATCATTGCTTCATATTTGTCAATAGTTTATTCCCATAACACTTTACAACATAGATATTCAATGTGTTTAATAAGTGTTAATGAGAGTATCCTGATCTCTTATTTATACTTTCCAAGTTCCTTCCTTTAGGGGACATATTCTCACTATTTTACCCATCTTCCCTCTTCTAGGGCTAACCCACTTTCTTGTTGCAACTACTTTACCCATAATTAGTAAACTCATAACTTCTTGTTTCAACTAATTTATTTTAAATTATTTTCTTTTTGCAACAACTTTACCCATAATTAACTCCTAGTTGTAACCACTTTGACTAGAAAACTTTTTGATGACTTTCTAGAATATATTATAAGAATTGACTTCTTGTTGACCTTCTAGGGGCTTATAGATTATTCTTTAGGGTCCTCCGAGTTCACAAGGCCATATATCCTTAACCATGAGGAGCCACATGGCATACCACATATCACCAGAAATGACACAACATTCATTATCCATGTATGATAGTATTACATGAAATTACACTATCATTCATGTCCATATTCCTTAATCAACTTCGGGTTATGATAGTCTTACCTTAAATTACACTGTCCTTCATTTCCATATTCCTTGATTAACTTTGGGTTCCTTAACCACACCTCTAGGGATACCAGAATTTGCTGCCAGAATTTATTCAAGGGGTGACATCAATGACAACCAAACCAATCTATTAATAAGAGTAAATCATTGAATCTCAAGGTAATGATCATTTTTGTTACTCTTTTTCTATAAATATAGATCTATCTTCTTTCCTCCCTTGAATCTGTGTGATTATGGATCTCTTTTGTATCTTCTAATGAGGTTTTGTGGATCTAAATTTGATTGAGATTATTATATTGAGACTTTAATAATGCAAGCTTCTATTTATAGTTTTATGAAAGAATGAGAAAGATCTTGTTTGTTGGATGATTTTGAAGGTTGGTGTTAAACTAGCGAGTTCAAGTGAAATCCATTGGATATGTTGGATGAACATTGAGAATTAGGTATTCGCCTTCTTCCTTCTCATATTTACTTTTGAAAATTCATGTTAGTCTTAGGAAAAAGTAAGACGTTATCTATCCCTCTATATGTCATTGAAATACACCTGTTTAGTGGGGATTTTGACTGCTTATCCGTATGTAGATTATCCCATAACAAGGAGGACTTCCCTGTTATTTATAACCCAGTGTGTCCTCTTATCCTTTTTGTTTTCCTCATAAAATGTTAAATGTGGGATTAGAACAAGAAGGAGGTTTGTTTGTTAAGCTTAGAATAGTTCATCCTTCTAGCATTTTTATTACGTTTATATTTTTAGGTATTTCATAGTTTTAAATTTAATATTTTTTTTTCTATTTTAAATGATGCATTGAAGTAAAAATAAAGTGCATAAATAAAACAAATAGTAAACTAGAAATTGAAACCAAAGAGAGAATTTAAGTTATGTTCCATTTTCTTTATATCCCCCTTGAAAATGCAAGTGATCATTGCTTCATATTCAAAATATCAATAAAGGTTTTCCTATTGTTGTAGCATCAATACTTTGGTTATGTTTTAATTTCTTTCAAAAATTATATTTATATCAATATTTTTCTAAGATTTATGTTTCAACTATCAAGATACATCACAAGTAGTATCAAATTCTACGACATCGTGTACTCAATTTTTAGAGAACATATTTTTAGGCTATAGACATGTTCCAATGTCTTTAAACATAAAGATATATCATTCAATGACTAAAATTAACATTGGGAAACATACACACAGGGGAAAAAAGCAAGGTCACTTGGTTGGATTCCCTTAGACACCTTCGTTAGCACTTGATGAGTAGTAATTCTTTGGGCAAAATCTATATATCTTTCACATACCCTAAAGTGTATTAGAATCTCTCTAGGTGCACTTGAAACCATACTTACATAAACCTATATACTACAACTTTTTTTTATTAAACCAAACATAGTACTCTAAGATCTCACTCTCATGTACCAAGGAATTGGGTAGTACAACTAATGGTACAATTTATCCTCCTTGGTTGGCTTCATAAAATATTGATAAAATTTTATGATTGGAAACCATCAAGTATATCAGAGAGATACAATGCTTCACATTCCTTTAATATTAGGACCCTACAAACCTATCCTCTACAACATAGGTAGTGAAATTCCTAATATAAGGAATTTGAGAATTTTTTTGGTATAGTAATACTTATGCAGGAGTAAACACTCTGGAAAAAAAAAAGAAGAAGATAGGATTCACATAATGGTACCCAACCAAACCAAACCATTTTGTGATACCTATATCAAAATATTTCTCTCACAATGTTGATTTCAATTATATGGCTCTTAGGTAACACTTTGGGTGGACCCTATAGGCCCAAACCAAACCAAACCATTACAGTTAGTTCCCTATCTCCATAACATCCTATTTAAACACTAATTGCATCAGTATACTTCCTTTCTATCCCTTTAGGTGGTCATTGTAGTCCTATGACTCATACTAGAAGCATGTCCTCCATGGAATATAAAATGAATGACCTAATGCTAGCAATCAAGTCCCTCACGAAAATAGTTGATGAAACCTAGGACCAACTTTTGAACCAAAATACTAGTGTCAATGTGAAAATTTCACTTTTTTTTTTATAAACTTGACAACCTAGAGGGTAGGAATGAATATGATGAATATTACACAAGTGAAGGCTCTTGAAACTACAAACTCTTTACAAATTGTCTCCCCAATACACTATATTTATTACCTAAGGTGGATTTGAATAATTTTGATGGATCTGATCCATCGAGATGGGTTAACCAAATGGAAAACTAATTTTTCTTCCATGCTATGGAGGATGACCTATTGAAACTTAGAATAAGAATTTTATATCTAAATCAAGAAATTTGGTAGTGGTGGTGGCAATGCCATAAGAAAGCATCTCCAAGAACATTACATGGAAGAAGTTTTTGAAATATATTTTTTCTTTCTTTGAAAAAGAATTAATTTTGTTGGATTTCTTACCAAATTACGTCAAACAAGCATGGTGGAAGAATACATTTCCACTTTTGACTAATTGGCCATCGAAACAATAAATTTGACTAATGAACTTTTTCTGCATTGTGCGCCCAAAACACTTATGTTATGTGTGAATTCTGTGCACTATGCACCAAAAAAGCTTCTATTCTCTATGCATTTTGCGCACTGTGCACCCACTGCGCCTCTGTCAGAACTATAACCCATGCACATTTCCAAAGTTTAAAAATTGTAAGGGTTTTTTGATGATTTGAAGGTCCCAGCCTTCAAAGTTTTTCTTTCATGCAATTTGTAAATGCACTCCACTTAGACTCCTTTCCCATATGAAAGGTTATATAAAAATAGGCACTTAGGGGGTAAAAAGAACCATATATTCTCCTCTTTTTCTTTGGTTGACACATGGATGGCTTGTTTGGTTTGTAAAATTTAAGATTGAGATTATTGCTATCACATATAAAAACACTTTCATTGGGACCATAAATTAGATTTGATCATTGAGTATGATCTTCTCTTGCACCATAGAGCAATATTGAGAATCAGAAAGGTGGTTAAGGGGACATTTCATCTCCCTTAACAAAAATATTTAGGAGAGGACAAAGCCCCCCTAAGGATCCTCTTAGTTTCTTTTTGAAATCATCTCAAATTTGTAAGGGCCCATACATGCCCACATGTTGCAAACTTAGGATAGTTTCTTGAAGTTGATTTCTTAGTTTACATCACTAGGGGAGTTTAAATATCAAAGTAAATGACCCATACATGCCAACATGCTTGCAATATAGGATAATTTTTCAATATTTCTTAGTGTAAACAACATTAGGGAGTTTAAAGGATTGGTAAGGACCCATATGTCCACATGATAGTTCTTTAGGGATTTTAAAATTATGCAAGATTGTATCAATGACACTTAGTAAGATAGGTAACAAATATTTGTAAGGATCACAGGAAGTCCACATGTTGCAAATTCACACCTAACTTATTCGAATATGGCACACTCTTTCACTTTCTCACACACAAATTCTCTCCTCACTCACATAATTTCCATCTTGAATTGTGGATGTTGAAGTAGGTTTTATCCAAAGTAACTTCGAAACATCCCACTATTTCTTGAAGAAATTATCCACACCCACTTAATTCAAACAAGATCGGTTCTCACCCCCAATATCTCAACCCACCACATCTAATTGTTTTCTAAAAACTCACTATGTTTTCCTCCACAGGAGGTGCCAACATAAATGTTTTAGTCTAGGTAGGATCTCAAGGGTATGCATCCAAATAACCCCCCATTATCGGGTTCTAACATTTTCAAACATCAGAAGTTGACAAATAGGGAACTTTAAAATCCTCCAAGTCAAGTGTTCCTACACCATAAGGCAGGGAGATACCTGTGAAGGGTTGAAGGCCGAGGTCTGGTTGTTTTGTGTGTCCCACCTTGAGTCACCCAACTCTTGGAAGGGATCCAGACCATGACCCATTTTCGAGGCCATAAATCTAATTGTCGCACCTTGACCGAGGTACCTAGTCACCAAATTTATGGCATCTACCCATGTGGCAATTGTGGGTTACAATTTCACCTTGTTCATATTTTGTGTGTCTATTGAGAAATATCGCCATCTCTTTTGGGATATGCACCCTCTACCCATCATTATAATTGATTATTTCATCCTTCACTAGTTCCTCTTTCGGTGACTTTAGACCCCACTGTTGAGCTCTCTTGGAAGGTCCAATTCTATTTGAGAGGAAGGATGATACATATTTTAGGACACGAGAATTTGTTTTATTTGTTCCCCCATGTGGAAAAAATCCACCTACCCATGTGTGTGCTTATTTACAGTTGATTTATGTATGATGCTCATTTAATTACATGCAATTATGAGTTATATTATCTTGTGAAGGTCCAAATTATACAAATATCTTGTTACTTTATTTCTCTCATCACCATTTTCACACATTTTCCTTACTAGTCGGACATCATAGGGGACCCACAAAATCCCTATCATTCCAGACGCTTGCAAAATCTCCCTCCTATTCTAGGAGGAGTTCTTAGTCTTGCCAACTCACCAACTCAACCATCTCACACCCTCGTGAGTGCCACTATTTTTGGATCATCTTTGCTTGGTTCCACTTTACTTGGGTCCAATTCCCAAGACCATCTATCCACTAGATCTCCTTCACAAGGAAGTGGGGGGAAAACTTCTTCTCAAGGGAGAAGTACTACCCCACCAAATCCCTCCCAAGGGTCAGGTCCACTACCTTCTCACACCATGGATAGAAATAATCCTCCACCAACCCACCCCATGCCATACTTGGAATCTCTCAACATTCTTGATTTGAGTAAACTCACGAATGATCCTATTTTACATGACCCCACATGGCCCAATATGCCTACCAAAATACCTTAGGATATTTGAATATTTGAAGGAAAAATAGGGGAAGATCCCGCCAACCATGTTATTACCTTCCACTTATGGTGCTTGTCAAACAACATCATGGATGACTCCATCCACTTAAGGTTATTTCAAAGAACACTCACTGGTCCATCAACCAAATGGTATGTGGACATTGAGGTTATATGTCCACATACCTTAGGTTATATGTCCACATATACCTTAGGTTATATGTCCTTAGGTTATATAACTTAGGTTATATGTCCTTCACCTATATGGACATATAACCTAAGTTATATAACCTAAGGTATATAACCTAGACACTAGTGAAAGTGCTTCACCTTCCTATGCACCCTATGGATCATTACCTCTAAATAATTCATATTTTTCATTTCCTAGTCCTCCACAGCTGATTGTTCCTCCACATGGACAACCACACGCTAGCATTGACTTTGTTAAGCCATCTCCCATTCAATAGATTCATACTTTTAAATAGTTTAATATGGAAAATATGGCCCATTAGTCAAATAATTCCAAGAAGAAAGGAAAAAAATGAAACAATAATAACCCAGGACCAGGTGGAAATAACCCCCAACAAAACCAATCTACTAGGGGGAACTAGAATCAAGGTAACCAGAACCCCCAAGGGGACAATAACAACAAAATACAAGGGAGGAACAAAAAAAATAACCTCTGGAAGAACTTCCCTTGCGCTCTTTGTGGTGAGCATGGAAATTATACTCACCATTACCCCCAAATTGCTAACTTTAAATGGATGAAAGAATCCATGAATGCGCCATGACCTCCAGTGCTTCCTACCCCTCAGCAGGCCCCACAAAAATATTTGCAACAACCACCCCCGACCGTGTTGCAAAACCCCATTCCACACCAAGGTGTGATGAATACACATATTTTATGTGCAATGCCACCCTGCACCATGTAGCGCCAAATTTTAGTGCACGCACCCGCACGCCAATATTTTTTCGCACAATGCAACTTTGCACTGCACAATGCCAAATTTTAGCGTGCACACTGTCGAGCTGCAGATATACCATATGAATCAACATTTAATTGTCAAACCAGGAAGGTAGACTTAGAGGAACCAACACAATAAATGCAGGGCTGAAGAGGGGGTTAAAAGGATGCCAAACTAATCTCTGAATTGCTAAAAGAAACTCGCTGGAAGAAGTTACTGTACTCTACTCTGTTCTGCACTCATTTTCACTACTCTGTACTAACCGGTACTGTTTTGTATATGTATGTCAAATATAAACCCTCTACGGTAATCAAAACCCTCTACTATAATCAAAGGAAACTTCTCTATCTCATGAGATATCCAAACTAGTTCCTGAATGTTAAGCAGTCTAAATGTGAAAACTGAAGAAATGAAATCAATGGCTGAAAAGATAATGCTAAACCCTCTATTGCAATCAAATAGAATGCTATTTCTATTCTATGAAATCAAAGAGAAAACTGCAATGTAGATTAGAATCGAATCTGGAGTCTACTATAAATGCCATATATACACAGCTCTGTTTCCATAGAAGGGGGCCCTGCCTTCTCTATCAACAGGTCGTTCTTTCAATCAACGCATACTGAAGATGAATAACCTACAGCAAAAGAAAAATGGAAATAACAAGAATCGTATCACTGAAACTCTGAATTACTTTATTGAAAAGAACAACTACAAGTGCGTGGGCATTCAACCTCCATTCTATTCCTCTCTCTAATCTATGCTCTCTCCATCCTCCTCCCATTTCTCAAGCATAACAGCCCTTTACATAACGTTTCAGATCCATTACCAGGCATGGCTTTGCGCCCTAGATAGACAAGGAGTTACAAAACGGGTTTTAGAGTATCCCGGAGAATGAGACACATTTTACATACCCAATCGATTTTAGGATTTCCTTTTCTCGTGTCTCTTGATAAGAAAAATTATATGTGCAATCGTATGCTTATTCTCCCCTTAAGATAGGCGATTCCATTAAGTTTGCAACCGATGCCCTAACCTCATGACACGAAGGCAATACAAAACACGCGTGACAATAATAACTCTGTTGACATTTTCCAAACTGCCAATGTCCTCCCAAGAAGCATTGGGCACCTCAGCAAAGTTCTCCCAAGAAACATTGGGCACCTCGGCAATAGTTTCACGCAGGGCAGATAGGGTTACTGGAGCTCAACATAGTCTGGAAGTGCCCATTGGTAGTAAACATAGAATTGAGGATTTCAGCAATTCATTCAACATCTTTAGAATACTCATATTCTTTTGTATGGATATGAAGGATTTCCAATCGTCCCACTTCATTGGAAACTTCAATATCAATTTCCCTATCAAACCTTCCAAACCTTCTAAGAGCTGGGTAAATTTAGCAGCTTCGTTGATATATTTAATGGGTGCGAGTTGGTACATGGTACTGGTAAGTTCTGTTCAGTATCAATCATTATGTTAAAGAGACAAATATCCCAGGAATGGCACTCAGCATTTAAA
>ML782671.1:718855-734160 GCA_009831015.1 Picea engelmannii
GTGAAAACTGAAGAAATGAAATCAATGGCTGAAAAGATAATGCTAAACCCTCTGTTGCAATCAAATAGAATGCTATTTCTGTTCTATGAAATCAAAGAGAAAACTGCAATGTAGATTAGAATCGAATCTGGAGTCTACTGTAATTGCCATATATACATAGCTCTGTTTCCATAGAAGGGGGCCCTGCCTTCTCTGTCAACAGGCCATTCTTTCAATCAACGCATACTGAAGATGAATAACCTACAGCAAAAGAAAAATGGAAATAACAGGAATCGTATCATTGAAACTCTGAATTACTTTATTGAAAAGAACAACTACAAGTGCGTGGGCATTCGACCTCCATTCTGTTCCTCTCTCTAATCTATGCTCTCTCCATTCTCCTCCCATTTCTCAAGCATAACATCCCTTTACATAACGTTTCAGATCCGTTACCATGCATGGCTTTGCGCCCTAGATAGACAAGGAGTTACAAAATGGGTTTTAGAGTATCCCGGAGAATGAGACACTTTTTACATACCCAATCGATTTCAGGATTTCCTTTTCTCGTGTCTCTTGATAAGCATGATTATATGTGCAACCGTATGCTTATTCGCCCCTTAAGATAGGCGATTCCATTAAGTTTGCAACCGATGCCCTAACCTCATGACACGAAGGCAATACAAAACACGCGTGGCAATAATAACTCTGTTGACGTTTTCCAAACCGCCAATATCCTCCCAAGAAGCATTGGGCACCTCGGCAAAGTCCTCCCAAGAAACATTGGGCACCTCGGCAATAGGTTCACGCAGGGCAGATAGGGTTACCGGAGCTCAACGTAGTCTGGAAGTGCCCATTGGTAGTAAACATAGAATTGAGGATTTCAGCAATTCATTCAACATCTTTAGAATACTCATATTCTTTTTTATGGATACGAAGGATTTCCAATCGTCCCACTTCATTGGAAACTTCAATATCAATTTCCCTATCAAACCTTCCAAACCTTCTAAGAGTTGGGTAAATTTAGCAGCTTCGTTGATATCTTTAATGGGTGCGAGCTGGTACATGGTACTGGTAAGTTCTCTTCAATATCAATCATTATGTTAAAGATACAAATATCCCAGGAATGGCGCTCAGCATTTAAACTCTTGATGGCCACGTCCAGAACCCAGGAAAAAAAATAGCTTAACCAATGCAAAAATCCTTCATCATTATCTGCCATTCCATTGTTAGCAAAATGGATGCATTTTCTTGTAATAGTGTTGCAATGATATCAAGAAGAGTGCCACAGCATATGAGTGAGGTTTTGCAATAATTCATAAGAAGAAGACTTCATAAGTATGAAAACCTTAGCAACCCAATCATGAAAGAAACGAAGAATCTGCAATAAAATGTATCAAATCCAGAGCCCAACATACACCTGCATGGCAATATTTTTCCACATATCACAAGATTTTCACTGCGCATCATGCATTTTTAGTGTGCCCACCTACACACATTCATTTTTATGCACATTGATTCCTCGTGAATTCCGCTGCAGAAATTGGGGCTTTTGCGTAAATGTTTCCCAATTTTTACCATAGACATACTGCAACTATGAAATTTTTTCAATTTCACCCTAATAACACCAATTCAACCTCTGCAACAACAAATCACATTCTTGGAACAAATTTTTCCCAAACTGAATTCACAAATTGAGAATTTTATTCAACTAATCTCACTCCATCTATCATGGCTTCCCTGTAACTTCAAATTCGACCAATTTCAGGTCTGAATTTGCTAGAACAAATATTAAATTAAGAATATCTCACCACTTGGCCAAATTTCTCAATTTTCCCATAAATTTAACAACATAAATTGGGGATTTTCCCCAATTCCACGCAATTGCTCCTAATTTTTTACCATGGATGCTCTATAACTTGAAATTTGGCCACTTCAAAATCAATCCTCTGTGAAATTTCACTTCAACTCAACTTGTTCGGCCCATCCAGGCTTAATGTTCAAAACTAAATCTTTGATACCATATTGTAACATACTCAGCCACCCAGGCTGGGTCATGCCACCTAAAAGATTTCATGCCTTGATACCATAATGTAACATACCCAACATCTGACTGGGATATGCCACATAAACATTTTTCAAGTGTATGCAAATTAAAACATATACACAGAGAGACTCTTGCAGAACTTTATATATAAAACTAAAAATAGACAAATACATTATGTAAATGCACATATTCATACGAAAATAATAGTATCATATACATGCAACATAGACAGGAAATACCCATGAATATAAAGACAATTATGAACCACTCATAGGATAAACCCATAAAAATAAACACATAAATGATAATGCAACATGTAATTTAACACACAATTAACACTTATCTTGGTAAGAATATCACCAACTGCATGCAAACCTTCCACGAACCTCCCAACCTTATACCATGTTGCTCATCACTCTCAGCAGTGGGTCACCCCCGAGCTGGGACTAAACTCCACCTAGGTAAAGGGATTCCTAACCGGGCTGGTGTATCTCAGACAACAAGAAAGACTCCATCCCAGGTGTTATTGTTCCTAATATTGATTTTAGGCTCGAAGAATAATGTCAAGCATCAAATATTTAAATGAAATGTTTTATAAGTTATTTCTTCTACATTTATTTTTCTAAGAATTAACTTTAAGTGAAATTTATGATAAGACAATATAGAGGAATTATCTCGTTATCTGAGTCCTAAATTTAATTTCAAATGATGTAGAAATGATTGAAAAAACTGTTAAACTAAAGAAAGGTATCAATTACAAATAATTCTTACCTCATTTGCAATAGAAGAAAAATAGAAAATGTACCCTTGAAAGAAGATTAAGAATGAAACAATTCACACAGATCATAGGTCTTGTTTTTAATCACAGTAAGAACAAAGGAAAAACTGTAACTGAATGGACTTCTTATGTATTAAGATCACAGTAGATGTATTACTAAATTGTAATCATTCACTCTTCAAGAACTATAGAAGGAAACTAATAAGAGATGGAAACACATGGAAAATGAATAACTCGAATGAATCAAAAATTAGTGTTAGCAACATTTCTTGTCTTCGACATCAGGATACACAGGTCTGCAGGTTGCTCGAGGAGCACCCAAGTGCAGCACATAAAAGAAGTCATTTTCGGACTTAAAATCAAGCAATCGGGCATTTCATTCTTCAGCGGAAAGGATTCAGCAACAGAGCAGAACAACGATTGATGGGTAATTGCAGATTAATCGAGTCGCGTCAAGTATAGCGCTTAAATTTTTAAGGAAGTCAATGGTCGGAATCCTTCAGGAGGCACTTGCGAAGTTACGAGGGTTGTTAATCGCAAGCAGTTCAAGCACAATGTTATTTCTCGAGCTCGGGGTTCGTGAGTTCGAAGGGCGGACCATATCCTTTTGATTGTGCGAGATTTCGAGTTATGAAAAGTGTCCGAAGGAGGTCAACCATCGCTGACCATCGCGTCTCGGGACTTTGCAAAGGGAGAATGCCAAAGTCTGATACTTCAACTCGCGAGGTCTCGAGTAGCGAGAGGTGCGAGTACTTGGGCCCTAGCCAACGGTTACATGTGGAGAGTGCTGACCAGAAAGGGATCCCTACCCGTATCGCCATCTTGGGAAGCGTGAGTTGAAGAAGAGGAACCAAGGGTCTCCAACTCGCGAGTCGCGAAATGAAAAGCACCTTTAATGACGGGCCCACAGTATCGCCAAAAGTGTTTTGGGTCGTCCGATCGAAAGAGGGGAACGTGATGCGCAATTAAGTTCCCTCACCCCTTCGCGCATCGCGACTTCAAAGAGAAAGGATCAACCTCCTCCCAGCCTCGAGGCACGAAGTGCCGAAAGCACCCAAAGGTGGGCCCTCAATATTGAGGAACAATCTCATTCGTCCATCTAAAGAGGACACCTGGCGCATGATTAGGCTCCCTGCCTTCTCGCCCATCGTGATTTCAAGAAGCATGGGTCAGCCCCTTCATATCCGTGAACGCCGAAAACACCTTTGGGAGTAAGCACAGGGTCACAGCCCATGGTCACTAGGGAAAGAAAAGAGATGCATGTAAGGGGCCAAAGGCATCAGGTTTCAGTCACAGAGAGGCCCGTCACGACCTCCAGTTTCCATCGAACCCATCCTCGATCCTGGTCTTCGCTTGGAGTAAATGAAAGCAAGAAGGGGTGGTTGAAACCTCTCTTCATTCATTAAATGTGAAGTATGGAGGGTCTGGTAAGAGGTCCGCTCGAGAGGGTCCTGTGTACCCATTCTTTCATAAAAGCCATGACAAGTCCTTGACTAGCCGGAGGAGGTTTGCACACGCTAACTTGGCATTTACTAACTCAGCTACTCCCCCTGCGGGAGCCATGCGCAGTTAAGGTGGTGTCCGACAAGGAATATCAGTATGAGTTTTCCTGAAGGGACACCAAGCCTTGGGCGACTGGGCACGCCTCTGTTAGGTGATTTTCTCTGAGTATATAAAATCAGTCTTTGTATTTTGTAGAGAGGGGGATGGTAGAGCAAGCTCCCGATTGTAAAGTTTTAACACATGCTAGTTCTCTCGTTATGCACCTGTATGTAAGATTTCTTGTTTAATGACAGACAGTCTTCTCAATCCATCTGGTTATCATCTTATGCTAAGAGAGTTCACGTTCGAATGATTCGCATGAATTATAGCAATTATGTTATGATAAAGGATTTATTGTGGCATTATTGTTTCCTCTAGTTTTCTGCGTCTAAATGTAAGAATATCTTACATTTAGATGTCCTCTTCTACAGCCTATTAGAAAACTGATGTTTATGACAGGCCTTTACATCTCCCTAATACAAGTCTTCCCCCTACTCACCACTATACTACAACTCACTGTCTAAATTTATCTAAGACCTCACTTGCCCATGCATGCCTAGCCTAGTTTCAGAGTTGGAACCACATCATTTGAGTTAATCTCCATTTGATCACCCCATTAAACAAATCGTGACATAAACTAATGGGCGTTGGGCTCTTCTCCTGCTGCAATCCAGGGGTGACTTCTGACGCTAACACTTAGAATATTTGTCTTCTCTTGTATTAATATTCAATAAGTTCTCTCTTTTACGTTAGGCCAGAAGCAACCTAGAATAGATCTAAGATCTATCTATTTATACAAAAATTGTTTCAACTAAAAGTAGTTATACTTTCCACAATATCTTCTCTAAATATGGAATATAATCTGAATGGAAAAAAAGATCGCATATATTGTTGAGTTATGGTTTGATGTGTTGGCACTTCATATGCTCCTTCATTTTCTTCTAGATGCATTTTCTTTCCTCTATTCATTGAACTGGGTACACATATCCATCAAGGCTAGCACAAATATCAAAGGTTCAATGTTCTCATTCAATTCAAAGGAAAACGCCTTCTTGTGTACTAGTGGTAGCTTCTCCTGGATATTCTTTACTTCCTGGGATGTAATTTGATATTGTAAATTAGGCTTCACCAACAACTCATTAATATTGAGAAAATCAATATGATTCATGTGTTGGATGGCATATTGAATATTTTACTTATTTTTTGTGGAGTTTTCCCTATTCATTTCTATTTCAATTTTTCCAAGTGCCTCTGAGATATCATTTCCTTCAAATTCAACCAATTTTGTTTCTATAGAAGACATGGTATTCAGACAAGTCTCCTTTTCCTCTCTAGAAAGATTCTTAGTTTCTTCTAGGTTCGTCTCCCAAACTTTCAAGGCCATTTCACCCTTCACTTGTTCATATTGTGAAAAAGGGGTGAGACCAGGGATATTGTCTTTTTTCCTTCATATAATGAATTCTTGAAACTTGGATCTAGCCACACTGGCATCCTTTTCTTTCACATAAATAATTTTCATAGAATTATTTATTTCCTAATAGTATTTCTAAATAGTATCCACCTTTTGATATAGATCGTGTTGGACAACTTCCAACTTCTCATTGATTTCAGATGCTTGTGATTTGAAAGATGTGATGTCTATTGTTGTGTTCTTCATTAGGATGAATTTGGTCTACAACTGTTCTATCAAACTGTCCCACTGAGTAATCATGGTTTTGTTGGTATGTGAATTCTGGTAAATCAATTCGAGTTTATCCTGTAACTACTTCATCTGTTGTTGCTAATTTAACCTGATTTTCACTATGTCATGATTCATTCTTCTCCTCACAACCTATTCTGTTCTTTGCATTTCATTACACAATTGTTCCACCAAGAGATATTTTTGTTGCAGTTTTGTTAGCCCTCAACCAAGTTTTGAACAAACCTTGGTCAGGTTTGGACCACTTTTTGGAATTCGATACATTGGTCGAGGAAGGAGCACGCAGGCAGAGCTGAGATCATGGATCTCACTTACTTTGTGGGCTATGTGGACTCAGTAAGAGGTTCTTTAGTGTTTTTGTAATGGGTTTTGGGATGTTGGCCCATGGGTTTTACAAAATCTAATCAGACAATATGAGCTAGGAAAGATAGATCCCTTACTAAATAGGGAAGTACACCAAATTGGTAAGAAGAGAAGGAAAAATAAGGAATTACATTTGAATGCTCAAATAGGAGAGTATGAGATAGACTATGTAGTCCTCGACTTAGGGTCAGAGGTCAATGTCATGATGAAGAAAACCTAGGCACTTATGGGAAAAACGAAATTGATCTATTCCCCTATTAGGATTAGGATGGATAACCAACAAGTTGTTAGCCCATTTGGATGATTGGAGAATGTCCCTATGGAGAATTATGGAGTAAGAACATTTTCATATTTTGAGGTAATTGAAATAGTACATGACAATTTTCCATACCCCGCACTGTTAGGAACTGATTGGGCCTTCAATAACTCTAATGTTGTTGAATTAAAGAAAAGACATATGAATTTTGAAGGATATGGCCTTAGGTTCATCGCACCTTTAGATCCATATGAAGGTCAGCGGTACACATAACCTATCAGAGAAGAAGACCATGAATATGCACTAGAAAACATATATAAACTAACAACTAGACAACATGATTACATTAATCCTACAACTGATGGGAATCTAAGCTGGCGAAGTGACAATGCATGCTCATCAAACTCAGAAGAAGCACTGGATAACTGACAGAACCAGATGTATGAAGTATCTACAAGGATATGTGCTAGATTAACCAGAGAAGTTTGATAGATCAGCACAATAGTAAGTAACTTACCCACATTTGATGGTCTAAATCCATTAGAATCCTTCCTATCAGACTTTGAAGAAAGTGTACGAACACAATAGAGGTTGTTGGAAATGGATGAGGCCTTGAAAGCCACACCAAAAATATGGTGGGGGACACACAAAAATAATATTACAGATTGGGTACAATGTCATACTTTGATGACAACGTGATTCTCAACACAACTAGAAGGCTGTGAAGTTCACTACACAGGTCAAAGCTTCCCAAAGGACCATGTGAAAAGCTATGAGGAATCCTATAGAAACATTCCTCAAGAACAATGGGTACACATATTCATCAACATGCTGGACATGAAACCTATCAACTAGTACCTTCAAGCAGAACTGCACCTCATCACTACATATTGGAAAGGTATGAATTAGAATTTTGTAACCACCTTCTTATTTGAAAGTCAATATCCTTCAGTAGATCAAGCACTGCAGGTTGTGAGACAGAAATTATTTGAGGAGGTATCTATCCTTTCCTTAGAGCAGGAAGAGGATGAATGGACTGGGCCTCTCCAGAAACTGCAAGGTTGTTACAACATCAATGTCGATGAAGAAGATGACCTGAGGAAGCTGAACATCGCAGAAATAAAGGTCCAAAGAGATGTGGAAGGACCATAAGTTGAGCCTCCATTCATTGGATATCCAATAAAAATCAAGAAAGTCAATATTGGAATAGAGAAGACACCAAATTTTTCAAACGTTGGATATTATTGGGATGTTGCTACCATTGATAAAATTACAGAGTTATTGCATGAATATCAAGACTTGTTTCCAACCAAGTTCAATGATATGAAGGGAATTAAAGGGCCTATGGGAGAGATGAGGATCCCTTTGAAGCGAGATGCTAGACCAGTCAAAAAGAGACCGTACAAACTGAACCCTAAATATAAGGAGAAAGTGAAGATTGATCTTGAAATAATGCTGGAAGCAGGAATTATAGAACCTGTCGAAGAGTTAGAGTGGATAAGCCCTATGGTGGTGCAAGACAAGAAAATAGGAGAAATTAGGATATGTGTAGACCTCAGGAAGATGAATGATGCTTGTTTTCATGAACCCTTCCCTACATCATTCACTGACGAAGTGTTAGATAATGTGGGAGGCCAGGAAGTATATTCTTTTATAAATGAATTTTCAGGATACCATCAGATCCAGATTGCCAAGGAAGACCGCCAAAAGACCACATTTTCAATAGAATGGGGATCCTACCAATATACAGTGATGCCATTCAGATTGAAAAATGCCCCAACCATCTTTTCCAGGGTGTTGGTTGAAGCATTCAAGGAATTTCTGCATAAATTTTTAGAAGCATTATTTGATGATTGGACTGTTTTTAGCTTATTGAAAAATCACATTGAATGTCTAAGGCTAATGTTGGATAAATGCAGGAAGTTTCAAATTTCTTTGAACCTGAAGAAATGTATTTTATTTTCACCATTTGGCGTGTTGTTAGGTCATATCGTATGCAAGAAAGGATTGTTGGTATATCCATCCAAGATTTCCATTATATTTGATCTACCCCTCCTATGTCAATCAAACAGTTGTGCACTACGTTGGGACACACAGGCTACTACAGAAATTTCATTAAGGGCTATGCTCAGATTACAATGCCCATGGAGATGTTGTTGAAGAAGGATAGTCATTTTAGTTGGATAGAAGAATGCAAATAGAGATTTGACATATTGAAATAGAAGATGGTTACTGCACCCATTTTTCTTTTCCTAGATTGGACCAAGGAGTTTCATGTGCATGTCGATGCATCATCCATTGCATTGGGAGTTGTGTTAGAACAACCAGGAACAAGAGACATTGACCACCCATTATCCTTTTCTAGCAGGAAGCTATCTACAACTGAGATTAATTATATCGCTATTGAAAGAGAGGGATTAGCCACGGTCTATGCACTGCTGAAATTTCACCAGTATTTGTTGGGAGGACACTTTAAAATGTTTACTGATCACTCCATGCTAAAGTACCTAGTCAACAAGTCAGTGTTGGGGAGAAGGATATGCAAATGGCTGATGCTATTTCAAGAATATGATTTTGAGATCATAGTAAAGCCAGGGAGAATGAACAAAGGTCCTGACCACTTATCTAAGTTGGAATATGGAGAAGATCCAACTAGTTTAGAGGATACATTTTCGGATGCACAACTACTAGCCATTAGAAATATCCATGATCACTTCACATAGATAGTCTAGTTCTTATCAATAGTAATGACACCTAGTGAGTACACAATTCTTCATAAGAATCAACTAGTGGTGTGAGCTGTAGATTTCTCACTTATTGTCGGACATCTATACAAGATGGGACTTGATGAGATATTGAGAAGGTGTGTTATGGAGGCAGAACAATTGTTGATCCTTGCAAAAGCTCATGAAGGCATCATAGGAGGACATTATGCAGGGAAATAAACTGTGTATAAGGTTCTTAGAGATGGCCTTTGGTGGCCTACTTTACATAGAGATGCTAAAGACTATTAGAGAGCCTGCGATGTATGCCAGAGGGTTGGGAAACCATCTAGAAGAGATGAAATTCCATTAGTACTGCAACTGACCCTATAAGCATTTGAGAAATGGGCCATTGACTTTGTTGGACCTATAAATCCACCAGGGAAGCATACAAGAGAAAGGTACATAATTACAACAACATAATACTTGACTATATGGATTGAAGCAAGAACAGTCAAGGATTGTAGTGAAACTATAGTTTCACACTTCATATTTGACGACATAATAACCAAGTTTGGATGCCCAAAGATCCTTATGAGTGATCCAGGAACACATTTCATAAAAAAGACAGTTGAATCCTTGACTGAAGAATTTACAGTCCACCATCAAAAGAGCACATTGTACCATCCTCAAGAAAATGGGATAGTTGAAGCATTCAACAAGATCTCGGAGACAACACTAACCAAGATTTGTTGTGTGAACAAAGATGATTGGGATTTAAGAGTACCAGCAGTGTTATGGGCCTATAGAACCACTTGCAAGAAGTTAACAATGCATACCCCATTCAAGTTGGTATATGGTCTTGAAGTTGTTGTTCCAATGGAATATCTGGTACCAAGCCTGAGAATCGCTTCCTTTACAGATATGGATGACCCCAACGTTGTTCAAGAAAGGTTTGCACAATTGGTTGAATTCCAAGAAAACAGATTCATTGCAAGATTCCATCAGCAGGTTCAGAAGGAAAGGGAGAAGGCCTATCATGATAGGCACATCAAGAAGAAGGCATTCAAGTAAGGTGATCTAGTACTGGTATATGAAAACAAGTTCATAAAACATCTTGGGAAGTTCATAACACATTGGCTAGGGACATATGAGATCGCTTATGTTACAGAGGGAGGAGTTGTGCAATTGAATACTCTGAATGGAGAGTTGAAGGAAGGTTTAGTGAATGGGATCTAGTTGAAGTTGTAGTATGACAAAAAGTTGCCTCGCATATCTCAGTAGAAGAATGAAGAAAAGGGTATAGGTACCAGGTGCAGTTTAAACTGGGTACCAGACACAGAAAAAAAGTTTTCACAAGAGATGGCGAGGAGGCAAAGAGAAGAATGCAAAGGTTGCACTGCGTAGTCTGGATTCGAAGTAAAATAGGAAGCTCAAATCTGAAGTGCCTCGGGACGAGTCATAGGTGAGTTTTGGGGGCCTTTTGGCCCTTGGTTATGGAAGTATGTGAAGATCAAGGAAGAAAAGAGAGAATGTGAACTTCACAGAAGACACAATGACTGTTATTGGGTCGAAGTGAACAAAAGAGAGAAAAAGCTGGAGTGAAACTCGAGAAAGAAATCCATTAGATGAGGAGATTGGGGATGACAGATAAGTAAGGAAAAAGTATTGTGGACAACTCAGCAAGTGGAAAAATCCGCCGTTGCATGATTTGGAGCACCGCCTGAGAAGAAAGGAAAGACAAGCTGGCGAAGCCCTAAAAATATGGGTCAAGTTGACCTAGGGTTTTGGTATCTAGGGTTTTGGACACCTAGGTTTCAGCCTAAGGCTGTTGATGAGCTATTTTAATGTATAAATAGAGGTCATGAGGGCCTATTTTGGGTTGGTACTTTGGTTTGTTATGATATTTCTATTGATCTAGTTGTATTTTTTATGTGAGTAAGTACCGTATTGAGAGAGAGAAGTGATGAGAGTGAGAGCCTTCTGGTATTGTAAGATCTTCTGCTGGGTGCGAAGATCAACCATGCAGCCGGGTGCATAGGGAGGGGAGAGAAAGAGAAGAGAATAGAGAAGACATGCTAGATAAGAACACAGATAAGAACTATATGCTTTACCTTAATATATTATAACACATTTATGTGGACGTAGCCCTAAAGAGAGGGTGAACCACATATATTTTGTGTTATGTCTGATTGGTACTTTGTGTCTGTCATTGATATACTATGATTGCATTACTGCTTTAGATCCGATGAGTAGATGTGTAGAATAGATCTAAGTTGATAAGTGATATATGAATGATGTTTTGTTCTTGTGTTAGATCCACTTGATATTCCCTTTGGTTGTAGACATCTATGTCCTACAACCCCCTCATAATTGCTTCGGGTGAGACTGCATCTGCTTCGCAGGTGTTGCCGAAAGGGCTAGTATTTAGGGCTTGTTGGTGTGCTCTTGGAGCTGAAACTTGGGTCTGCCCCTGTGCCAACAAATATTAACTTCAGACTCTTTGAAGGCACATCAGTAGTGCGAAGTCACTACGCTAGGGGAAGATAAGAATAAAAATGGAAAGAGGATTCTAGAAATAGTTAGAGAGACTCAAATCACAGGAAATAAGGCAAGGAAGATCAATAAACATAAAGCTAAGTTGGAAAAGTTGCAAGAAGCTACAAAGACCATATGGAAGACTTTGCAGACTGAAACCTTGCAGAAGGTAGGTTCAAAGGATTTGAACCTCGCTGGAACAACAGGACCACGCAAAATGGGACTTCACCCTAGAAAAAATATATGACCATTGGAGGCACCCCGAACATTAGAATGACACTACAGAATGGATATAAAATGAATTTATAGGTGGATTGAATTCTTTTGGATGTTGAGACCATGCCATAACAGACAAATTCACATTGATGGAAGAATTCCTAGTCATTGGAAGAATCCGTTATGAGGCTCGTCTTATTTAAATCATCAATCACTGTGCGAGAACCACTTTTTGCTACCTATGATTAACTGATCCAAGAAGATAATTGATTGTGTGTCGAGATATGTTATTAGAAACTAGACCTCATCATCCATTTGTCTACTCTGCATGTCCATTTGTCTACCCTGACCTATCTATTTGAAAGTGAGAATGTCAGGAAAACCTAGTGAATTAGAGAAGTCTATCAAGGAGGTCCTCAAGAAGATAACGACTGACAAACCATTATCTGAAGGTGTCCAGGTGTCATCAACTAGGGGACTGCAGGCTTCCCCTTCACCTAGACTCATTCTACCCATGTTAACCCCATAAATGAGCAATGAAGTAAGCATCATGACGATCTGGCTAATGCAAAGTAGATCTCGATGATCCTACCTGAGTAAATTTCACCTTTGGCAGGCGTCAGTAACTGTGACAACATCCCAAGAGATTATGAGTACACTCTATTCACCATGTACATTCCAAAGGGAATACGAGAAGTCGGGAGTCAGTTAGGATAGATCCCGTTGTTGAAGAACAACAACTTCAATCTAGGAGACAAGAAGAACTATTCTATGCTAGCACCCCACCAATACTTGGTGAAGTCAATTGGGAAGAAGCCTCACCTCATCTCCCAACCATGGATTAAGGGACTGGCACAGTCCACCATGCTAAATGTGACGAAGATTCCCCATTTTGGACGACACTAGGAGGTTAACGCTTGCGTTAAACACCTCCTTTCGTGTTATCATAGAGGATAATTGTGGCTCGACTGAAAGATTATTGTGGATCAGATGTTGATCCACCAGATTAGAGGCTTAACCATGAAGGGACCTGACCCTCAGAAGTTTTATCCAAGGAAGGCCTCAGACCACTCCCTAGCACAATGCATCAAGGAAGCTTACAACGAATTCAAGAAATGAAAGTGAGGTTACAAGGTAGACTCTATACGGGATGGAACAGTATGCCTCACTTGACAACTCATAGCTAGAAAATTTTTAAGGAAGAACCGTTCCAAATAGGTCACCGTGTTTGTGGTGCACCTCACAGGAAAATGTGTGGAGGGAATGGAAATGAATTGGGTGAGTTACCTCATGAATGAACTAGAGAAATATTGCCACAAAGACCAGGATTTGGGATATGAATTCCAGTTCAGCTGGCTGATCATTTTGATCACATTTGTTTCTTGGAAAATTCCTGAAGGAGACACCTTTCTGGAGATCAGACCATCGGAGTTGTTGGCCACCAGGTTTTCCACCTTGTGGTACACCAATGACATAATGAAGTAGTCGCAGTCCAATGTTGTGCTTCATGCATATTATCAACAATTGAAGGTTGCCATCGAGTCATTTTCGTGCATGACACCATGAACCCTACACTAGTACAGACCAATATAAAATTTCCACATAGATCCACACTTCATCTATATCACTATGCGCAGAGATGAGAACAAGGAATATTTGTAGTCATACTACAAGCTCATATATGAATACATGGATCATATTACAAATGAATGGCCAGAAGAGTTCCTTGTACCTGTCACTGATGTAGAAATCTCCGACACTGACACCATAGGAAGCCCCATGGTCACCTGAGTTGAGCATGTCAGATAGTCCAGTGGGACGAAGAAGAAGAAGAAGCAGGAAGAAGTCTAGGATATAGAGACCAATGAGGAGGACAACACCTCTGAAGAAAATGGATTTGTCTCACTAGGAGGAGAAGGAGATGAAGCATATGGAAAAGGAGGAGGGGATGAACAAGGAGGAGGGAAAGCTAGATTGCTGGAAGTACCCCCTACTGGAACAGTCACACCATAGAAGAGGAATGTTTCTTTGTAGAAAACTTCAGCAAGAAAGAAGATGTGCACCAGTGAGCCCCAGTTAGAAGCAATTCTCACGAAGGAAGATATCAATTTGGTCCATGGAGCTATGGAGGAAGCTTCTGAGGATATGTTGCAGAGATATGGAGAAAAGCAGGAAGAGCTATATGGAAGGTTCGAGAAGGAATTGAAGAAAGTACAACAATCTATTCGTTTGGTCTGCGCATTACCTACTACATCACATATTGGAGGATGAACCAACCCAATTGAGAAGAATTGCAGATATGATAGAAGACCAACTTCATAAAGTCTAGGAAGAGAAGGAAAAGGCTATAGAAGCCTTGAAACAAGAGAAAGATGAATCCTTAGAGCAATTATGAGTAGCTCGGTACAATGTAGCCACCTACGAAAGAGAGAGAGAAGAGTTTCAAGTGATGCTCCAAGAAGAAAAATCCCAGCTACAAAGAGAAAAGGAGCAATTTCTCGCAGAGTGGGCCATAGTCAAAGAGGTAGTGAGTAAATCCTATCATTCTATGCTAGTCTTGGCACATGAGGAATAGGATTCGGTCAAGGTTCAAGTAGTGAAGCTCGCTGAGACCATCCAACAAATTCAAGTAAGGTTAACCGAATTGGAGGCCCAAGCAGTAACGATCACCCCGTAGGAAGTGCGCAACCAGAGGGAGGAGATGTAATGTCCCCACTTTGGGACATCATCATAGGGCAGAGATTTATGATGACCAGAATATCCAGATGGGTGTTAGAGCGAGTACATGGGTATTTGAGAGGCATTGTGGGGTCCATCTTGCATTGATGATCATATTCCATCAGTATGATCCATTCCGCACAGGTTGGATTTGGTTTCGTTGCATTCTGACGATTTCCATGATTTTGACTATTTTGAGCTATAAGTCAATGGAATTCACTAAAGAGGTCATTTTGGGCACATTACTTGGAGGCAACTCTCAGTGTAATAGCTAATTGGAATCGGGAGGAGAAACACTATAGGATGGGATGGATAGAAGTGACTTTCAGTGGCCAGGGAAGCCACAAGGAGAGATAAGGAACTTTTCAAAGGTAAAAAGGTTAATTAATTAATTAAAGTGATTTAATTAATTAATTAAATATTAATAAAATGAAAGTCACTTTGGAGGGAAAAGGTGAGCCAAAAAGTAT